>CM021102.1:289544993-289828929 GCA_007115665.2 Sequoiadendron giganteum | reverse complement strand
GGAGGTCACTAATTAATTGGCTGAATTGAAAACTCATAATTTTTTCTTGGATAAATAGAGTATATACCTTGGCTTGAGGTCTACACCTCAATAATTAGATTGTATTGTCCGTTATTTCATTTATCTTTACCTTTAGTTTATTAATCTTCACCTCTTGTTTATCAACTATTATGGTACGAGCTAACAATAATCCTGATTTTCCTTTTCCTAGTCTTTTTTTCTTCTGCAAAAATTATTTTGCTTCGTTCCATAACTCTATATTGAGTGTCACCATAGTGGGAGAATTAGGTGTCTTTGCACGTTCAATTGGGTATACAAGTTGTCGAGCCTTTTTGTTCAATTCAACTATAGCCAATTGTGCTAATATTTTTAACCCTGGCCCTTACTGCTCAATTTTTTGTAGTTTCTTTTCCAATTCTTGAATTATAGTGTCCATGTTACTCTCCCTTTGTTGGTATGTTTTGAGTTTTTCTTCTAAATCCTTTATTCTTTACAATACTACATTTAACTCTTTGTTTTTTATCTTTCTCTTCTAAAAAAAATTCTTCTTCCTTTCCCAAGAATATCTCCTCATTAGCTTCATTATGTGACACAAACCCTTCCTCGAAGATAGGGCTATTTAGAGGTCTTTTATTTTTATTTTTTTGTAAATAAATCCTTAAAATCAGAATTTGTACTGCTACTTAAGTATAGAGGTTGCAATGTCTTTGGTGTCTTCTTTTCATTGGGAAAATTCTCTTCTTTAGGTTCTAACTTAGTTTCAATTTCCATAATTTTTGCTTTATGATTACTAGCCTTCTTCTTTTTAGAGCTCTTCTTCCTGAGGTGATGTGATCACCTTAGATTCCTCTACCTTTTCTCTGATACAAAAGTGGAGGTTGTACTTTTTCTTTATCATTTCTTGGACTTAGAGGGGCTCTTGGTAGAAGTAGGGTTTCCAGGTGCCTCTTCCGCTATGGGCTAACCTACATAATCTATAGGTTGTGCTTCTTGTACTACCCACCCCTGATTTTTGTAGATAAGTGAAGCGATGCGTGAGGTAGATGATTCATATCCTTCTACTACAACCATATAAGGCCCATTTACTTCATTTCCCTTATTTAATTTTTCTCCCTTTGGCCTTATAACAACATCATTAATGTTATTGCAACCTAAAAAGTCATCCCAAGCTATATTTGGAAACTTAATTATGAGACTCTTTTTGACTAATAGATTAACCCAACAAAAGTGAGATAATGTAGAGAAATTTGCCTTCCTCTTGTATTTTGCACTCTTTAATAGATTATATAGAAAATTAGGAACATTCACTAGCCATTGGTGACATAGGTGATTGAGGAGTTTAAAGTGTCTAGTATACAAGAGAGATACCTACCATCACAAGTTAAGTATTTAACTATGTAAGAGGCTACATAGGCCCACAATCAAAGAGAGTCATTTAGTACCTTGTATCAAAGATTATAGGTTCTCTTATGGTAGTTTGAACTTATTTCTTATTGCAATGACATCCACCCTAGCTAAAAATTCTTCTCCTATCCAAGGTAGCCTTGAAACTTTTGATACCGTTGCCTTTGATGCATCCACCCTTAACCCCCTGATTGTAGCTTCATTATTTTGCAATGTGCTAGCAAATTACTAAGTGATTTCTTTGTTATATTCAATCAAAGGAAACAATCCATCCACCTATCTTGATGAAAAATCAAAAGAAATTGTTGGTCTTCCAATAAGAGGTTATGTAGTATTGTCTCCCTTATCATAATATCACCTACCATTCCACTAGTTGAGTTCTACAACTTATAATCTCTTTGAATTCCAAAATTTTGAATGTTACTGCTTCAATATTCTTCTATATACTTTATAGCAGATTATAATTGATGGCTTATGGAATTCTTTGGGTCTTGGCAAGGGAAATTTAGAAATGGAAAGAAAAATTTGAAATGAAAAATTACAAAAATGATAGACTGGACCTTGTATACTACCCCAACTTAATTTGGCTATTTTTCCTCAGATAACATGGTATGAAAATGACAGGGAGAAACTATTTCAAAGCAATTATAGATAATGCATGTAATAAATTGAATTGCATGTAATATATTGAAAGATGTTAAATAAATTAGTAGAACTTAATATAATTATAATAAAAAACAAGAAAAGTACTTGAGAATGTGGTAGGATGGAAAGCTGATGTGTGTGAGGAGATTTGATCATTGTCATATAACTAAGGTGGTTGACATGATGGAATTGAAATGGCAGGTATGCAGGCGGATGTGTCAAAATAATACATCATGTAATGAAGGCACATGTTAAAGTAGGTGGAAAGTTGAAATGAAAGGCTACACAAAGTATGTGATGATGTGACGTGATGGTTTATGAATTGTATTGGAGTGTAATTGTTAAATTTCAGGGTGATAGAAAGGATGATAAGAATTAATTGCTATGGGTAAAATGGAATTGAATGAAAGGAAGTGCTATGGGGCATGTTGAAAATAGAGTGGAAATAGGTGCTACGAGTAGCTGCAAAATAGGTCCCTATGTATTTATATGCCTCAAGGATACCGGTATAGGTCCCTTCAATGTCATGTCTACAAAAACAAATTATGGAAAGAAGATGGTGCATGTGTGCACATGTTTGGTGTTATTACAAAATTATACCTATGATGCATTAGTATGTGAGTTGATTGGATTATCTACTAATGTAGAGCTTGGTGTGTCATGCTTGTCTATCTTATGGGCACTTTGTTCAACATTGAACTATTGTTGCAGATGATTGAAGAAGTCCTTTCGTAGTGGCTTTTTCTAGAGCTTAAGTTTATGCCCATTTACCAAGAGTAAGAATCTTATTGAATCAATGGTGGTTAGTTGAACTGCCCCATTGGGAAAAACATGCTAAATCTCATATAGGTCAAGCCATCTTGTTTGTAATTTTCCCTTATGGTCTTTATACCTCAAGTCATAAAGCAAGGCCCAATCCCCTTCATTGAATTGTTTAGTCTTGATAAATTGCTCATTCCATCTCATCCTTTGTTTTTGTATTATTTCAATATGGTGAATTGCTTCCATTTGTATCTCGTCCAAGGTATTAAGATTATGTAATATCTCTTTTTGTGTTGTAGATATATCTATTCCTAGTTATATTATTGTATGAAGAGTCTTATATTCAAACTCAATGGGGAGGACAACCTTTTTTCCATACACCAATTCATCTGGTGTAAACTCTCTTATAGTCTTCTAGGTTGTCTTGTAAGCCCAAACTGCTTTAGGTAGCCTTGCTATCCAACCCTTCTCATGAAGTTGTACTATTTTTTTAAGAATACTCTCTATTTCCTTGTTGGTAACTTCCACTTGACCATTAGCCTAGAGGTGGTAGGGTGTGGATTTCCTATGTATGATCTCATATTCTTGTATTAATTTGCTGATTGAATCAGAAGTGAATTGAGGCCCTTGGTCTGTTACTATTTCTCTAGGAACACCATACCTCATGAAAATATCTTCATAAATAAATTTCGCAACATTTCCATCTCTGAAAAATTGTAAAGATTTTACCTCACCCATTTTGTGAGATAATCTGTGTAGACCAAAATATATTCTTTTTTATTTGACGTTGGGGCTATGGGACCAATAAAATCCAATCCCCACTTAAAAAATGGTGCAATGACTAATTGGAACTAGACTAGCATTTCATCACTCTTAGTGGGTCTTTCTATCCTTTGGAATTTGTCACACCTTCTTATGTATTTTATTGCATCCTTGTGAAGTGTAGACCAATAGTAAGTAGTGTTCAATATTTTGAGAGTTATCCTTTTACTTACAAAATTCCCTCCACAAGGTTCATCATGATATGCCTATAAAATATCATAGAATTCATCCTCCCTAATGCATCTTCTCATTATGTTAAAATTGAAGGGCACACAATCTACTGAGAGGGGGGTGAATCATTAGATCTAAACAATTATGGATTTTTTAAAACTTTTTCTATAGTTATATGATTCTTCACAAAAAAATTCACATAAATAATTGAAGCATAAAAAAAAAAACATAATAGCATAAAGCACACAAGAGAACATCAGATGTACATGGAAGCCCAAGATGGGAAAAACCATGGTGAGAATAACTACTTGGATCTATTGTCCAAATCTAGCCTCATAAGGTAGAAATGTACAAGTGAATTTTACACATTGAAGTAGGCACCAACCTATCAGAGACACCAATCCCCTAATGTGCTTCTATAGGCACCAACTTTCCCAAGACACAATCCTCAAATGGACAATACATTAGGTAGAACACTAGTCCTATCGAAATACAATGATAAAGCTTGTAGATCTAAAATACAACATAAATATGTGCTAGAGTCACTATTGACACTCTTTAGGTCACTGAGAATGATCTTCTGATACTATCAAACTCTCTTTTCTTCACGATTTTGTACTCAAAACCACTTCACTCATGCACCACTCATACAATTGATGTAACTTACTCATACAATGCATTTGAATATTTGAAATATATACATGACATTACATTTACATTCTTCCTTGTTGGCCAAGGATTCACAAAGAGTCGGGATGACATAGCATCGACCTAAATTCAAATAGCATGAAACATGTAATATTATGGTCCAAACATAAATTTCTTGCCACCAAAATAACTTGATTTCATGTGCTACCACAAGAACCTTAAGTATATATATCCTAAAACCACATGCAAGATTTGAATTTCGCACGCTACAAGTCGTTACCGCACACTCCTTGAAATTAAAATAGGTCGATGAACCTTCTGTCACTTCAAAATTATTGCACACTAAACATATCCTCTAAAAGCTTAGGAAACTGATTAAACAAGTGTAGAAATGCTCTCCTTCCAAACCACAAAGAAACACTACATTTTTGAAAGAAATGCCAACCACATTTGTAATGCCAAAGAAATATATTTGCCTAAAGATATCCTTGCAAAAACTCTCAAACCACCACAATCATACTGACTGCATAATCTACATGTTATAATAAACATGCAATACACAACAACTATCATAAAGCAAACACGACTCAATAAAAATTGATTCATTTTACTTGATATAGGATCTGATTGATGAGACAACTTCATGATTAACACTTTCAGATGCATAAATCTTTAAGTCAAGGGGAATATAATGATAATTCAAAGTACTCATACAATATCTTTCATCCTTGAAAACCTTCACACCAATGAAATTTCTAACAGCCTTGAAACCCTTTGACAACAACCTTTGACATCAATGATAACCTATGCTCAACAATCTCCCCCTTTGTCATTGATGGAAAACAACAAAATGTTGGGCCACTAAAAGAACAAACAGTTGGGAAACCAAACTAGCTAGCAACATATGAAGATGTTTAATCCCTCTTAGAATGATTTCTTCTCTATAGAATTTTGAGTTCACCCTCTCCCCCTTTGGTAGATGTAGCATTTTGAGTCCAATATTCTTTCTAAGCAGTTCAACATTTTGAACTCACTCTCTCCCCCTTTGACATCAATGACAAAGGATCAACAAACAACACCACTTTCTCCCCTTGCATGGAGGCACCACTTTCGCAAGCTGATGTTGACTTCTACAAACCCATCTTTCTCCACCTTTCTTCATTTTTGGTACACTACACAATCCAAAAACATGTTTCTCGGATAGACTCCTCTTGAGTCCATGATTCACTACCTTTGAGAATATACTACTGTAGTGTAGAAAATTGTACTCCTTTCTAAGAATGTACAATTTCACACTTAATTTGGACCTATTTTAGTGACCTTTCATTTATGCATTTTAAACCTCATTTTTGGGCCCCTAATACCCTTTATTACATATCCCAAGGCCTATTTTGTTTATTTCTAGACACTATCTCAAGCATTGAATAAATTCTATTAATTAAATTAATGCCCTGACATTTATTAGGTCCTGAAGTTTTAGGTCAAGGGCGAAAGGGTCCCCTTTAAGTGCATAAAATCAACTTAAAACATGTTTTTGGCAGAATTTTAAGGTCTTAAATTAAAATTTCAAGTGTCATATTTCGAGATTTAATAAACGGGAAATTAGAAAGGAAGCCTATAAAACTATCTTTTAATCATTTTTTCACTAGACAAGAGAGAAATTCACATGAGATCACAAGGTTCTACATTCAAGAGCAAGGAGAAATCAATCAAGTATTCAAAAGTGAATTCTTGGAGCAACATTCTAATTATTTTTGCAGGTCTTCAAGCTCATTTTGCCAATAAGATCAAGCATTGTCAAAGATTGATGATAAATGCCTATGGAGGATCATGATAAATTATATGTTTTGGGAGGTGCACTAAGACATTCTACCAAGCCTAATGACTTGTTTCCTAAGTGGTTCCATCTTCTATTATCATTCTACTTTCTTCCTAAAGGAAGGTATTATTCAATTTTATGACTTATTAGGGTGATTTGATATCTCCCAAAGTAGGTCTTCATCATTGTTCATGTTTCAATTAGGGATTCTATTCTAACACACTTGAATAGGGTTTCTTTACATTTTAAGCTCTTGTAATCTTAGAAAAACTTAATATTAGGGTTTTCACACACTCTTATATTTCAAATTTGTATTTTTCATCAAGGTTTAATTACCAAACTTGGGGTTTGACCAAGGAAAAACCCCATCCACCACTAAACCAAAATATAGATTTAGACCCGAGAGTGAAAGTTCAGAGTTATAGGGAAGAAGTGTAGGTTTCAGACTCAAATCTCATATCCAAATTTTTCTAGAATAGGGAACCTAGACCCATTTTCCCATGGGCGAATGAGTCCTTGTCAGGCTTGCAGAAACAACATTTTGTGACAGGTGCACAGTGTTATTCCCTCTCATATTTTCCAATAATTTTGATGTGTCTCTCAGCTTTATGCTTAGTCTTTAAGATCCAAGTAATATATTGCATTTTGGAGTTGATTTGATATTTTTAGTTTTTCTCCCCAAAGTGTTGTTTGACCTTGACCCATATCCCTCAAGCATAAGGAAATTTGAATATTTTCACCTTGAGTTGATTTGCCTAAGGGTTGTTAATCAATTTGAGGTGGGAATCTCATTTCCTAATGAACTGAGGAATATTGGGTCTATTTCCTACTTTTGGACTTACTTTTCCACTTTGGAAAGACCCTATTTTTCTTCATTTCAATCACAAGACCACCTAGCCTTCTTGCGTGGGGGACCAAGCTCTCCCTCAACCTATGCTTCCTCTTAATTCAGATGAGTGAGAAAAAAATCCTAACTTCTATAAGAGAAACTCAAATGTCTCCTTGGGAAGTGGCTTCGTAAATACATCTAAAACTTACTCCTTTGTATCAACATATTCCAATCTTGCTAGATGATTTCTGGATTTGATTGTATAATTTTTTTTGCATCAACGTTTCAGATCACACTTTGTGATCCATCATCAAGATAACTAAGAGCTCAAGGAGAAAAATGATAAGGTGTAGAACAAGAACTAACTAAAAAGATGAAGGAGAGAGATGAGGGGGAGAGAGTGGCACACAAAACAAGGACCAAAGAAGCTATCCATTGGACCAATCAGACCAATAGATTAATTTAAATAAAAATCTCACAAGGAATTTTTTGGAGAAAATATAAGGAAAATAAAATAAAGAAAGTGCAAACAAATAGGAGACAAACAAAAAGAAATTAATAGGCCCCTTATAAGCAAGAGATGAGAGAAAAATAAAAAGGATAATAAGAATGAAATAATTGAACTTATATAATTATAAAGAATTAAATTAGTTCAAAAATGATAAAAAAAGCTAAAAAAGAAAATATTACAACCAATTTAATAATCAAAGGAAAAGACAATAAGTGAAGTAAATAAGGAAGAAAAAAACAATCTAAAAAATATGAAAAAGATGAATTAAGAGATCAAAATTAGTTCAAAATAATATATGTATAAGTTAAATTTATGTGTATATTATTTTGAACCGATTAAGATAATATATATGAAAATATGCAATTAATACAAATTACAAATAATAAAGATTGAGTTTTCAACAAAAAAAAGGTTTCATCTAAAATTAATATATTTCAAAATAGAAAAATAAAATGAATTAATTGATCAAAATTGATTTAAGAAGGAAAGAGTTCATCTTGATAGATATGAAAGCAAAAAATTCTAATTATTGCATTCAATTGAATTACAATTTTAATTTTAATTTTATATATGCATATATATAGTCTACTTTCATATTAATCAAGATGAACTAACAAAAAATGTTTGATAACTGAGACTATAGAATTATAATTATTATACACTTTAATTAATCCAAATAAATAAATTCTAAATGTAAAAATATTTTTTAATTGAATGAATATTCTTAAATTCTAATCTTACCTCCTTCTTTGCAACCTTCTCCCTCAAGAAATGATACTTGATTATAATGTGTTTTGTTCTTGAGTGCATCATTGAATTATTTAGAATATTTATGGCACTTGTGTGATCACAAAGAATAGTGATAGGTTCATCAAATTCAATCTTCATTTCCTTCAAATTAAGCTTCATCTAAATCACTTGAGTGCAACATGATGTTGCAATAATGTATTATACTTCTATTATAGATAAAGAAACTGATTCCTATTTCTTACTCGATCAGGACACAAAACTATCACCAAGAAAGAATGTAGCACCACTTATGCTCTTTCGGACATCAACACATCCTTCCCAATCTGCATATGTGTATGCAGTTAGAGTGAAATTTTTACTCTTTGGATATCACAGTCCCAAATCTTCAGTAGCCTTCAAATACTTGAATATCCTCTTCACTTCTTTAACACGAGTCTCTTTAGGTGTTGCCTGAAATATGGCAACCATTCCAACTACCTGCATAATATCTGGTTTGGATGTTGTCACATGCAACAAACTGCCAATCATGGACCTATACAAAGTTTGATCTACTAGAGCAAATTCATCATCTTTACTTAACTTACATTCTTTAACCATAGGTGTTCCAAATGGTTTACAGTCTTCCATCCTAAAATTACTTAGCATCTCCTTAATATACTTGTGTTGTGAAATCAAAATTCCTTTGTCTGATTGTACAATCTGCAACCCAAGAAAGAAAGATAATTCTCCTAACATAGACATATCAAATTAATTCCTTATCGCCTTCTGAAATTCCTTCCACGTGTCTTCACTGCTACCTTCAAAAATTATGGCATCCAAATAGACCACAACTATTAACAATTTATCTCCTTCTAGTTTTATGTACATATTACTATCTATACTTCCTCTCTGAAATCCTTGGTACTGCAAGTATCCATCCAACCTGGAATACCATGCTTTGGGAGATTTTTTGAGTCCATACAAGGCCTTCTTCAATTTGCAAACATAATCCAGATTGTTAGAACATTGAAATCCTTCTGATTCTTCAATATATACCTCTTCTTCTAGTTGTCCATTCAAGAATGTTGACTTTACATGGACATCTGATACACATTGAAGTTCTTGAATGCTGAAAGAGCTAAGAACATCTTGATTGCTGGAGTCTTGCCACCGAAGCAAATGTCTCTTCAAAGTATATGCCTTTAACCTAAGCATACCCTTTACACACAAGTCTTGCCTTGTTTTGAATCACTTCACATTCTTCATTTAGCTTGTTTCTAAACACCCACTTGGTTCCAATCATATTCTTGTCTTTAAGTCTTAGGATAAGTTCCCAAGTTTTAATCTTCATGATATAATTCAATTCTTCCTCCATAGCTTCTATCCAACCTTTCTCTTTGATTGCTTCTTTATATGACTTAGGCTCTATCTTTGAAAATAAAGCAAAGTGTACTTGCTCATTTGCTCTCTTAAGTCTCTTCGAGGTCTGACCCCACTATTTTTATCTCCTATGATATGGTCTTCAAAATGATTTCTAAATATACTTTGTTGGAGTCTTTGTAACTATGACCGAGGATATTAGTATGGGTCGATTATGCTTGATCCATGAAGAATCAAAGCATATTCATGCCACTAATACTCAATCTAAATAGGATCAATCAAATTAAAATTAAACTAGGCATTCATTAAAACAAAATATTCTAAACTACGAAAGAATTTAAATGTCTACTCTAATCCATCTGAAGCTTATCCCATTGTGAGATTGGTGTTGTGTTGATGTGAAACGATGACCCTTTCCCAATCCCGTGGATCAGTGAGCTTGTTTCAATTGATTCTATTAAAGAGAATCGATGAAACCGTTGTGATATATGGATGAAACATGATTTATGCTAAAATGAGTATGATGCAAGAGTTAATCTACCATGATTTTATGCTAAAAGATGTAGATATGCAATTTCTAAGCTAATCTAAATGAGATTTAAACTAAAAAGATTCAAACCCTAGTTTTCTAATTAGCTAAATGGATGCATGGAAGCCATTAATGGAAGCTAAGCTATTATGCAACTAATCTAAACTAAAATATTCTAAAAGTATGAAAAGTATGAGTGTGAGTGTGAGTTATTTAAACAACATAAGTTTGATGTTGAGAGATGGATCCATTTTTCTCCAAATAGTGCTTTATTTATAGGAGAGCAAATGAGAAATGGAGGATTGAGATTGAAAAGATTAATCAACGGTCAAGGATGGAGGAAATAGGAGGCATGGACCATGGATTCTCATCAATGGGTGAGAATGCAAGATGAGATTTAATCAAGGGTTCCAATTTGTTCCAAACAAACACACTTTTGACCTGCACACATAGGTCACAAGGTAACTTGCTCAAGAGGTCACAAGTTTAGCTTGCTCAAGAAGCCAAGTGAGAATATCCCTTTTTCAAATGATTGGAGGAGAGAGAATATTCCTTTTAGAATATTCTCATGGGTGAGAAAAAAGGTTAATTTGTAAATTAAAACAAAGTTTTAATTGTGCAAAAAAGGGGATAAGGAATATTCCCCTTTTAGAGGAAAATTAGATTAATTGTTAATTAAACAAGGTTCAATCATACAATTAGGGGTTTCTAGAGGAATAAAGTGATTTTCATTAAATTAAATGATTTAATGAATGGGGAAAGGTGAGATGACATTTAATTAAATAACTTAGGGTTATTTAATTAAATAAGAAGACTTAGGGAATTAAATTAAAAAATTTAATTTATTTAATTTAATGGGATGAAATGTTAGCGTGAAAGGGGATGAATTAACCCGATTTGACGCATTAGGTTAATAGATGAAAATGTTGCAATTAATTAAATAGCTAAGTTAATTTAATTAATTAAGTTAAAAGAGGATGGGTTTGAGAGGAAATGATGTTAGTATACCTAATTCAAGTGCATGATATCATTCAGGACATTTTTCAGTGTCTACATTTTGCCCCTCTTTGAAGCGAGGTACCTGCTACTTTAACTCAAAGAATAATGCTCTTCGGATGAAAACAACTACTCAGATCAAAAATAAAAAATTCTAATTTTTTCAAAATTTTAGATGCCCCAACGAAATGATTAAGCTGATTCCCTACCCCCTTGAGAAATCAAGCAAAATTTTTGAATTTTGGGTTGATTTCTTGATAAAGGTTAAAAGCTGCTCCAAGGGTCCAAAAAGGTTTTGGGAAGTAGGAATTATGCTAAAAATGAAAAAAATGATGCAAAATAATGTTTCGATCGAAAAAATTGGTGGAAATGATGATAAACCCTAGCTTGAATGGTAAATTAGACTTTGGCGGCGTCACTATATAGTGACGCCCATTTGAGAATCGATGATGCTAAAATGACTTTTAGCAACGCAGTTCACGATTTAAAATTAGGGTTTTCAATTTTAAATTACAATGCATATTTATAGAGTGACACACTTCCCGATTTGAAAATTAGGGTTAGGATTTCCAAAGTCTAAATCGCGATGCACATGTATATGGTGACACACTTTGTGATTTGCAATTTGAAATGCCTTTGGGCGTTGCAATTTGGAATTTAAATATAGCAATGCTATTGTGATTTTTGAGCTGGAAATTCCAAATTGATTCAAAAAAATTCAATGCTTTTTGACTCGTGCACTTTGTGGATGCAGGAGGTCATTCCATCGCTGATGTCGCATGAGCACAAGCCCATATTTTTGGAGAGACTGGTTGATTTTTCCAAGTTGCGCTAGGAGCACCTGGGAGAGATTGACTTATGGTACATTACATACGTGCCCGTCATCCGGACTCATTTAGCCATGATGATCATGTTGTGCGAGAGATGGCACAGTGAGACTTTGTCGTTCCACCTTTAGAAAGGTGAGGCGACAACTACCTTAGAGGATGTATGGCGGATTTTGTGTTTGCCGGTACATGGCAAGTGGGTGATTTATGATGTTAACATCAGATACGATACCTACCATGAGGTGATGGAGATTGAGGACATCATTTTATCCACTTAACAGATTGACCTCGAGATGTATAGAGGTCAAGTGCCCACTTTTAGATTGATTATTGCAGCCATCATTTTAGGTTTGGTCGCTCCAGACCGATGGAGCAAAGGGTTTAGCCCAGGATGGGGCCTAGCATGGCACAAGATGTTGTATAGGAGGACACTTTTTGAATGGGGGCTAGTGATGTTAGCCTTCTTATATCATGATATGCATGACTTCATCTATTGCGATAGTAGAGCCATTGGCATAGGGGTGAATTTGCTTCATATTTAGGATTGAGAGCATATTTTTGTGCTTCGTCTGATGACACAAATGGCCGATGTTGAGCCTGATGACCCCATGATTTGGTGGTATAGATGCGTCATCACCCTACGACACACTAGGCAACTTGGATCCCGTACTAGCGGCAGGTTATTGATGATATGACAATGTTTAGATAGTGACCCTGGTTATAGATGCTAGAGTGGTATGATGATGCTCAACAATTTTTTTTTGCTAGGAAGACCCGGTACATGCAGTGCCAAGAGCACATGATTATAAATAGATACCTACCAAACAAAGTGGCACGGTAGTTCGACGAGCAGCAGGACAGGCCAGATGATTCCTACAAAGCTATTTTTACGAGGTCTGCTCGAGAGGTTCCCACATGGGGACCCACCATTCCAGCTCTGGAGGCAATGGAGGGTTTCACACAGTTGGTAGCATAGGCATGGGCATATGACCAGGGCTAGGTGGTCACACAGATGACACCAACTTATGATGCACGATTTACACCTCCATGTAGATTGACAAATCCAGTGGGTGCTCCTTCACGAGGGAGACCATGAGGGAGAGGAGTGGGTAAGGGAAGAGGACAGGGACATGGTGGCTAGGACAACCAAGATCAGTAGATTTTGGGGCACCACCAGTGGGACAACAGGTTCCACAACAACAACCTCCACAACCACCACCACTAGATGCTAGAGATATTCAGATTCAACAACTACAACAATAGGTGCAGGTTCTCACAAGTGAGCGGGATTAGGACTGCCAATTTTTTTTGGAAGTTACCATGGAGAGGGACCAAGCATAGCAGTAGGTTGTGGCCATGACCAAATAGAGAGATTAGGCTAGGCATCAGTTATAGGTTGTGACTACTGAGAGAGATTGGGAGATTGGGCGATGACATTAGATAGAGGTGATGACAACAACCTCTCAGAGCAGGACTATTTCTGTGAGATTGTATAGAGAGGCTGTGGCCGAGACAACCTATTACATGATGCATTACCATAGAGATGTGCCACAGGCCCTCAAACAACTCAACTTTTCACAAAGGAGCGATGCACAACCCAAAGTTGAGGAGCAACCAGAGAGGCAGGCCAAAGAGGGGAGTAGCCATCAGGGCTAGCTCGAGTGTACACACTTTTTGATTTTTTTGCCCCATTATTTGACACAAATATACATTCATGGGATCCTTTTTGATAGCCTCATGGATATTGTATTTATGATTGATATACATACACTGATCCAAATATTGTACCATGACTTTCATTTTTTGATATATATATATATATATGATACAAATATAAATTTGACATGATGTGTTCATCATATCTTATGCTTATGATGTATGGATGCATATGATATGAGATGTGACGTGATTATATTTTATCATGTATGGATGCATTTTATTTCTGCTTATGTGATATGGATGCAATGTTATATTCCTTTTTAGTATCTTTTCCATGATATGCTATGAGATGAATGATGTGATATGCAAATATTATGCTATGATTATGTATACAAATGTTATGGATGCATTTCTTTTTATGTATTTTCTATGCAGTTTTATGAGATGATCATGTATACATATGGATGGATGGATGGTTAATACAAATGTTTATGCTTATGATGTGTGATGTAATGTATGATATGCAACAATTTAAGATGCTTAGAATAACAAATTTATATTATTCCTCACAAGTTAAATGATAACGATGATGTAGGATGTATGATGTGATATTCTATGATTATGAGATGTATGCATGCAAATGATTTGTGGATGTAGGATGGATGCATTGATGATGCTTTTGTTAATTTTCATGGTAATAGGTTAGTGCAAAGAGAAGATAGAAGAAACAAGATGCTTTGACCATTGATTTTGATGATTGCTTCAAAAGATCCAACAAGTCTATGATCCATCAAGACTTTATTAGAGATGGTGATAAGAAATGCATGATGATGATTTTCTCAAACCTTGGGATTGAGATTTTCTATTGTTCCTTATTGTTTGATATAACACATAGACACAATGCATCAAGTTATTGATAAACATGACGAAATTGTATCTAGTGTAATGGACCTTTGACTCCACAAACAGATAGGATATTTCTTGTTCACATCTTGACATACAAAAACCTCATTGGAATGTAAATTAGGAGCTTAGAATATATTGGACCAAAGCATACACAATAGTCAAGAAAATACTCCAAACAACCTTCCTGCACACAACCAAGCAAGTATGTGCCAAGATTATTTTACAAGAATACCCAAAAGCACAACAAATAAAAGATAATGATTGATGCCCTGTTTCTTTCTCTCTAAATTATTTTGATAGACATCATCGAGAGGTCCTCAAAATGGGTCAATAAGATAAATAAGAAGAAAAGATCAAAGAAAAACAATTAGTGTTATCTATATCTCTTGCTAGTTTAAATCTAGCTAAGGTGATTTCTGATACTGATGCCCATTGCAGGAAGGATACATCCTAGGACATGTTGATAAGAGGTTGTTTGATGTTGGGATGATGATGAGATTTATGATAAGCTGCTAATACAAACTTCACTAACTCATTTACCTATGATCTAGACTTACTTTATGACTTGCTACACTTGCTTTTTTATTTGCTTCGCTAAAGGTTGAAGGTGATGCTCGATTTATTATGGGTGGAGGTTTATTGCGGGTGAAAGCGAGATGGGATGGATGGTTTTGGATTTTCTAGAATATTTCAATGTTTTTGGTATTTTGAAAATGTTTTTGAGGCTATTTTTCGTCTTTTTGAAAGTTTATGCGAAAATTTTTGGGCTTTTCGATTATTTGAGACTTTTTAGAGTTTTCCAAAATATTTGAGGTTGTTTAGGTCTTTTGAATATTTTAGAATGTTTTTGGATTCTCTAATATTTCAATGTTTAGGTGTTTTTTGAGTTTTATAAATGTTTAGGGATTTTCTGAGTTTTTGACCAAGAACCTATCCTAAAAGACCTATCCTAGGGGCCTCGGGGGTTGATTAAAGATAAGCCTTGCCTATGTTATACACACAAAGACCACATAGTTCAACTAACTTGTCTTATTGACAACCGAGATATTAATAGTTGAAAGGAATGTCAGTTTATTATGACAAACTCCTAAAGGACTGACCTAGGGTGTCTCGGGGGCACATCAATGATGGTCTTACCTATGTTCAAGCTGAGAGACGACATAGTTCAACAAGGGAACTACTTTTTGGATTTTTGATGTTTCAACCTTTTTAGGGATTTTGATGTTTTTGATTTTGACTTTATAATTTTGTGAATGTTTTTGGATTTTAGTTGTACAAGATTTTGATATATTTTTGGATTTTTTGATGAATGTTTTATGAATGTTTTTGGGATTTTCGATGAGATTTTCAAATAACCTTAAGATATACAAGAACTCGATATGATTCATAATGAATTGTCCCTAGTGTGATGAAATAGACTACCTCGATATAAGCAGGACAAATTGACCTTAGGAATATTCCAAGTAATACTAAAGGGGATATGATACTTCACAACATCAAGCTATGATAAGGACATGAATGGGTGATGGAATAAATAGGATGATGGATGGAGGATGATGCAAGGAATGATAGGATAAAGAGCCAAAGAATAGATGGAGGTTCTTTTTTTATGCAAGGTGGTTGTTTGCCAGGTTTTTACCAAGGTGCTTTCCCAAGGTGCCACTGAAGTGGTTTTCTCTAGAGGACAATTTTTTTTTCTTTAATTTTTCAATCCTTTTCATTTTTATTTTTTAGATTTTGATCATTTTTTGATTTTTTTTGTATTTTCAGATTTTAGACCCTTCAAGACTAGGAATAAAACTTTTTGAGATGCAAGTTGTTAGCTGGCTCCTACAAGGGTTCACCTTCAGGCGTTGATAGCTAACATGCTCCTGATCCATAGCTTGCTGTGATGATAAAGGGACCCAACCAATTAGGCTCAAACTTTCCTCTACTTTCCTTTACTATCCTGATTTGGTAGATTATTCTGATTCTGCTTTAGGACAAGATCCCCTACTTGGAAAGACCAACATATGGTCTTCTCGTTATAGCTCCGTTTTAGTTAGTTTTGATATACTTGCAAGTGATTGAGGGCGTTAAGACGATGCTCGTCCAAGAATTCTAGCTCATTTAGCTGAGAGACTTTATATTCTTCATCGGTGATCAGGTTCTGCAGTGACACTCATAGTGATGGGAGCTCAACCTCAATAGAAAAAGCAACTTCTGATCCATAGACTAGAGAGAAAGGGTTTTCACCTGTGGGTGTGTGGATATTGGTTCAATAGGCCCAGATAGCGGGATTTAACTACAGATGCCAGTCACAACCAACTTTGTTAACCATTTTCTTTAGGATCTTCAAAATTGTTTTGTTTGTAGCCTCAGCCTGGCCATTGCCCTGGGTATAATACGAGGTAGAGAATCGGTGTTGCATGTTGAATCTTTGACATAGCTCTTTCACATCCTGATTTTTGAAGGGTGTCCCATTATCAAAGATAAGGGTTTGCAAAACACCATAGTGACATATGAGGTAATTTAGGATAAAATTGGCAATTTTCTTCCTCGTTATGTAGGTCATAGGAATGGCTTCAACCAACTTGGTAAAGTACTCAGTGGCTGTTATGATAGAATTGTGGCCACTAGATGAGGTTGGAGTGATTTTGCCTATGAGGTTAAGTCCCCACTGTGAAAAAGGCCAAGGTGTGATCACCAGTTCTAATTTTTGAGCTGGAGCAAGAAATAGATCTCCATGATATTGACACTAGACACATTTCTACACATACGGACGAGCTTATCTTTTCATGGTTGGCCAATAGTACCTCGTCCTCAACAATTTCTTAGATAAAGTCATACTGTTAGGATGGGAACCACATAAGCCATCATGTACTTTTGTTAAAGCAGTTAAGGCTTCCTCTTGGTTAAGACATCATAGTAATGTTCCTTCGATGGTAAAGGGTATCACCTAGGATCATGAATTGGGGTGCCTTTTTGACAAAGGTCTTTTTAAAGTTGGAGGTGATATCAGATGGGAGAGTTCCTCTGCTAAGGTAGATAAATATGTCATGATACTATGGGGATCTGGGAAAAATAATGACACACACAAATTTAGATTCAAGGATTTTAAAGTTGGTACGAGAAGGTGTTCTACCAAGAATTCACATTGAAGGACATTTTTTGACATGTCTAATAGTGACCCGATTGTTGCCATAGCATCCGTGGCTTGATTGTTCATGCGAGGAATCTACTCAAAAGTTATTTCTATGAGAGATCTTTGAGATTATCTACCATCTTCTTATAAGGAGTAAGTTTTTCATCCTTAGTTTGATAGTCATCATTGACTTGATTGATAACCAGTTGTGAGTCTCCACAGACTTTCATCTCTTGTATTTTCTACTGAACTGCTATCCTTAACCTTGTGATTAGGGTGTCGTACTCAACAATGTTGTTAGTACAAGGAAATGATAGCTTGTTTGACTTTGGAATGCAATCACCTTGAGGGGTGATGAAAATAATACTTGCTCCTGATCCATGTTGGGTGAATGATCCAACAAAGTACATCTTCCATTGATTTGTGAGATTGACTACGAATACTGATTCATCATGGAACTCGGATATCAAAGGGTTCTCTGCATAGATAGGTGCGTCTGCTAGTTGGTCTGCAATCACTTGTCCTTTTATTGACTTGCACTCCATATATTCTATGTCAAATTCAGTTAAGATCATTACTTATTTGGCCATTCGCTCAGTGAGAGTTGCTTTGGATAACATGTATTTCAATGGGTTGATCTTTGCAATAAGTTTGATTTCATGAGACACCATGTAATGTCTAAACTTTTGTGAAGCAGAAACTACTGCTAGGAATGATTTTTCAATGGGTGAATAGTTCATTTCATAGCCCACCAATTTCCTACTGATGTAATAGATAGCTCTTTCCTTTTCATTTTCATCATGTGCAAGAAGAGCTCCTAGTGCTGCTGATGTTGCTGAGATATATAAGATCAATGGTTTGTTTGGTATCAATGACATTGACACTAGAGGTGTTAATAAGTAGTCCTTGATTTGCTGGAAAGCTTTATCACATTTCCCATCCCATTTGTAATTTATTCCTTTGTGGAGAAGATGTGAAAAGGGGTGGATTTTATCTGATACTTGCGCCATGAACCTTCTAACAGACTACAATATTCCTTGTAATCCTCTCATCTTCTTTAGTGTTTGTGGTGGTTCCATGTCATGGATGGATTTTACCTTGGCTAGATCAATTTCTATCCCTCTTTGTGAGATGATAAAACTATATAGTCATAAAATTGTACCCCTTGCAATTTCACATACATTCTTGTATCCGCTTTAGTGTACACTCCCTTAGAATTTTGTGTAGGCTCATTTTAGCCCCTGCATCAACCTTTTTCCCTTCTCAGGATGCTTCAACACCCCTCTTTAGCAACCACCGTTGTGCATCCACTTTGCATGGAACCTTGCACACTTCCCATTTTTATCATTTTATAGCATGACGTGTCTGAACACTAGCGCGCCACATAGACGTTTGCACACCGCGCTAGTATCCTGAGATGTTTCAACGTTCAAATGATTGCCTTCAAGCATGTTTTCCACTTGTCACCTTCTTTAGTTGGTGGTAATGGCTCGAGATGCCTTGTAACTACCCGAGAAGCTTCTTTTTGTTGCTCTTCTCTCTTTTAATGCTATCTTTTCCATTCTATTGCTTCTTCCAAGTCTTGCTAGGACTTCTCTAGCTTCATTCCAGCTTCTAGCTTCACTCCAACTCTTGCTTACACAACTCCATATAGCTTGTTACAACAGATTCAAGCTCTTTCAAGCTCTCTTAGTAACACTCTTTGTAGCCTTCTTGGCTCTCATGTCTATCTCCCTTGCCTTATGCTTGTGAGCATCTTTGGATTCCATATACCCTATCTATTGCATTCTTACTTCGTGATATAGGTTCTCCTCCTCAAGTGGGGATTGCTTTTATCACCTCTTTTGTGATATAGGTTCTCCTCCTTGAGTGGGGTTTTCTTTTATCAATCATACTTGGTGGTGCGGGTTCTACTCCTGAGCAGGGTTTGCTTTCACCACATGCTTTATCCTTTAATATTTGGTTGTCCGTGGAGGTGGGAACACCAAAATGAGGGTTTGACTGAGGTAAACCCCTATAAAACCCCAACAATTTATCCAAATATTACGCACACAGGTATCGAATACATTCACATGCTGGAGGCTTCATCACTTGTGTTGTTGTGAGCATTTTCTTCCTATCTCTTACTAGCTTTATCATTTATATTTCACTTTATTCTAGCTTTATCACATTCTGTTACTTTCTTGCATTTTGTACATTCTTAGCAATCAGAGTAGAAGTAGTCATTTAGCTATTTTCTATGACATTCTCACTTTATGGTCCATATGAGACTCTAGCATGCCTCTAGGATGTTAGCACATTGCGCTATCATTCGTATCCCTTGTTGACATCCTTTGGCCAAGATCTTATCAGTTTGTCTAGAGAATCTTTTTGACCCACTCTTTTTGATTCTAAAACTCTCGTTGTTGTTCCTTGAGGTAGTTTAGGGAAGTTCAACCCGTGAGGCTCTCAGAGTGAAGAGAACTCATGAGTAGAAAATCCCCCTTCTCTACATTTTGGTGAACTCGACGTGAAACAAAAACTAGGAATTTATTTACCGCTATTTGGTGGGGTCATAACTTTTGACTCAATACTCGAAATTTAGAATTGTTTGCGTCATTGGAAAGGTCTCCTAGAGAACTAGTTCAATCCCTAAAATTCCAATGCCTTTGACAATTTTTTTTAGGGACTAAAACAAGTTCTGACCTTAAATTCCGTTATGAAGACCTTTGAAAACACGAATTACTAGAACCTAGAAAATACCAAGAAAATTATAAAATCTAGATTTTTGGTTTTTCCTAGTTCTATTACCAAAATGAATTTAATATCCTCTTTTATCAGTTCAATATATAATTATATTCAAAATTTTAATTATGTTCCAATTTATGCATGTGATGGTGACTTGGCTTTACCCATGTCACTTGGTATCTTTGCTCCTTCTCATGAAATTCCTCCTGCTTTGGAGGATATCTTGTTGCAAGAAGATGAAATCATTGATACCTTTCTGAACGTTACTCTACCTTATCTTCATTCCAATGCACTCTCTTCTAGAGATGATGTATTTGTGAATGAAAAAACTTCCATAACTTCCAATGCACTCTCTTCTAGAGATGTTGCATTTGTGAATGATGAATCTCTCATCTATTCCAATGCACTATGTTCTAGAAACGAAGCATTGGCGAATGATGAATCTCCTTCCACATTTGATCTTGTTTGGATCGATGTTGAGAATATGTGTTCAAATAATTGTTCCACTAGTTGTGATGATTCTGTAAATGTAATTTATGTCTCTACTGCCCCTCAAAGTCCTAAGAGACCAGTCATTTATGTGACTCCAGCTAGTCCTTTTTCTAAAAGGATTTGTTTTATTGATGGTGTCCCCTTTAATAGCGATTCTCCTAATCTTTCTACGGCTCCATCTTATAGAGTTTTAGCCCATACTTATGATGATAAAATGAATAAACAACCAAGTCTTCTTCAAGCTCCTAAACCTACAACTAAAGCACCTAGTGATTACGATCTTGTCAAGCAACTTCAAGTTACTCTGACTAAGATCCCATTGTGGGACTTGCTTCAATCTGCTTCAGTTTATCAAGGTATGCTTCAAGAAGCATTGCAAAAGATCCTCTTGCCTTCTTCTGCTAGACTGACAAATGTTGATGTATTGATAACTCATATTCAATGAATATTACGTTCTATCCCCAGGAACTCCTGCCTCCGAAAGTACAGAAGCAAGTAGACCCCCTAATGATTATAGTCAACATTAATAAAATTGGTATTAGACGTACTCTCGTTGAAACTAGTTCAATGCTTAATGTATGTAGCATTGATCTATTCCCTAAGATTAATATTGACTCATCTTCTATTAATGCTTCTTCTATTGACATTTGTGGGTTCAATAATGTTGGGCGACAAGCTCTAGGTACAATAGTAATGCCTTTACAACTTGGACCTGTTACTATACCCACCCTTGTATATGTTATGTCAAAAAATTTACCTTATAACCTTCTCCTTGGTAGGCCATGGACTCATGCTATGGGTGCAGTCTTGTCTACCTTGCATAAATCTATTAATTTCAATTGCAATAATTAAGTAGTCATAGTTAAGGCTGACCCTGATGCTATGCACTAATGTGAGATGGCAACTACTGGCCAAGTTTCAGTTGTGCCTACTCTTATTCCTTTAATATCTTCCAATGCATCGATGTTTACTCCAGTAGTACCTACTACAAAGGATACTCTTTAGATAGATGCCCTTGAAGAAGATCCTTCTGAAGCGAGAAATCTTAAGTCTACTCTTTCTACTTGTCAAAAGAATGCATGTCTTGGTGATGATTGGGGTTCTCTAGACTTTACAGATTCCTTCAGTGGGGAACATAAAGTTGACCCAATCCACTCAAGCCTTCCAATAACATCATCCACACCTGCTATCAAAGATGATCATTCTTTCGCATTACATGATAGTGTGAACGTAAATTGTAATGTTCTTAGTGTTGATCCTCCTTCTAAGGAGGATGATTATGCTTTTGCTAAAGAGGATAATGTTGGTAGTCCTGTTAAGAAGGATGATGGTGATCCCATAGAGGAGTGCGATCCCCATTGTTGGAACAATGCTCTCTATGAAGATCCTCCTCCTTCTCAAGATTTGCAAACACGTTATGGCCCTGACTTTAAGCTTGTCTCTAAATGTGGCTATGGGCATAAAGGTTGTGGGTGTTGTAATGATGGATAATTTCTTGCAAGATTTAAAAGTGGATTAGTAACACCTGCAAGTCAATAAAACATCAAACAATAGAATGCAAAGGAGAAATAATGAAAAATGGAAGAAAATAGAAAGGTATCACCCATTTAATACTCCATGGTTGACTTCCATTGCACCTCCTCAAGCTTGTTGTTGATGATGGATGCCCTCAAATTTGTGAGCACACTCTAAAAAAGTCTAGTCCTAACAAAGCCTTTGAAGGATTTATAAAATAAACTATATGCAAAACCAAAACTTTACTTCTATTATGCAAATAGTAATGTAAGCCTAAGATGATATGAGAATGACAATAAATGAGATAGATTAAGTGATGATCGATCCCAAAAATGAGATCAAGATTGTCATTTTATAGAAAATGCAATCTTGAATGGACGGATTAGACGAGATATTGAGAAATGCCCTAGAATCAATGGTTAAGATTCAAGGTGACAACTCTCAATTACGGTTAGGGCAACAATCCCCAAATGTGTGGACAAGATTTAATTTAAGAAATTAAATCAACGGTGGAGAATAAACGTGACCTTGAGATGAAATTAGTAAAAAATCAGAAGATAAGGGGATGAGATTTTAGAAAATCAGTAATTTTAGCAATTACTTGATTTGTAGAAGAATATTTCCATGTTGAATTAAATTAATTCAAAATAAGGATTTTGTGAGATAATAAGTAATTGATTTTTGAAATTAATTACTAAATGAAGAATCAGTTAACCATGTGAGACATTTTTAAATAATTTGTTTTATTTAAAAATATAGAGGTGTCACATGCAACAATTAAATAATTAAAAAATAATTATTTAATTTAGAAGAAGTAGTTAATTAATTAAATAAATTATGAAATCTATTTAATTAAGAGGATTTAGGAATTAGTGACATATTGAATCAATATATTTTAAATATATTTATTTAATAATTAGGAGGACATTAATGATAAGGATTAATTAAATAAATAAGACTTTATTTAATTGTAAGAAGACTTTGATAATTAGTGACATATTAAATAAATAAATAAGATTTATTAATAATCATGAAGAATGAGAGATTATGAATTAATTAAATAATTATGAATTATTTAATTAATAGTTGAATGTGGGTTAGAAACATAATTAAAATGTTATAATCATGTTATGACGAAAGGTGGTAAAATAGTGGTCACAGGCCTAAGTCATTTTTAGCTGTCTACAGGTGTAATGAACATGGCATTAAGGTCACTATAGAATTTGCTCCTCATAAGTGTAATTTGGGGCTTGGTTGCTTGAACGAACAATCTAAATGGAAGCCATGGTTGAGTGACATGAATTCTTCTCAACCTCGTTCTATTGAAAAGATTCACCCACCCTTGTCTTCTATCTTTGTGCCTTCCCCTTTTGGGAAGTCTAACTTTTCTCCACAAGAGAAAGGGTTGCTTCCTGCTCCTCATTTTTTATCTGAGCAAGAGCGTATTTTGTTGTGGATTCTAAAATCCTGCTTAATCACTCTTCCTTCTCCTACACATAATAAATCTCATAAACATGATATAGAAAAAAATTCTTTCTATGCATACCATCGAGTGCTTGGCCATTTCACTAGTGAATGTAAGGCCTTGAAGGATAAAATACAAAAAATTATGATTCAGGTGCCACCACTCATTTATTTGCTGATGCACCTACTTCTCCTTCAAATAACAAGTGATATCGAGGTCTACATCTATCCTGTATGTTCTAAGTATCTTACATGGTTTTCCTCCCCTGTATGTTGGGGGCAGTGATAACTCATTCTGGAGATGTGTGTCCTTCTTAAGGACCCCCTCTTTTCTCTCTATATTTCAATCTGAGGGTCCCTCAAGTGGACCCCTTTTCTTTTGAAGGGTTCCCGAGGGACCTCCTTTGAAAGATTTTCTCTTGAATGAATTCTTGGCATCTAGCTTGGAGGTAGCTTGACTAGACCTCACTTTTCAAACAATGCATCCCTTGAGTGGAACCCTCCTCCTTTTGAAGGGTTCCTAAGGTACCCCTTTGAAAGCTTTCCAACTTGTTGATGGTCTACGTGACTATCCGATTACTTGCCTGTGTGTCTGCTTCCTGACATGTTCTATCTGCTGGTAAACATGTCACTTTATGGGTGTGCCCGTGAAGCCTCTTTTGAGAGATCTTGGAGGACACCTTCCTTGTGGCTCTATAGGCCTGTGAGGTGCTTACATTCTTAAATTCTCTTTCTTCTCTTTTGTATATATTGGATCAAAGATCTGCATCTTCTTCATCTTGAGTACATGCCCTTCTTCTCCCCATTTTAAAATTCTTCTATGTGTATTTAATTTGGGGATGATGCATAGTATTGAGACAAAATTTTACATCAAGGTCTCTGTCACTTTTTTTACTCAAATCCTTTAGCTTTTTATGTTCTAACATCATTGTCTGGTGTAGGTTTTTGTAGGTCTTCAACCTAGGGGCATGCTTCCATGGTTCAAAGAGTTGTCTGCTTCCTCTATAGTATCCTTTTGGCATATGATGTTATTTACGTTTAGTAGATTTCCTTTAGTGTGCATATTAGTGTAGATTCATATGCCCACTAAAGTGGGGTAAAAATGTATAGTCATAAAATTACACCCCTTGCAATTTCACATACATTCTTGTTTCCACTTTAGTGTCCAATCCATTAGCATCTTGTGTAGCCTCATTTTAGCCCCTGCATTAGCCTTTTTACCTTCTCAGGATGCTCCAACACCCCTCTTCAGTAGCCACCCTTATGTGTCCACTATGGAACCTTGCACACTTCCTATTTTTGTCATTTTCTAGTGTGATGTGTCTAGACACTAGCACACCACACAAATGTCTATGTGTCACACTACCATCCTAAGATATTTCAACTTTCAAATGACCACCTCTGAGCATGTTTGCCACTTGTCACCTCCTTTGGTCAATGGTAACGGCTCAAGATTCCTTGTAACCACCTGTGAAGCTTCTTTTTGCTACTCTTCTCTCTTTTAATGCTATCTTGTCCATTCTATTGCTTCTTCCAAGTCTTGCTAGTACTTCTCTAGCTTCATTCTAGCTTCTAGCTTCACTCTAATGCTTGCTTACATAGCTCCATATAGATTTTTACAACAACTTTAAGCTCTTTCAAGCTCTCTTAGCAACACTCTTTGTGGTCGTATTGGCTCTCACGTCTATCTCCCTTGCCTTATGCTTGTGAGAATATTGGGATTCCATATCCCCTATCTATTCCATTCTTACTTCGTTATACAGGTTCTCCTCCTCGAGCGAGGATTTCTTTTATCACCTCTCTTGTGATACGGGTTCTCCTCCTCGAGCATGGTTTGCTTTTATCACTCATACTTGGTGGTGTGGGTACTACTCTTGAGCGGGTTTTTCTTTCACCACATGCTTTATCATTTTCTATTTGGCTGTCTATGGAGGTGGGAACACCAAAATGAGGGTTTGACTGAGGAAAACCCCTATACAACCCCAATAATTTCTTTAGATATTACATGTGCAGGTATTGAAGACATTCACATGCTGGAGGCTTCTTCACTTGCATGGTTGTGAGAATTTTCTTCCTGTCTCTTACTCTCTTAATCATTTTTGTTTCATTTTATTCCAGCTTTATCACATTCTGTTACTTTCTTTCATTATGTACATTGTTAGCAATTAGAGTAGAAGTAGTCATTTAGCTAATTTTTGTGATTCTCACTTTTTGGTCCATACGAGACACCAACACGCCTCCAAGATGTCAGTGCACCACGCTGATGTACGTTGGCCGAGAGCTTGTTAGTTTGTATAAAGAATCTTTGTGACCCTCTCTTTCTGATTCCAAAAATCTTGTTGTTGTTCCTTGAGGTAGTTTAGGGAAGTTCACCTCGTGAAGCTCTCTGTGTGAAGAGAACTCATGAGTAGAAAATCCTCCTTCTCTACAAAATCCAAGGAGTTTCCTTAATGTAACCCCAAAGACACACTTTTTTAGATTCAATAGTACCTTGTATTCTTCAAGCCTGCTAAAAATGGGTCCTAGGACTTGTATATGCTTACTTCTTTTCTTTTATTTTTACAAAATATCATCCACGTAATCTTCAACTATTTTTTGTATCATGTAATGAAAGATGAGGGTCATTTCTCTTTGATAGATCACTCCTACATTCTTTAACCCAAATGGCATCATTTTCCAACAATAGGTTCCCCACAGACAAGTGAATGCAGTTTTGTGTTGATTCTCCTTAGCGATCATGATCTGATTGTAGCCTGAAAAACCATCCATGAGTGATAGCATTTCATGCCCAACTGTTAAGTCCACAATGAGGTCGATGTTAGGAAGAGGAAAATCATACTTCGGGCATGCCTTGTTTAAGTCTCTAAAATCAGTGCAAATTCTGATGCCCCCTAGTGGATTTTGAGACTGGTACTAGGTTTGAAACACACTCAAGATAATCTATCGGTTTGATGAATCCAACATCAAGAAGCTTTTGTAACTCTATTTTACCAAGAGTGCTATCTAAGGGCGCATCTTCATTAAATTTTTCTTGATTGGTTTGGCTTTAGGATAGACTGCTAAGTGATGCACAACCAGTTCTGGATCAAGCCCTGGCATATTTTTGTATGACCATGCAAAGTTATCTCTTCTCTCTTTCAAGAATGTTGCTAGGTTCTTCTGTTCTTCATCCAACAAGGATTCAACACAGAAAGTGATCTTAGGTGCTTCTTTTGTTCCCACATTGACTAGGGTGGCCTTTTCTGCTAGCCCTTCTGACTTTTTGAGATGCATTGCACGAAGGGGGAGATTGAATCCCTCATCCTTGGGTGCCTTAGAGAGGTTTTCACCTTTGGATACGTCCTTTATTTTTACTGTTTTAGGATCAGAGAGTGCCACAGTGTGGTTTTCACTCAAAGATTTACATGTTAGTTGCATTTCATCAATTTTGCGACTGAAGGATTCAATCATCTCGCTGTAGTATGCTCCTATATCTAGCTCTATTTCAAAACCTACTTTGTGATCTGCCCATGATAGGTTATCATGGAGTCCCGTGAATTCAGAGGTTGCTTCATTGTTTTTGAATAAATGAAGAATCAGTGGTCCTTGTTGGTCCATTTTAATGAATTGTGGGTATACTAGGCATAGTTCAGTTGGATGATCGCTTGGAGCAAAGGATGTAATGAATATCATGAAGAGGGATATATTTTTAAATAGGTTAGCAACATCAAGGGAAAAGTCATCTAAGGTTGTATCACACGGTGTAGGTAACCAAGAGGAAGCCTCAACCCATTTAGAGGAAGTACCTTTTCTAATAAGGGTGACCTTGCTAGTAGTACAACCTAGACCAAGATTCTTTAATCATTTCTTAGGAATGATAGGTTCTAGCAAGACATTATAATTCTATCCCATTTTCTCATTCTTGTTATAAACCCATCCCTTCATTAGCTGCAAGCCTTTATTATCATCTTCCATTGGAAGAACAAGAACAAGTCGTTCATCTTGATAGAGGAGTTTAGAGACATCCTCCGCGTTGATGTTTTATTGATTTAGATCCCCCCACTTGGTGAAGTTAGTAGCTGCCATATTGATTGTTTCAAGCTCTTTGGTACTAGATGTGGGTTTCCTGTGGGATTGAGGAGAAAGAGGTATCTCTTCTAGGACAACAGTATCATTCATTAGCTTATAGTTCCCACAACCATAATCCTGAATCACTGCTTTGATGTCAGGAATGTTTTGCACAATGGGTGTTTTCGTTGTTGAGGTAGATGCAAGGGATGACATATCAACAAATGAGGTAGGTGTGGGTGTAGGCCCTTCATCATTTTTAGGCACTTGGGGTATCTTATAGAGCTTGGCCTCAAGATTCTTGCAATAGTAAAAAGGCTCAAGATCTCCATGAATGGTAATTTCTCTGCCCTCGAAAGGAAACTTTACACATTGATGATAGGTCGAGGCTACAAATTTTAGGGCATGGATCCATGGTTGGCCAAGCATGATGTTGTATGAAAGATCAAGATCTAGTACTTGGCATGTAGTTTTTGCAATGATAGGCCCCACTTGGATGGGTAGTGTAATGATGGCTTGGGATACCCACTCTTGGTCATCATATGCTCTGATGGTGGTACTCTTTGCTTTCTCAATAGTATCTTTTGAGTAGCCCAAGTCTTTAATCAACTTAAGGGTATAGATATTTAGATCAACACCTCCATCTACTAAGACTCTTTTAACCTTGTTATTATGAATAAATACCTTGAGGTGTAAAGCATGATTATGAGATGGTTGCAATAGTAGATCTTGTTCCGAGAAGGGAGAAGGTGATCGGTAATATATCCTACCATATCTTGAAGTTGATCTATATCAATATCCTCAGGGACAAATGACTCTAATAAAGCTTTCTCTAAGATTTCTTGATGTGCGGAGGATAGCCTTAATAGTTCTAAGATTGATATCTTTGCTGGGGTCTTCTTAAGCTAATCTAGGAGATTATACTTGCTGGGATTTGATGTTGGAAAAGTAGGTTGTGCCCTAGACTGAGATGGGACTCCTTGGATGGTGACCTTTCCACGTCATGTGGTGACTCCACACTCCACACTAGGTCCTTTGATGGTGACAATAGTGATGGTGCTATCACGGGAAGCGGCCATGTTTGAATAACTATGTTGCACATTAGTGTAATCCTTAGCTTTTCCGTTGTTGTTCCCTTTGTTATGATTTGGCATAGGGTTCTTGTATATCTTAAGATCCTGATTCCTAGATAGTACTTCAATAGATATGCTGTTGTTTTTATGAGGTCTTGGATGATATTCTCGAGTCTCATGCAATTTTCCATTTTGTGCCCTTTTATTTTGTGAAAGTCATAGAGATCGTTCTCATTGTACCAGGATGGTTTCTCTTGTGGTTCTTGGTAATTTTCAAAGTTAGGAAGTGTTATTAAGTTTGACTCTACCAAATTTTAAATGATGGTTTTGATAGGTTCAAATAAGTGTTTGTACTTGTGTTTGGGATAGTTGTTCTTGTTGGTAGTTCACCTTTGTTTCATGTCGGTGTTATTGATCTGATTGTTCTGAGGAGGTGTTGTTTACTGCACAGTTGGTTGAATGTTAGAAAATTGATTGTTGCTGGGTCTAGGAGCACTTACAACCACCTTAGCATCTACCACACCATCATTTGTTACATTCTTTTTTTTAGCCCAAACACGTGGCTTGTCATTTGAACTGGTTGATGGGCGGTTGTAAGCTTGATTATTTCCCTATGAGATTGGAGCTCGTTCAATGTTAAGGGCTCTAGTGACAAGCTCATCATAGGATGTGATGCACTTCATTTTCAAGTGGAAAGATAGATCTAGATCCATATTTTCTATGATGATTCCCACTTGTTCGTCGGGAAGGGTCCACTTTCTCTTACTAGCTTTTTGTCTACATCGTTGCAAGAAATTGACAAAGAATCTCCTTTGGTTTTTTTGAGAGTGTACAACTCTTCTAGACTAATGTCCATGTCAAGGTTAAAGGAGAAGTGATTGATGAATTTATCAATGATTTCCTAAAAAAAATTAATACCGGGAGGTAGATGAGAAAACCAATCCATAGCAGAACCTGTTAAGCTTCGACGAAAGAGACTTTAAATAGGAATCATTGTAGACCACCTCCATATACATGACATTTAATTCTTTGACATGGTCCACAAGACTCCCTCTCCCTTTGTATTTATCAAATATTGGGGTTTTCAAATCCGAGAGGGAATGGTACCATTTTTATGTTTAGATCAAATGGATAAGGACATATATTCTATGTATGGGGCTTCTTTTTCTTGCGCATTTGAAGATCCTGTATTTCTTGGGATAGTGCCTTAAATTGCGAGGCTAGATCATCTTGTGGATTTTGTGGAGGAACATATGATGGGATGATGGATGAATTATATATAGTATTTTAATATGATGATATGTTGTATGGGGTGTATGGTGACATGAGGTTATGTGAAGGTGATTGAGGTGTTGATGTATATGTTTGTAACGCATTTGTATTGACGATGTTCTGTTGAGGATTATAGTAGGAACTTTGCTATTGTTGCTGATGTGGGGCATACTGCTAAGCTAGTAAGGCTTATTGTTGTTGTTGCACCGCAAGGGCTTGTTGTTGGGCTTGATGTTGTTGCTGTGCCACTAGGGATTGTTTTTGGGCTTGATGTTGTTTCTGCACCACAAGGGCTTACTATTGGGCCTGATGTTGTTGTGTTACTAAGAATGCTTTATAGACTTGCTATTGTTGTTGTGCTGCTAACGATGCTTGATAGGATTGTTGTTGTTGTGCAACTAAGGTTGCTTGCTATTATTTTTGTGCGACTAAGGCTACTTATTGTTTTTGTTGTGCGGCTAAGGCTGCTTGTTGCTTGCTTGTTGTTGTTGTTGTGTGGCTGAGGATTTTTGTTGTTTTGCGACTAAGGCTGCTTGTTGCTTGCTTGTTGTTGCTTATTGTTGTTGTTGTGTGGCTAAGGCTACTTGCTATTGTTGCTATTGTTGGATGACTTGTTGATAAGCTTGTTGTGCCTGTTATAAGGATAAGGTATGAGTTTGCAATGTAGGACTGGTTGGTTGTTGAGATACTTGTGATGGATTGTGGCCGTTGATGTTTTAGATCAGTTGTGAGTTGGTGATGAGAGGTTGGGAGTTCCCTTGGTTTAATATTCCTTGTAAGATGGTGGATTGAGGTGGAGGAATGTAAGTTTGAGGTCCCATTTGATTTTGCATAGTAAAGGGGACCATGGGGAAAGATGAGGATGGTTTCATTATATTTTGCAATGGTAATGAAATATTAGGACCTTGAGTCCATTGATTGAAAAGGTTTCCTTGTCCAATGTCATGAGGATTTTCTTGTGCTAGAGATGTAGACAAAGGATTACTTGTGTTAATGAGATTCGTTACCAAAGGATTTCTTTGAGATGGGTTCATGATGGATGGGATGGATGTGTTTTGTGACACCAATGGTATAGATGAACCAATGGGAGGATTGGGTAAAGATGTCCCCATCTGCATTGAGGGTTGACTGTGTGATATAGTATTGACATGCCCTTGTTTTTTATCTTGAGACACTTGGTCCATACTACTTTGCTTGATGGTGGTCACACTTGTGGTTCTCATGGGTATGGATGAAGAGGGGTGTCCTCGACATATGGAGGTTGTGGTGAAATAATGAAGGTCAAGAGGTTTATATAGCTGCTTGGGATTTTTGGGGATGAGAGAAGCACCGAAGGTAGGTGTCCAAGTGGTTTTTGGAGGTGGAGGATTGGCATCAAGGGTACCCATAAGTGTACTACTTTCAAATGGAAGAGTTAGACCAAAGTCCTTGGCAAGGCCAGTTACAAGACTAGGAGTAGATGTTTGATTTATCCTTGATGGTGGAGTTGTGAAGTCTTGTGCCAAATTTCATGCAGATTTCCTCCCTAGTAAGCTCAAAGGGATTGTTTGTGATGTCTTCTATCTCACATGGTCCTATCGGAGATGATGGTTGTTATGATGGGGTGACTTGACTTCTCATATCAAATTCTAGAGGATTTGGATCACTTGAGGTAAATGTGACTTTGGTTTTCTCCATGATTCTCTTTTATTGTGATATTGTCTTTACCATAAATTTTGGGTCACTTATGGGAGAGTTGTGTTGAGATTTGTAATGTTTAAACTCTCTAGTTGACTCAAATATAGGTAAAAGGGATGCTCTAAGTATTTTTGGAGCAATGATGATAATGGGGGATGAAAATATGGGTGATATGGAAAGTGATCTTTGCAATCATTTTGGGGCACCACCTTTGACTTGAGTTTGATGTTTTGATGTTAGGATAAAAGATGTTGATGAACTTGAGAATCTTTAGGGTAGAATCGTGACCTTCAAGATAAACTAGTCCAAAGATGATAACTAACTTTTCTAGGTGAATGGAAAAGGATACATTTCACATACAACATATCAAAGTTAGAGGTTGGTTTGATAGATGTTGAAGTCAAAAAGTGTTGGTGTATTCAAAAGTTTTATAAAGTTTGGTGAAGTGAAGGATGAAATTTGATGAAGGGGTGGATGAAACGTTTGACCCAATATTGACTAAGAATGAACCTTATTTTCCAAGACCAAGGTAGTGAGAATGATGCTAGACCTCTAAAGATTTCAAATCCTAAAGATCCAATGTTGACTTAGATGAGAGGATAGATGGGGATGTGTAAACCTGTTCGGTTCCTCCTAGCTCGAGAATAATAGTTTATTAACAAGAGGTTACGATTGTGATAAAGTATTACAACCCACTTCCTTCCAAACTTTGAATTATGATGTCTATGTCTGTAATGACGGGATGTAGATCTTCCCTTACGGATTTTGATTGTGTAATAGATCATTCAGAGAAGTTTAGTATCATGAAAAAGACCAAGGTTTTGACTCCAAAAGAATGTATATAATTTTGGACTGTTCCTTGAAGCGTGTCTATAAATTTTTTCTACCAACTTGTATCTATTGTTGTGAAGTGCTAAAAGGTGTTTCCTGATAGATTTTAGTTTGAGATGTATGAGTTTAAAATGATGACCTGTAGACCTTATTTTGGGGATTTTGATTTCGTGTGAGATCATTAAAGAAGAAGAAAGTATTTATTTCCATGCGAAGAGTGGTAATATAGGCCTTCTATCCAAAATATCAACTCTTTGTTCTTCTTTATCTAAGATGGTTGCAATAATTCTCCACTGATTAGATGTTTCCCTCGTTTCAAAAGTGAAGCTTCTCAAACTGATAATGATATCCATTTGTTCTCCCTCAATGATATCAAAGTTTGGTTGAATGATAACACCTATAAGGTTGGGTTGTTGAATGAGAGCGATTGGTCTCCAAATGGTCATGTGGGGTTCAATTGTGTCAATTTTATCTTGATTAAGTGAATTGATATTACAAACACTTGTCTTGATTATGTTTTCAAACTAAAATGTTTATGTCCAAAACATCATAACTTTCACAATGCCCATTTTGTGAGAATCATGAGGTTGAAGCCATAATTGACTATGTTGTCTTTGGAAAATATGGATTGAGATATAAGTCAAGATATTTATAAATCTCTAAGGATAGAAATCCTTAGGACAAGCGGTAATATCAAGGCTAATTTCAAGAGGTATCCATATTTAAGTCAAAGTGTTTGAAATTTTGAGGAAGATAGCGAATGTTTGTTTGTGTAACATTTTAGAACCAAGCAATGTATCAAACTGACCCATAATCATTTACAATCCTAGGTTTGAAATGGTTATACTTGTTGAGTTCCCACTTGAATTTCTCCAAACACTAAATAATGTGAACAATTAGATATTTGGTGACACTAGCTTCCCTCCATGACACACACTTCTTGGGACCACTAAATCTCAAAATCCTTAAAATCTAGAATCAAAAGGATTTCTTTGTTTCTACATTTGAATAGTAAGAATGTGGGGTGGCTTTAGAACGATTGTTCTTGCACTAACAAGTATTAAGGATTTTGGATTCTAAACAATGGTTCATAATAAGGGCTTCTAGTTTAGGGGTACTATGATAAAATCCATCAAGAGGTATCCCAACCCTTAGAGCAAGGGCTTTACGCATCATAAAGATACAGGAGGGGAGCTATCATGTACCACATTCCATTGTTAACAAATTTCATTGCAACCACACATTTATATAGTGGTTTGGAAGAACTTGGATTTAGCTCGTTACCGCTTGGGTCATTCCCTCCTTTTGAAGTAGGGAGGCAAGCCCTTCTAAAGGTAAATAATAGAAATAAAGCACTTTTGTAGTTCGATCATCCTAGTTTGCATGAAACAAGGAGAGAACACACACCATGCCTTTTCCCTACACTCGCAAGGGGTTCATTTTTAATCCAAAATGAAAGATGTAGGTGATTTTGCAAAGTGTCAAGGAATGTTTTTGTTTCTCAAGATCATCGAGTGGCATGAGAGAATTGCATATGCATCCAATAACAATGTTGTAAATTAAGACACAACAAACACTTGTAAATTTTAACACCTCAAAGCAGCGATGAGTTCGTTTTAAGCACCAAATGAAATGTTAAGTTGCCGTGTTCAATTTTAAACCCAAAATATAATGATGAGATGAGGGTTCAATTTTAGTCCCGTTCGAGCATTTATTTTAAACCCAATTGAAATTTATTGAGGTCCTAAAGCATAAATTAGAAAGCATCAAAAGTTGGGTTATAATTGCCCCAAAGCGTCAAATGCTTGTTACAATCATAGAATTTCAAGATAAGAAGTATTTCTTCACTTTACCTCCATGTTTTTCAACCTAAAAAACCCTATTAGTCTAACAACTAGAACAATATTAGAAGTGTATCATTGATTTAATGAATTGAGAAAATTAAAGCACATGTAAAAAAAAATGATCATTAAACTTCTTACCAGAGTTGGGCATCGTTGCACACGATAGCGTCACAATTTTTCATTTGGGCATCGCTTTGTGGAAAAAACATAGAGAATGACAACGTCGCTATTTTGTTGGGCGTCACTCTAGTGAATTTGAGGCATCATCGTTCGAAATATTTGATACCTCTATATTTAATTAGTGTCACTATCTATTTAATCAACATCAGGGCATTTAATTGGCATCGCGATTTGAAATGGAAATAGCATCGCTATATGGTGACGCACTTCAAAGGTGTTGCTGTATTTGATTTGGGCATCGCTATATCCTGTAAAAAGAAAAATGAACAAAATTCAAGATAAAAACTAGTTAAATTATCGGTTTTCGCTCCTTATAGCGCCATAATGTGAGACCGAGGATGTTAGCATGGGTTGATTACGCTTGATCCATAAAGAATCAAAGCATATTCATGCCACTAATAATCAATCTAAATATGATCAATCAAATTGAAATTAGATTAGGCATTCATTAAAACAAACCATTCTAAACTACAAAAACATTTAAATGTCTACTCTAATCCATTTGAAGCTTATCCCATTGTGAGATTGGTGTCATGTTGATGTGAAACGCTGACCCTTTCCCAATCCTATGGATTAGTGAGCTTGTTTCAATCGATTCTATTGAATATAATCAATGAAACCGTTGCGATATATGGATGAAAACATGATTTATGCTAAAATGAGTATGATGCAAGAGTTAATCTACCATGATTTTATGCTAAAAGATGTAGATATGCAATTGCTAAGTGTAGTTTAGAAAAATGCATACCTTTACATTTTCACACTTAATTTGGACCTATTTTAGCATCCCTTGCATTAATTCCCCTTTAGGTCACTCCTTATGGGCCCTTAAGAACCATTTTTGTGCATCTCGAGGCATATTTCAACTTTAAACCTGATCAAAATCCATAAAGAACCATCAATCTTGGTGAACCACCTTTCAAATTTGCAAATTAAGCCTTGTGGAACCAAGACGCCCCTGGTGGCGTCTTAGTCCCACCTAGTGGGACCAAGATGCCATCTAGGGCGTCTTAGTCCTAGAGGCTTTGTTTTCGGGAATTAAGAGCAGGAAATGAAAATATTTAAATTTATTTGACCTTTTGTCAGACTTTGGGATCTATTAATCGGGTTATTAGGTAGGAATGCCTATAAAAGTAAGATTCACCCCATTTTCACCTAAGAAAATAAGGAGTAAGAAAGTTGAAGCAAACAAGTGATAAGAAAGCAAGTTGAAGGAGAGTTTCAAGGTCTTGGAGCAGCCTTCTATTGTGTTTTTGTAGGTTTTTCAAGTCTATTTTCTAGTCAAGATCTAGCATTGCCAAGAATTAGTAATGGATTCCTATTGAGGATCATGAGAGACTCTAATTTGGAGATGCAACTAGCTATTTTTCCAAGCCTAAAGACTTGTTTCTTGATTGATTCCATCTTCTATTATCGCTCTATTTTCTGCCTAAGGAAGGTACATTTCATGTTTATGACTTGTTAGGGTGATTTGAGATCTCCTTTAGGTCATTTACATTTTCATCTTAGGGATCTTATTCTAATGCATTTGAATAGGGTTTCTTCATATTTCAGCTTGCATAATCTTAGACACACTTAAGATTAGGGCACACACACATTTCCATTTTTAGATCTATGCTTTTTCATCAAGGTTTAAGTACCAAACAAGGGGTTTGACCAAGGCAAACCCCCATCAACAATCAATCCAAATTCCTTTGTTTTGCAGGTATTTTTATAGGTTAAGATCTAGAGACTTGATGAAGAAAGAAGTGCAGACCTTAAGCTTCGAGACCACACTAAAAAATTCTAGAAATTCAGAATGAGACTAATATGTTACCTAGGGTGTCTTAGTCCTCCCAAGGGTATTTTTCAAAGATTCTTTTAGATTTTGTTCCAAGATCCGAAGATTTCGCATTTGCCTCAAAAAATAGTAGTGGGAATAAGACAACAATAAGGGCATCTTTGTCCTCCCTGGCACTTTTTGACAACATTTTTACATTTCCAGAATCCTCAAAACATCTCCAGACTTTCTAGGTACACACATCCTATCTTGTTGTTGGATAATTTCATCATTTGCATCTCATTTAGCTTGCATAACTAGGTTTTTTAGGTTGAATTCTTATTTGTCTTTCCAAGCATTTGCTTGGTGGTGAACCCTTAAAATCCTAAAAGACCCCCCCTTCCTAAGTCCAAATTGAGAATTGAATCACCTTGTGAGGTTGATGGTCAATCCAATTAGGGTTCTTAGGACATCCTTGAATTATTAGTGGAGAAAGAGTGACATTGTGTGTGTCCATTTTTCCACCAATCATTTTCGTGAACCCAACCTTGTTGAGCATTCTTTTTTTGATTTGGAGTCCATTAAAGTCCTAGATCTAGATTGAATTCATTGCATCTTGCATTAGTGAAAGTGCATCTAGGGTTCATTGCATCTTGCATTAGTAAATTGAATTAGGGTTTCTCATATTTGCATTAGTGAAACTGCATATAGGTTGCATGTTTAATTTCTTGCATCATCTCATATTATTGGAAAAACTGAAAAGTGCATTGCTAATCATTCCAATTGCATTTAGAAACATTCTTATTGCATTGAAAATTGAAAAAGGTGCATTCAATTGCTTGTTACAAGTTACTTTTCCTTGCATCCATTTGCATAGTTTTCTGTTTCCAAACATCAGATCCATAGGTAGGTAACTTGGGAACACTGTTATCAACCCAGATCTTAATGTTTTTCTTAAAAAAACCTTTACTAGGACTAAAATTCCCTTACTGGCGTCTTAGTCCCTCTCAAGGTTTTTGATCCAGAATCATCTCTGAGTTCTGTGCTGTTTGTTCCAATCTTTGGAATCTCCAAATTTCATCAGAAGGACCAAGATTCCCTTCCTAGTGTCTTATTCCCTATGGAATTTGAGGTTATAGTTTTAAGGATTAAATAGTGAATTTTTGTGCTTCTATTTTCTATAGTTACCTTGCTGTTTCATTTTTCCAATTTATAGTTTCATACATTTTCATAGTTCATGTTTAGAATTGCTTGATAAAGATAGATCATTGCACTTTCATGTTATTAGTTGTAGACTTCATTTTACATTAAGAAAATCAAAACACGAAACCAAAAACATTAAACCTAAACAAGCATAAATGTATGGTTACTTAGGCATGTTAAAAACCTTTTTTAGTTTAACCCTCAAGCCTTTTAGTAGTGATGACCTTGATATGTTAGATGAAGCCCTTGAGGAATTCATCTCACAAGGTGCATCCACTAAGGCTTTCTCAAACACACTAAAACAAAGAGAAGTAAATTTCATTCAACCTCAACTTATCCTTTATCTACCTTCAAACAAACCTGTCCTTATCCTTGATGCACCTCAAGAAAATGTGTCGCAACAATTGAATTATAACACTATTGTTCATACATATAACACAAGGAATAATAGACAACCTCAACCTAATCCCGTTTTGTTACCATTACCAAATCCTGTATTGCCTAGTGCTCCTTGTTTACCATTGCGTATTAGAAATGAGCATGATCTTGTTGAACAACTTAAGAATACTCCTGCTAAGATTTCCTTATGGGATCTTATTCAAGTCTCACCTAGTTAACACATTATACTTCAAACAACCTTACAACAAGTTGTGGTTTCCCATAGTACAAATGTAAATGATGTGACAAGTAATACAAGGAATGAATTCAATTAGTGTAGACATTACCTTTCACCAACATGAGCTCCATCCCTTGGAAATGAGAAAGAAATATGAAGCATTCATGCTAATAGCAAGATACAACACCATAGGAATAAAAAGGACCCTTGTTGATAATGGCTCAACTCTGAATGTATGCAGTGTGAATCTTTTAGATAAGTTGGGAGTGGATAAATCAACAATGAAAACCGATTCCTTATCAATTCAAGGATTTGATAATATTGGGAAATAACCGCTCGGTGTGATTACCTTACCTATTTCAGTAAAAAAGGCTACCTTACAAACTCTTATCCATGTTATGCCTCATGAACTTTCATATAATATTCTCTTAAGAAGACCATGGATTCATGAGATGCATGCAGTGCCTTCGACTCTTCATCGTATCATGAAGTATTCCTATAAGAATAAGATATACCACATTGAAATGGACCCCGAGCCTGAAAGTTGTTTATAAATTGAAAAAGGAATCACTAGTCCTTTGAACACATTAATTGCAACATAAAAAATAGAGCCTACGAAAGAAGAAACAAAAGATATAGAAACAGTATGGAAATAATCAGATGATAATTGGGGTTCCTTGGAGTTCACACCTTCATTTATGGGAGAATATATAATTACAATAAAAGAGGATGAAAAAAATAAAATCAATGGTTATGTCGATGCAAAAATCAGGAGAAAACTCACAAGAATATACCTCATCTACTCTTGAAGAAGACACAAGTTACACAACAAGCTTTGATGAGATAGATTATCAACAACCACCAAACCTAAGAGAAATGGAAAAACTTTATGGGAGAGGTTATGAACTGATGAAGAAATTGGGTTATAGTGGAAAAGGACGTGGAAATAGAGAACAAGGAATTCGTGTTCCTATAGAACCTAACAAAAAATAAATGAAAAATGGTTTGGGATAATGTCCTTCTAAGATAACATAAGCAAACAAGAGACCTTCATTAAACATCAACATTGTTACGTATAAACCAAAAATCAATCTTACTTTAAAGCATCCCAAATTACTTGATATGAATTTTGAACCATCATGGGAATAGTTTGAAGATGATGAAGCCTTGAAATGAATACTGGGATTTTATGATAAACCATCTACTCCTCACAAGAAAAAAGTCACATGTGCTATGATAAGCACCAAACAAAATGATGAAGGAAACAAGAATGGTGAGATAGACATGAATAATGAAGAGTATAACCCTAAATTTCTAAGATCAAATTCTCTTCCTTTATGGGATACTGTGGATATAGCAATGGAAATTAATGATAAAGAGAAAGTCATTAAGATAGGAAAATGCCTCGATGATGGAGAATAAGAGGATACTGCAACTTTTCTTCATGACTTTCTCAAAAGTTTTGTTTGGACTTATTCCGATATGCCGGGAATTGATCCTAAGATTGTAACACACAACATAGTCCTTGATAAAAATGCTAAGCCCATTAGACAAAAGATTCAAAAAATGAGCCCTAAAATAGCCCTGCTAGTTAAGAACAAAATTGTAAAAATTCTTGAAGCTGGCTTCATAAGACCTATAGATTATTCTCCCTAGATTTCAAACATTGTCGCAGTCGCAAAACTTAACAATCATATTAGTATGTGTACAGATTTTCATGATTCAAATAAAGCATCTTTAAAAGATGACTTTCCCCTTCCTAATATTGACATGATAGTAGACTCGACTGTGGGACATGCTTTGTTGTAATTCATGGATGGATTTTCTAGATACAATCAAATCTTCATCAACCCTCAAGATCAGTACAAAACAACATTCACAACTATTTGGGGAACATTTTTTTGGGTTATGATGCCTTTTGGATTAAAGAACACAAGTGCAACTTATCAAAGAGCTATGACACCGATATTTCATGATTACATACATAAGATATTGGAATATTATGTTGATGATATTCTCACTAAATATTTAACAAGATAAGACAATGTGAATGTTCTTTGGAAGATCTTTGAGCGAATTCGAAAATACAACATGAGATTGAATCCAAAAAAGTGTCTTTGGTGTAGATAGTGGATTTTTTTTAGGTTTTATCATATCTCATAGAGGCATTGAGGTGGACACAAAAAAATTATGCTATTGTTAACATTTCGCCTCCTAGAAACATCTCTCAATTGCGTATATTACAAGGAAGAATTCAAGTTATTCGATGATTTGTAGCATCCTTAGTAAATTGAACATTACCATTTACACATCTTCTCAAGAAAGGCATACATTTTGATTGGAATGAAGATTGTAAACAAGCTTTTGAGAGATTGAAAGATTATCTTGTCACTCCACCTATTTTACAACTTGCTATGTAAAAAAAACCATTCATCCTTTATACATTCACATCAACCCATGCTCTCGTAGTGTTGTTGGCTCAACAAGATGAAAAGGGTAAAGAACATCCTATTTATTACATTAGTCAAACATTGATCGATTATGAGAAATGATACACAACAATAGAAAAATAATGTTTGGCTCTTTTATTCACTACTAGTAAGTTGTGACACTACTTATTTAATGCCGAAATACAAGTAATGATGAAGTTTGACCCTTTAAAACTCCTTTTCATGAAAACAGATTTATTCGGACACTTAGCTAAGTGGGTAATGTTGTTGATTGAGTTTGACCTTAAATTTGTTTCACAAAAAATAATTAAAGGCCAAGCCTTAACCGACTAGTTAGCTAATGCTCCTTCTCCTTAAGCGTTACCTAGTAATGATTCCTTCCCTGATGATAACATGTTGAAAATCAAAGATGATACAAGGGAATTGTATTTTGACGGATCTAAGTGCATAACTGGCTCCAGAGCAAGGGTTATAATAAAACTGCCCGTGAAAGAGCCTATTCCCTTATCATATTGGTTAAATTTCCTATGTACAAACAACACCGCTGAGTATGAGGTGTTACTCATGGGGTTGCATGCCACTCTAGTTATGGGCACTAGAGACATTAAGATATTTGGTGATTCACAATTAGTCATCAAACAAATAAATGGAACATATCAAACGAAACATGAAAAATTATCGAAATATAAGGATCTCACAATGAAATTGTTAGAGAATTTTGAATCCTTCACCATTGATAACATCCCTTGAAAAGATAATCATCACACGGATGCAATGGCAAGTGCTACTTCTCTTATATCTCCTCAAGATCCTTCAAAATATTTCACCTTCATTGTGCATATAATTATGACACCATCGATATAAGATAAAACTGATGAAGTACTAGCAATAACTATCGAAAACTCGAGTGAATGGTATGACACGATATTCAATTATTTGAAAGATGGTACCTTTCCTGAGCCAACAAATAAAAACACTCGTTCTCATCTTCAAAAATTTTGCGTCTAGATATTTTATCCTGACAATCATCTTATATAAGAGGTCCTTTGATGGCCTTTTGCTTAGGTGCCTTAAACAATACAAAATCCCTATATCACTTGAACAAGTCCATGCAGGTGCTTGTGGGGGGAATTTCAAAGGAAGATCATTAGTTCAAAAGCTAATTCACATAGGATATTATTGGAAAAACATGGAATGAGATTGCTTTGAATACGTTAAGAAATGTCATAAGTGTCAAGAGCATCAAAACTAAATTCATGCTCTTGTCTCTGAGCTTCTCACACAAGTTCCTATTTGGCCATTCTCGGTATATGGGGTTTGTATATTATTGGAAAAATATATCTCCACCCTCATCCCTAGGATATATGTTTATAATCACAACATATTACTTCATGAAATGGGTAGAAGCTATTCCCTTGCATTTGAAAATGACCAATATAATATGTCATTTCATATTGGAACACATTATTGCTCACTTTGGAATTCCTTCCACATTAGTTTCAGATAATGAGACACCATTTAAGAATAATGATGTGAAGAAGTTCTTGGAAACATTTAATATACACCATCGATTGTCAACACCTTACTACTCACAATCTAATGGACAAGCTGAATCAACCAACAAAACTCTTGAACAAATTATGAGAAAAACAATGAACAAACACAATAAATAATGGCATACACAATTAACATACGCATTATGGGCTTATCTTACTAGTATTAGAACTTCAATAGGAAACACACCTTATAACCTTGTTTAGGGTGCTGACCTGATTATGCCCCTGTAGTTAGAGATTCCTTCCTTGAGAATCACTCTTCAAGGGCTAATTGATGACAATAATTATAGGGAGCAACAATTACACCAACTTGAAATGCTCGATGAACAATGCATCAATGCCCTCAAACATATTCAAGCTTATCATATGAAAATGTAACAAACTTATAATGATCATGTCATTCCTCATTCATTTAACAAGGGTGATTTGGTGCTATATGAGAATCGACGAAATTTCAATGCTAACCCGACAGAGAAAGGAAATTTTAGTCCTAATTGGTTAGGACCTTATGTAGTTCAAGAGAGCTTTGGGTCCAAAGCATACATGATATCCGACATGGACGATACACCTCACCAGGAACCTATAAATGCCGCACATTTGTGTCGGTATTATGCCTAGCCTTTTTGAATAGTGTGAGTGTTAAAGTAGTGTTGTTAGAGAAAATGGATGGTATGCCATTGTTTCTCACACTTGCTTCATTCTTGACACATATCTCCTTGTGTCTTGAATTGTGGAGTAGTGGATCCAATCTGGTTTTGGATTCTTACTCTGAGTATCATGCTATTATGACCGCCTGGTTTATGTTATGTTAAGTTAAATCCTTATTTGAATTTAATATCCTGTAATGAAATCATAAGTACATTTAATTTGGCATAACATACTACATCATAAACTTAAATAAAATAAAGCAAAAGCATGTTAGATCATGGAGATATTTATTGACTAGTCTAACAGAGATTATTTAGTAAGTCACATTGCCATCTAACACATAAATATAACATCCAAGCATGCTAATATATATATATCTCAAAATTTTTAAAACATCTCATCAATGGTACAATGTCACTATGGCCTATGGCTATTAGATCCCTCAGGCTATGGTGTTCGTGCCCATTGAGAGATGGTGGTGTGTGAACTAGATCTGCTCACGCTGGCCATCTATTACATAGTTCATAGTGACCCACATAGCTCACCCTCACATATCAGTGCCTCTATTCGCTCTCACTCTACACAGTCTCTATAAGCCTGGATCCTGACAACCTCTCTCTACAACCACTTGACCTTTGACTGTAAGATGCCATCTCTATCAGATCATTGAGCTAATTGAGACTCCTCTAACTCCACTTCTAGTGCTAATACCTGACCCTTAGAGTGCTCAATGCACCTGGATACACCAACATATGCTCTCCTGAGCCTCACATAAGGCTCGAACAGGTCCATGTACTTTGTGGCCTCAAACTCATCTATAGGAAGGGGTGGCACTATCACTACAACCACAAATCAAAATAGGTCCTTAGACTCTATCACATGCCCTACAAGATAGAAATCATAAGAATAATCAGCATCCATCATCATAATATACATATACATGAGAATGATAGACATAAAAACATAAAGTATAATAATAAATATCATCACCTGTGTCTGTAGCATGATTAGTAGGAATCTCAAATTCCCACTGCTCTCCTCATGCAGCCTCAGACACTGGCACATGCAACCTGTGACCTTGTAACCCATGTGGGAACTGTATCTCTCCACTCGAGTCTAGGAGGACTAGCCTCACCCCTAACACTATCCTCACTCATGGCCTGACTCCGTTTGTCCTTCATCTCCTCGTCATCCTCATCATCCTCCTCCCCCTTTAAATTGCTATCCTCCTTCGACTCCTCCTCATCCTCATCCAATAATAGGTCCATTGGATCTACCCTCTTTCCTGAATCCCTGTCCTCCTCCCCTGAATCTGGTAAAGGCCTTGTGAAACCCATAGGATAGTCCATAGGAAAGATAGCTCCTAGCTGAATCACCTCCCACCACTCATCATACTATTGTGTTGTGCTGATATAATCGGTGTTGGAGACTAGGGGTATGTCTGTATCCTCCTCCTCTACGTCGGTAAGGATGAAATCATTTTTTGTCAGTCATTTAAGATCTCCAAGTCTATAGGTGCTCCGTATTGACCATCTGTATGAATCCCGTAGTTGTGGTCACCTTTGTATCTATCCAAACTACCTCATGACGTGATTGTAGTAGAAAGGTCTCACTACGTGATCACACCGTCCTAATAACAACCTGTCTCTGTACATCTACCTCATCTGTCCTGTCATGTCTGGACAAAATAGCTCCATCAGGTAGGGCCTCCACATAATTTACTCCTCACTCATTTTATCAAACCTCACCCCCTAGAACAACACATCACTGCGCTGCCATGCTTATCTCAGGGGATAGCTAAAAACCCGCGAATATCCCATTGTTGTGGAAATAAAAAACCTTATAGGGTAGGTACAGGTGATATGCTCTAGGGTCCATTTCTGTAGTAGGGTACAATATAGCGTGCTATGCAACTCTCCATAAGTAATTCAACCCAAATCATATTATAAGTGTGCTAGTATGCTCCGACCCTAAGCGAAGACCACACGATAGTGCTACATGTCTCTAGTCATGTGCACTATCCCCCCCTCCAGATGTGATCCATGGCCATCAGAGACTAGTACCAGTGCTACTGTAAAAATTAAGATGCATCTCACTAGTGGTGAGTGTGCATGTAGTAACCAAGAAAGCTCAATGTGTGGTCTCACGATCTTGTGGTGAACCAGTTTGCCTAAGCAATAATCGATGTCGGCTTGTATATCCTTGAATCCCCTACCCTGTGCTAAGAGCACCCTCTCTCCTTGGATAAGCACTTGCAGTATGTGGTGCATGTCCTCCAATGCAACTTTCATCTCCCCCGTCGGTAGGTGGAAGGTGCAAGCGTTTACATCTGTAGACATGGAAAATATACAATTCGATCCAATGCACTTGATCCTAATTACTAACATCATTTCTTCTTGAATCATCCTCTCATCTTATCATTACGTGTCGTCTCTTAATCAGATAAATCATTATTTTATTTAATTAGGTCTTTCTCCTCTGTTGATTAAATTAATCAATTTAATTTAATTAACCCTAAATCGCTCTTTAATTAAATAACTCATCTTATTTGATTAAATCCTTAAAGTCTTCTCATTAAATTGAATAAATTAAACCTTATTTAATTTATTCTAAGATCATCCCCCTTTAGTTAAATAAATCAAAATCTTTATTTTATTAAAGTCTATAAATCATTTTCCTCTCAATCTTGATTTAAATAAATCCTAAAATCTAAGTCAAAATTGTCAAATCATCTAATCTCTCATTAAATTGATCAAATCTTGATTATTTTAATCTCAATCACTAAAATCCTCTAGAGAATGCAACTTGCGCAATAAATCAATTACTTTGATTTATTAAATTGCCTATTTTCTCTCAACATGGAATAAATGAGGAATATCCCCTCAAATTTGAATTCAAAATCCAAGTGGATTTGTCCTTCCAACAAAGCATTCACTCCTCTTACATGTCCTTGTGCATTGAGCCAAGTGGCATTTATTTCATTCCTTTTTCCCTCTCACATGTCATTTCCCCAATTTCAAATTCCACCTAATGGAATTTATCATGCACATTGACCAAAATATGCACAACCATCAACCATTCACACCTTGACAAGTGGCACTTGGCCATTGGATGTTGAATGATCCCACATTGCTCAATTCCACTCTCCTTCCATTTTGGAAATCTATAAATGAGAGACTCTTCCTCTCATTCTAACATCCACAATTTGAGTAAACTTACTATACTCAACTTCATCCCCATCCATAATTTTAGCAAAGTTACTCTCTTCACATTGAGAGCTAATTTTTTCCATTTCACATCAAGTGTTCATTAGTTTCATAATTTCATAGCTAGGTTATGTCAAAATATCATCAAGGAGAATCAATCATCCACAAATTATCAACATTGCATCAAAGGAGTTGGGAAAGGGCCAATTTTGACATACCAATTGACACCAATTCCCCCATGGGATCAAGAGTTTGCATGCTTAATTAGGATTTATTTAGCTTTTCATGTTTTGTTCTTGTTTTTCCTATTTTGAGCATTGTAAATGGATTTCATGGGGAATCCTTGTTTTATCTTGCATATGAACTAACTAATGTGTTTGCTTGTTGTGTTTGTGCAGGAATAAGATTGGGGTTCACATTTTGGCGCTAGAAGGAGGGCTGATTTGGAGAAATTCATCATGTTTTTCCAAAATTCTGTGGTTTTTTTGACATTTTTTGTGCTTATAGGAAACTGCATCGCTTACAGTCATGCGGTGCCATATTGTACCACTTTCAGACAAGTGACACTTTATTGCACTGCTCTAACCTCAAACTCTGCTACACTTGCTTTCCCACTCAGGAATTTCAAATTTGCAAACTTCGCCATAGATCCCTTAACTCCAAACTGCGTCGCATGCTAAAATAGTGCCACCTTTACACTCTCTGTCTGTTGTAGAGTGCCACACTTAGTCAAGATGCAACACTATATTGCACCACTGGAGTTCTAAACTATGCCACATTTGCAGATTGCACCGTTGGGTGATAGTGAAAATTCAGATTTAATTCTTTTCGACATGTGCCTTTTTGTTTCTAACTTTTTGAACTTCTAACCTATTGGATGTCTCTGTATCTTCTGGTTTTAATCATTTTGTAGGTTAGGGAAAGGAAGAAAGAAAAATGGAAGGCTATATTATGATGTCATTCTCATCCTGTACTAAGTGTTTTTGAACACTATAGTGTTGTTTAAAACTTTTAGAGGATTTTTCAATCTCTTTTAAAGAAATTTGTTATCTTTCATGCTTTAGGGAACAATAAATTTTCTTTTGGGCCCTAAAAAGAACAATACAATTTTTTTTTCAAAGTTTGCAAACAAAAGGCTTAAAAAGAACCTTAGAAATAATTTAATAGATTTGGTTTGAGGTTTAACAATTGAACAAGATAAATTCCACATTTGATTTGGTGCTTTAAAAAGAATTCACTTTTGCTTTGTGGGATTAAAATAAACAAGTGTTGTTTTTTTTGTAATTATTTACTCAAAGTAATGTCATCAAAAGGACGTATGCGCTTCTCTTGTACCTCACGATGATCTTGAGAATCAAAATCTCTTTTGATGATCTTAAGTTGAGTAAGGTAATTGCCTCCACACTTCATTTTTTGGGATTAAAATTGAACCAATCTTGCGAGTGTGAGTGTGGCATATTACAAGTGTTCTCCCTTTGTTTTTCAATGAAGGTCAATTGAACTACAGGATATGCTTGATTGCTTTTGTTTATCTTAGCGGGCCTGCCTTGTGGGAAAAAGTAATCACCCAAGGGAACGACCCAATTGGGAACATGCTAAAGCCAAGCGACTTCCACCCAGGATATAAGTGAGGATATTGGAACAAAGGCCAATATCATGATGATTATTCCGACGAGAAGGGAAACAATGGTCTCTAGCTGTACTCGATAGTCCCCCATGAATGAAATGCCTACATTAAAACCCCTTGTTTAGCAAAGGCCAAAATCCTATCTAATTGTTGGTGCAAAAGGTCATGTCTTTTGAAGCCGCCCCACGTATACATGTGGTTTTGTTGTAGAGACACAAAGTATGCCATGGGAGATTCATGGGTACTAATGCTTGATTGACCTGAGAAGTGAGTGCACTATAAGGGGGAGCTAGTGTGGTCAAGCATCTAATCATCCGCACAAAATATGCACAGATGGATTTATCCAAGTGGGAATCCAACAAATATTGTCTTTTCAGCCTAGGGATTGTGCATGTTCTTGAAATCAAAAAACTTTGCTTGGATCTAAAACTTTGGGAAAAAAAAATTCACAAAAGCATCAAGATTTCAAACCCTTTTGAGGAAACAAATATCTTTTGACAAATCCAAGTGCTCTTGCTTACCCTAGGGATTCTATCCTTAAAGGTTTCTAAGTGCTTGGGTTCAATCATCATTTTTTTTCACTGAAGTCAACCTAGGAAACCATGCACTTGAAACCTTGATTTTCACATAATGGACCTTGTGGAATGAAAAGGAATTGAGACACAGACATTTAGTTTGAAATTATAATCAAGAAGACTATTTTTGGTAAAAGGAACTCATTAAGCAAAGATAAGGACAATTGGACCTCACATGTGTTCTCTCAAATGATTTCCCATAAAATCAAAATCCAAAAACCAAGGTTCAAGAAGCTTAGTCTAAAAGCTCGTGAGGAGCGTCTTGAAAGGATTTATGAAGTTAGAGAAAGATTGGTATACAATTTCTACAAGAAGGCTTCAAAGAACAACCCAAGTTTGTATGAGTTCTATTATCAACAAAATCCAACTCTTTTTCAAAGGTTTTCTTTTCTCACATAATAAGTATTGCATGTTCTTCAATATTGAGGTTTTGTAAGAAAAAGTCTTGTCTAGGTCAAGTCTAGGATCAAAATCATCACTCTCATCTGTTAGAAACCCTAGATCAGACATGCAAACCTAAACACCTTCCACAAAAGAGAAAACATAAAAAAGCAGAGCTTTGCATGCGATGTGCAAATTGATATATTCAGGAATTTAATATTACAATGAGATGATTTGATTTATATAAATAAAGTATGCAACCCTAATGTTGACCTAAAATTAGCTCAACCTAAGTAAAGTTATGCAAGTGTAATTAAATATTAATTACACTAACACCCCCCCATAAGTGCAACTTAGGGAGACTAGATAAGCATGCACCTAAAACTAAGATGAATGCAAGAAATCATGAATGGGTCCCAGCAACAAGGCCTGATTAGGTACCCATGTACAAATGCAATAATGAGGTAGAGAAGGAAAACCCAGTGGGACAACCCCCCCCTACAATGAGATGACTGCTGCAAAGAAGCACTAGAAGAACACTGTGGAGTAACACTGGAACCGCAATCCAGCAAGCAAGGAAAGATACTTCTATCTACAAAAAACCATATCAGAATCATCATAATGTGACAGCAGACCCGATGCCACGGAACACTCGAACACTCCAAACTGGAACAACCCTGGAATCCATAAAACAACAGTAGATGGTATGATGATGACAAAATCTGGAAGCCATGAATCTCGATGTCGATATCAAAATAAGACTGAAACTCTTCCATGGGAAAAAGTACCATACAGAATCGGGAATAATAACCACAAATTTAGTGGCCCTCAAACTGAGATGGATCTGATGCGGATCACTAACCATAGGCTCTCAATCTAAAGTGTGAACCAAAAGGAATCTGATATGTGTCAAGCTAAGACAAAAATGGTGGCCAAAAGAAACTAAGAAACCAAATTACAATCCATGTGAGTTGCCATCAAAACATGATGAAAATTATTATGCAAGAAACCCCCCCAATGGAACTTTATATCAATTCGTTTATTACAATCCCCAATGACTGCAAAAGGAGAGAATTCCTAACATGCATAAATAGAAAATAAAAATAGACCTCAGATCTGTGTAGAGGACTGAACCAGCTTTCCAACACCGCAAGAATGGCGAAAAAAGGATCACCGAGTCAAAAGATATGCCCTCCAGAGTGAAAACAACAACATCTGAGTTCAAAGACCTGCAAAATAAATCTGGAGCAAAATATAGAAAAACTAAAATAGTGAATAGATTGGCATCAGAATCAGCTTTCCAATGGTATCTGGTTTGCAAAAAATAGACACCGTATGCAAAAGGTATACCCGATTTCGTGAAAGTGCTCCAGAAAGGCCAATAAGGCCTGCAGGCAGCCCAGGGGGCTAAAAAAAATGGCCCCTGGTCCTGCATGTGACCAGGGGCTGGGGCAAAGCCCCTGGTCGCCCATATGACTGCGGGCATGTAGAGGAAGCGGTCGGGGGCTGGGCGCATAGCACCTGGTCCCCCATACAACCTGCGTTGGTGCAGAGCTTCTCGCGCGGCTGAGGCGAGGGGAGCGGTGGATGGAGCGGCGCTGCCGGGCTGAGCTGCTGGCGGGTGGCCGCCTGGTGGCCGCTCGGTGGCTGCTTGGTGGTAGAACCTTCTGAACTGGCGGCGCGACAAATGATGAGCGTTTTCGGTTTTTTCCTCGATTTTTGTGAAGAAAAATGCCTCGAAATGCATGCTGGGGAGGCCGTACGGCTTTCCCGACAAATTTTTTTTGCCTTCCGGATCAACTTCTCCAAAATCAACAAAACAAAAGGTGATCTTAGGGTTTTTGGCCGCTGCGAATGCAATGGTGACCTCTGTTTCTGCTCAAAATGCTTCAAAAAAACGGCGACCTCCAGAGCTTGCAAAAAAATACCAAAACTGAAACCCTCATAGATCTGGCAAATCATGACCAAAATCTGTGAAATAAAAGCCAAACCTGACTTTTTCCAGTGCTCTGAATCCAATGGTGAAGCCCGATCTGATCCAAGACACTGCATAAATGAAATCAAGGCATAAAATCCTCGAGGAACCCCGAACGAACTCTGTAATGGTTTTCTCCAGAATTTGAGAAGGGGCTGCATGTCAAGGTTCTGATACCATGTTAGAAACCCTAGATCAGACATGCAAACCTAAACACCTTCCACATAAGAGAAAACATAAAAAAGTAGAGCTTTGCATGCGAATGTGCAAAATGATATATTTAGGAATTTAATATTACAATGAGATGATTTGCTTTATATAAGCAAAGTATGCAACCCTAATGTTGACCTAAAATTAGCTCAACCTAAGTAAAGTTATGCAAGAGTAATTAAATATTAATTACACTAACATCATCCACCTCTCCATCATCAAAATCAAATCTCATCTCACCAAAAAACTCTTGAGAACTTTGAAACATTATTCATGCTAAACTTAAAGGAAAAATCATCACTTTGTTTGACTTAACACACCTAGTCAAATTGTCAATCCTCTTGAACAAATTTACCTCTAGGATAACACAACTTACTAAGGTTTACTAGTTCATAATCACTTTGATTGGCTTAACACACTTAGTCAATTCATTCTCTTATACGAGTTTTGTCTAGGATAACACAACTTCCTAGGGTTTACAAGTTCATCGTCATCTTGTTTGGCTTAATGCACCTAGTCAAACTATCGAAATAAAAAAAATTCAAGCCCTAAAATTTTTAGCATCCCCACCCAAAAGTTATTCAAGAATTTCACTCATCTACATCCTCCATCCTCCATTTATTTCATCATCACTTTTTGATCCTTAGACTCTCCTAGTTCCTCTCCTTTTGGACCTAAAGACTAAGATCAAACGATCTCTATTTTATGGTTCAAACAAGATCACAACACAAGAGGAACATGGAAATCACCAAGGAAACATCAAATTCAAGTGATCTAAGCCAAGTGACCTCCAAAGTAAACCTTGCAGGATTAAACAATCCTCCAAACAACTCCACTCTACGATTGCAAAACCCTCACGAGGAAGGAAATATAGAGGACATCCTCGATGATGACTTGGGAATGACGCAAGAGGAAATAACTGAAATGGTTCAGAATCCTGAGAATCATAGAATCATCAATGCCATGTTGAAACTTAATCCCTCTCTATATATACGTGCGTTGATGAAAGAAGGAGCCAAACTCCCTTCTGACATTGACGTAAGTACTAATATAGAAAGGCCTCTTGCAACCACACCCCTAACGTCACTTCCAAACATCACTCAAGATATTCCCCAAATCATATCAACAATCACATCAACCCCGCCAATTGTTAACAAGGGAAGCACCATGTTTCGTGAATTACAAAAGCATCACCTTGTAAAAAACAAAGAGGTAAATATCAACATCACATCGGATAACTCTGTCTCAATAAATTCATTACACCTGTATGTTCCAATCACTCTCCATAATCATACAGACTCATCCTCATTTCATGCAACACCAACCTATCCGCTGAACATACAAACTTTTTTCCATGTGATTTCTCAAGGAGAAGGTGGGTTATTCGGGACAGGGGGTGTCATTGACCCTTCCTCATCGTCCCTTTTTTAAGGGAACATACCATCATTCCCTCCATTACCGCTTACATCTGTATCACCTCTTGGGTTGGGTCTTCCCCCCTACTGGCTGCCAATTTCTCAAACCAAACCAATCAGAGCATCATATCAAGTCCCCTTCTTTTTCCATTGGTATCACAACAAAAAACAACAACCATTCAAGCCACCGCAATGGTCAACACATCTACTAGTCCCCAAATCTCTCAAAGCTTGGTTTCCCAAGGACCAAGCATCTCAATCACACCACCCACAACCCAAACCTCGATCACCAACACAACCCTTCCGCTCACCACAATGGTCAACACCGTCCCCAATCCACCACCAATTCCACCAAAAGCCAATATGACGAATTCATTCATCACCATGATTCAGGCAGTCCAAAAAGCCAGCCACCAAAGGGTACTCCAAAACCAACAAGATGCACAACGGGTTGCTCAGCAAGTGCAAGCGCAACTAGCCGCTCAACAAGCTACACAAGCTGCACAAGCCCAAAAAGCTGCACAAGTGGCACAAGCAACCCAACAAGCACAGGCTCAAGCTCAAGCCCAACACCAGGCTCAATAGGTGCAAGCACAGTACCACGCACAACTACAAACAATCCATCAACAAACATACCAACAAGCCCTGCAAGATTTTCAGGCACAACACCAAGCTTTGTTGGTGCAACAACAACTAGACCAACAACAAGCTTTGTTGGCACAATAACAACTAGACCAAAAACAAGCTTTTTTGGTGCAACAACAGCTAGACCAGCAACAAGCTTTGTTGGCACAACAATAGCTAGACCAACAATAAGCTTTATGGGAACATCAAAAACAGGACCAACAACAAGCTTTGTTGGAACAACAACAACAAGATCAACAACAAGCATTGTTGGCACAAATGCAGGCATATCAATAGGCCTTAAACGCACAAAAAAGCTTGCAAAAAACCCCCACCAATACCCCTCTCATCAATCAAACACCACAAACACCTTAAAACACATTCATCCCACCTCTTGATCCACAAAATGATGTTGCAACACAAATCAAATTGCTCTGGCAACAAGTGTTGGACCTCTAGTCAAGAAAAATGACCAGAACGTTGGGAAATTTGTGCCCCTATCCTTTTGATAAAAGTCTTACAATGGTACCATTCCCAAAGGGATAGATCCCCAAATTCGATAAGTATAATGAGACGGGAAACCCTAAAAATCGCGTCAGTGAATTTCAAGTGCATTGCATGGAGGTTGCATACGATGACACATATCTAATTTGACTTTTCCCTTAGAGTTTGACCGGTCCTCCCATGGAATGGTTCTCTCGCCTACCCATAGGCATCAAAACATTCCAAGAAATCGTGGAAGCATTCCTTAAAAACTACGCATTTAACATGGGTGCAGATGTTAGTTTGGAAGAACTATCAACACTCAAGAATAGAAAAGGAGAGCTATTCACATCCTTCTTGCAAAGGTGGCGATCCAAGGCCAATCAAAGAAAGTGGACCATGCTAGAAGAGCAACAAGTTTGAACAATCATAGCCAATCTAGACGAAAACTTGGCGTTCTACCTAAAAATGCAATGCATCACAATGTATGATCAATTGATCCCAAAGACGCTCAATATCAAAAGAGCCCTTACTGTGTGAGGGGGCACATCGACATTTCCTGCACAACAGGATAACCACTCGACCACCAGTTATAATGATAAACCTCACACATGGTCAAGGAACAAAAATGTCACAAAGGATAGAGTGTTTGATGCTAAGGTTGTCATCAGTGCTCCCAAGAAAAATACTCAAACCCATCATCAACCACAAAATCACAACTGCAACAATGTGAAAACTAATATGATGGCACAACCGGTTCCAAACAATCAAATCAATAACCTGAACAATCAAGGAGGACCACCTCCTCGAAACAAGTATCCTCCCAAGCAGAAGTTCATAGCCCTTGGGGAGCCAATCGAATCTATAATGAAGAAGTTAGTTAAAGAGAACCTTATCAAAATTTCCAACTCTGAGAAATATGCAGAACCCATGAAAAAACCACCATGGTACAATGAAAATCTCCTTTGTGATTTTCACAAAATCCAAGGACACACAACCACAAATTGCATGAGGTTAAAAAACATCATCCAGGACCATATTGAGGACAAAATCATAAATGTCGAACAACCTGCTGGAAATCAGGACCTCAAAATATACATGAATCCGATGCCGAATCATAATCAGGGAAATAATCAAGGAAATAACTAAGGGAACAACAAAGGGAAGCAAAAGTATGCTAGTGAAAACCTTGTATACGAAGACATTGTTGTATGCCTAGACGAAATGGTCACTTCCATTAGTGTCAAAGGAGCCAACGCTGATTGTGGAGTCACAACACGCAGTGGCAAGGTTACTATTGTAGGGGCATCACAACCATCTAAGACCCCCATTTCAAATCCAAAATATGTTCCCTACGACTATAGCGTCATTGACCAGCTAAAAAGAACCCCCACTCAAATCTCCATCATGGAGTTATTTAAAATTTCTGCCGCCCATAGAAAAATCCTTGATGAAGCATTAGCTGCATCCACTGTCTCCACTACCCTTGATACAAAACAATTCCAGGCTATGGTTGGTAACATCGTTACCCAAAATCTCCTCACCTTCTCCGATCAAGACTTCCCCACCCAGCCATCTCACAATCGTGCACTTCACCTTCAAGTGCTGGTTCACAAGAAGAAAGTCAAAAGGGTCCTGGTGGATGGAGGCATGAGCCTCAATATTTGTTCACTTAAACCCATAAAAAACTTGGGAATCTCAAAGGAATCCATCGAAAAAAAAGGCATCACCATCAGAGCGTATGATGACCAAGAAAGAATATCTCAAGGGACCATCAGGATCCCAATCCAAGTGGGGCTAGCTACCATGGAAACCACATGTCAGGTCCTTGACCTTGAATTTCCCTACAACATCCTCCTAGGATGCCCACGGATCCATGGAATGAAGGCAGTCACCTCAAAATTCCACCAATGCGTCAAATTCTTATACCAAAATGAGGAGGTCACAATACATGGTGATCCAAAGCCATTTGCCTATTGCAAAAAATTGGAAGCCAAGTTTTACAAAATTCCCCAAGTACCAAAAAATGATGAAGGCCCATCCACTCCCTATATAGATCCATCTAACCTTGCCTCCACTTTTGTGACAAAGACAACCTCCATCCCTGAGATATCCGACATCAAGCTAATGATTCAGGACAATGGGTGTGGAGATTACAAAATGAAGAAAAATGCATTTGTTGTAGGAGAGATAATGCAATCTCCTAGGTCGCATGGGCAACCTCAATCAGTTGAAACACCTATCCACACTTTTACGGTAGATCCTTCTAGATTCCGTCGTTGGGGGGATCTAAGTCAGGAAAATGTGGATGAGGGAGACATTTCAAGCATGCTATACCATGATGAAAGACCCACACCCACTCTACCCATGGATGAAGCCAACAGAGGATTGCAAATAATGCTTGGTATGGGCTACAACAAAAATGAAAGGCTTGGAAGAAATAGTGATGGATGACTGGATCCCATAATTGTAGAAAGATGAATGAGAAACCTTGGCCTTGGATGTACCCCTTCGAGTATAACTGTACATGGTAGAGGTACTCCTAGTAGAGCAGTTAGGTCTCCTCCTCAATTATTGGTAGCCGCCCTTCAACTACCTGTGTCCACAGGTCTGCCCCTAGATAATTTCACTTTTGACATAATTGATGTCTGCACCAGTAGTGATGATGAGGATACTAGAACTGGCTTTCCCATGATTTTTGAGGATTCCTCCTTATTGATGATTAGTGCCTCACTTGTTGAGTTGAACCACCAAACCTACAAAATAAACCTAGTTTACCCACAACTCATCGACTGTGACCAATGAGGACCACTGGTTCTAAACACATTCAAAAACGATGAGGCACTCTCAAAATTCATGGGACTAAGGGATATAGTTCCATGCAGAGATCACAGGGTTGGGTTTGACATCACACTGGACACCCAGGCCTATTATGGGGAGACGATTGAGTCCTTCAGTCACAAAAGAAAAAGAATGAGAATAATCTCGGGGTCATTGAGTGAAAGCCACACTGTGGCACTCTCTAACCAAAGAATAGTAAAAATAAAGGACACATCCAATGGTGGAAACCTCTTTGAGGCACTAGAGGATGAAGGATTCAATCTACCCCCTACTACACTTAATCATGAAAAATCGACAATCTTGGTAGAATAGTGCAATCCTGTCAATCTGGGACCGAAAGCAACACCACAGATCACTTTCTATGCCGAATCACTTCTAACAAAAGAACAAAAACTATTGGCTACATTTCTAAAAGAAAGAAAGGTGAAATTCACATGGAACTATGCCGATATGCCAGGTCTCGATCTAGAAGTCATGGTTCATCACTTGGTTTTTTACCCTGGAGCAAATCCAGTGAGACAAAAATTAAGAAAAATGCACCCTCAAATAGCCTTGCTAGTCAAGGTGGAATTACAAAAAATCTTGGACGTCAAATTTATATGCCCAATTGATTATCTAGAATGGGTATTCAATCTTGTGCCAGTTTCAAAGCCAAACAAGGGCATCCGTATCTGCACTAACTTTAGAGACCTCAACAAAGCGTGTCCCAAGGATGATTTTCCACTACCTAACATTGATATGATAGTGGACATGACAGCCGTACATGAGATGCTATCACTGATGGATGGCATCTCAGGGTACAACCAAATAATGATTACAAAGGAGGACCAACATAAGACAACATTTACATGTCCATGGGGCACCTACTGCTGAAACATGATGCTATTTGGGCTAAAAATGCAGGGGCGACATATCAAAGGGCCATGATAATAATATTTCATGACTTGATACAAAAAACTATCAAAAATTATGTGGATGATATATTGGCCAAATCAAAGAAAAGACAGGATCACATAGCAACCCTAAGTGCCATTTTCGAAAGGCTGGAGAAGTACAAGGTCAGACTCAACCCCAAGAAATGTGTCTCTAGGGTGCAATCAGGTAAACTTCTAGGATATATAGTATCAATGAGAGGAATAGAAGTGGACCCCACCAAGGTCAAAGCAATCCTCGACATGGAAGCACCTAGGACACTAAAATAGCTCAGAGGCCTACAAGGCAGACTCCAATCCATTCGAAGATTCATAGCAGACCTGGTGGATAAACAGATTGCATATTCACATCTTATCCACAAGGGAGTAGCATACAAGTGGGACAACAAGTGTGATCAAGTGTTTAGTAAAATCAAAGAATATCTACTTACACCACTGGTGTTAATGCCACCTATCCCAGGAAAACCACTGATTCTATATATTTCAAAAACCATGGCAGCTCTCGGTGCTTTACTAGCTCAACATGATGAAAATGGAAGAGAGAGAGCGATATAATACATCAGTAGGACAATGGTAGGGAATGAGATCAACTACACACCAATAGAAAAATATTGCTTGGCAGTTGTGTTTGTGGCCCAAAAGTTCAGACACTACATTCTGGCTCATTAGATCAAGTTGATTGCAAATATAGATCCACTAAAATATCTGCTCTCTAAAGCCACTCTTACAGGATGAACAAAAAAATGGGTTATGATATTGACAGAACATGATATTGAATATGTAGAGTGAAAGGCTATCAAGGGGAAAGCAATTGCAGACCAATTGGCTAAGGCTCCAATCTATTCAGAAAACCCACTCATATTAGAATTTCCACACAAATCCATCTTTAATCTCATTATAACTGATCACTAGAATCTCTACTTTGATGACTCATACACATAACATGGATCAGGAGCCGGTATTTTCTTCATCACCCCACAAGGGGATTGTATTCCTAGATCCTAAAAATTGGCATTCACCTGCACTAACAACATTGTGGAGTACAAGGCTTTAACCATAGGTCTCAAGATTACAACATAGTGGCAGATCATGGCACTAAAAGTTTATGGGGATTCATAGCTTATTATCAACCAAGTCAATGGTGAATACCAAAATAAGGATGATAAGCTAACACCATACAAGAAGTTAGTAGAGAGCCTCAAGGAATCATTCATTGATATCACCTTCGTGAAGATACCAAGGGCTAACAACAGAGAAACTTGGTGGAGCTTTTAATTTCTCCCCCTATTGTGTGGTACAGTTTATTTTATCCTTGGCTATAATTGGGTGGGTTTTCTTTTCGAACTTTGACTTCTCATTAATGATGGCCGGTCGTTTAAGTGTTGTTTTAACCCCTCTGAGGTCGTGACTTTACCGAACCCTCTTTACCTGTCCTCTCGGTCTCTTGCGTCTGACTATTTTCTATTTGCCTTAGTGTCGGGTTGACAAATGTTTTAGATTAATTTCTAAAAAATATTTTGGCCTTGAAGGTATTTTCCCCGTCCACCTAGTTTTTCCCCCTTTTATAAATAACCTTTTGGCATGTGCAGATTACGTAGCTATCGAATGAAGTGACTTGCATCATGGCCGTTTATCATAGACCTCACAGGGTCTCTTGCTAACGTTATCAAAGTTATGCGAGGCCTGCGAGATGTCACCCCCTATCGCATATGATTGTGGGGACCACCTTTGTTTGCTGACCGATGATGGATGCCTGTGCTGATAGCTATTTCCTTACCAACACATTGTGGTCATTCCTCGCTGACCTCAAACAATTAAAACTTCAGTTTTAATAATGCTGCGAGGTGTGCGAACTATTGACGTGTGGATGCCAATGCTGTATGATAGACGAGCGGGGTAGGGCCCGTTCCATGCTGAGGTGGTGTTCGGTAGATGTTTTGCTGTCCGCCCAAAAACTAATGAAGCAGACTTGGCATTTTCAAACCTTTTTGACCCGATCTGGGCCATTCTTCTGGCCTACATTGTTTACAATCAACGATTGGCATTTGAAATAGGCTAGTACTGTACCATAGCTATTTTATCTCATGTGAGTGAATAGTGATGGTCGAGTTCGACTTTGCTCCCATAATTAAATGCCAAAAGATAAGAGAATTGCTAATTCTGTGCTGTATCTCTATATTGAGGAAGAATTTCCTGGTGCCGAGTGAAGCAAGCCGTTGTTGCGATTTTCTAGTCTCACTGCCTTTGACGTTCTACAAGTGAAACCGTAAGTATCACGTACACCATTTCTTTTGATTTCAGAAGATTTTATGATTGGTTGATGAACAATAAGTGATTGTTTCCCGTTCCGTTCCTAAAGAATTGTTTGAATAGATTTTCTTTTAAACCTTGTCTAGATAATTGCTAGGGATTTGAGAATCGTGAAGTATTTTCTATTTAAGGCTATAGGGAGAAAATTATAATTGCTTGCGATTTGAAAATAAGAAAACTCTAGCTCGAGTTATCATCTTTCTGATACAATTGGCACCCAAGGCCCAAAGTTCTGGTTCTAAAACCATGACCAGGTCTCTCTCCCAAGATGTTATTGATTTGTTAAAGCCCTCTACTAACAAGAAGCAGTAGGGAAAGGTTCTGTTCTATGGGCCCTTACTCTTGGAAGGGTTAACAAACAAGTAGTGTGCAATTTGAGATGCTGAGTTACAATATACTAGGTGGCAATTGTTCTCCAATTGGTTTGGGAACAAGAATTTGTGAGTCCCTTTGTGTAACCCATGGAGGTTGGACTTGGATAAGTTGGTGGTGCCTAATGTCTACTTGGATGTAGATCTTTTAAAGGATGTTGTTGCAAGATATGACCCTATGACTTGAGTTATCAGAACTCACGCTGGTGTACAAATGATTAAGATAACCAGAGAAGAAATCACAAAGATTTTTAGTTTGCACGAACGGAGTCAAGATATGGTTCTTGTCAACCTTGAGGTTTTCAGAGAAGAGTATAGAAATACTAAGGGTTTGTTTAGAACATCCCTTTTAGTCCTAATTTGGCTATCTCAGGAAGAGGAAAGAATTAGAAGAAGGTAGTGATCGACAGGAATGAGCCAGAACCTTTTCCTGTGGACTATTTCTCCAATTATTTCAAGAAGACTATTTGTGCTTTATGTCAAGTTCTGGGAGTCAGTTTAAAGACAACCCTACCTACTGATATTATGTATATGGCTGTAAATCTCTAGCACCTAGGTTTCAACGTGGTGTATGATTTTGCCACTTACCTAGCAGAGAAAATGCACTCGGGTTTGGTGGCCCTAAAGGAGGGGAAGAATTGGGTTGGATTTAGGTGGTTTTCCTTGTTAATCCACATGTTTCTGTATAGGGGCCAGACTGTGTTTGAAAAGGATATGGAATTAAAGAAGAAGGAAGGTAGTATTGAAATGCCTATCCAATATTGGACTAGGATCTTTGACATGCATGATCACAAGTTTGAATATGTAACATTCCATAATGTCTTTGGATCCAAGTTAAGAAAGGCTCTGGTTCATGACCCCCCTAGGATTCCAAAGGAAATTCATGATTTATTGAGGCCGATGGAGGGGAGACTTGAATTGAACTTAATGCAAATTGGGCAGACATTATCCCCTATCATAACACAATAGTTTTCACAGTTTTTGGCACCAATGTCAACCCAAAGGTTATGCCAAGGGAGGTGCCCCTTAGAATTGTATTTCTAGAAATCATGAGGCAGCTGGGAGGCGCTCAAGAACTCCACTTGCCAGCTGAAGAAAAGAAAGGATCTTTTTTCCCCGAGTATACAACATTTTCCGATTTTGTTATGGCAAAGGGTGGATGGAAGGAGTTACACATATTACTTAGGCCTTATAGGCTAAAGATTGTGTGCCCCATGAATCATGATCCTGAGGGTTTTATCTCTCAAATGAAGGCAAAGCATCAGACTGAAACCTTTGTCCATAATTTCTACTTTCCTGAGGACATCATCAGGAATATTTTTGATTTGGATCTTAAAGAGGAGAGAAAGGCAATGTACATTGCCTAATCTAAAATGGTAAAAAGTAAGCAGGAGAGAATACCTGGTTTCAATCCCATATCTGATGCCAAAGATGAGTTAAGTAGGGCGATATATGCCATTGATAATTTTGAGAGTTTGGTAGGGGTTTTGAAAGATGAACGATTTGGGGAAGAGAGGGGAAAATCATAAACTATCGAGGAGTACCCTGAAGTAAGATTGGAGGAGAGGCCTACTTATCAGCCCCAAAAGAAGATAAAGATTTGTTCTAGAAGAAGGGGAAGTAGAGATGAAGATGTTGCTAAAAATATTGTACCATCTTCTTCAGGGTAGTTAGTGCCAAATATTGTTGATTTGGATTCTCCTCTGAGGTTTTCAGAGCAGGCCTTCCCACCATCACCAAAAAGGAAGAAGGTTGAAAGAACAAGGATGGTCGATTGTGATGGTGATGAGGATGTTGACATTATTGTGACTCCAGATGAAATGCATTAGGAGATGCCATAAGATCTAGTTGACATTGCAAAAAGTTCAGGAGCAGTTACTTTGAGGTTAGGAAAAGATGAAATCAAAGGAATAACAAGTAATGAGGATTTGAGGATAGAAGCCTGCAAAGAGTTCATGATGGATGACTCTTTTATTCAAACTAATGCTTTTAAAGACTTTTTATGGAGGGCACATATCTCACTATATTCTGAGAAGGTGGCACATGAGAGAAGTCTACACCCAGAGCTCCTAGAGTAGGTAATCCAATCTAAAGTTAGGTTGCAAATGAAGGAAAGATTCAAAGAAATAACACTAGAGCAGGGCCGAGCATTGGTACAAAAAGTGGAGTATTGCTACTTCCTGAATGGGATATCACTGATGCTGTGGTGTTTGACACAATAAGAAGGGCCAATAGGCCACTTCTTCAACTAATGAAAAGGCTACATTAGCACTCAAAGGATCAAACTTTAGTGAGGAATGGGATGCTTTGGCAATCTGGTCTCTATCCACGAGGTCTAAAAAACCAAATTTTGTAGAACCATCTGATTTCAGTGGTCACTTGGTTGTGAGGAGAGTTGCTGACACCCCAACATTGGAAGCTGTTGATATGGTCATAAATGTTGCCAAATTCACTAGGGCAACTGTTGAAGATTTGACCAAGGATCGGGATACTCTGAGAGGCCAATATAATGACATTATTATTGACTATAATAAGAGTCAACAAAAGGTAGCAGAGTTAGAAACTGGATTGGATTTATTGAAGCAACAAATGGACACCATGAGGTCTCAAGGGCAAGCCAATTCTAGGCTCACTATCTCTGACCCACTAGTAGAGCAGTCTCAACCTTCTGCACAAGCATAGTCTTTGGCTATTGTTTCATATAATATGGGACAAGTTCCTATTGCAATTAACGGGGCTAGTAGCCTAGGAGGGGGACTCCCCAGGGAGAAATTGATTCATCAGGTTGAGGAGTATAAGGAGATGGTATGAAAAATCCAGGATGCAGCAGGGAGAAGCAATTTAGTGATAGTGGACACTGTTTTGAAACATTTAAATAGAAGGGTCCAAGGTAAGCTAAACAATGTTTAGGAAAATTATGTCCCAATGTTGCAAGCACTGAAAATGTTTCCAAGGGATAGAGAATTGGACATCCCACAGATGCAGCCCCAGAATGGAGAAGTTGAAATTCATTGCAGTAGGGGAAAAATAGCATGGGGATAAATATCCTACAGTTATAAAAACATATCAATTGGTCAAGGGAGTTGTTGAGCAAAAATTTCAGGGATTTTCTGCCCCTATGGAGTCCAAGATTAGGTTGTTAAAGGATGTATATGATGGAAAGGACTTGACCCTATTGCCGCATATTTTGCACAGTCAGGATGAAGTCAAGCCCCTACAGGTTTGGAAGGATCAGATGAACAATATAATGATTGCTCAAACACATGAGATATGCAAAAATGCTGACATCCGCATGCTAGAGAATACATTGGAAAAGTAGTCTTTTGTCATTAGTTTCTTAGAAAACTTTGATAAAAAGGCTACATCGATAATGGTGAAGTATGCACCCTATCGAAACAAGGTCGATCAGGTTGTGGCTTTCAAGTGGCCCTCTGAGGAGTATTTTGAATTATGGAAAAAGGTGTTCATTGATGAAATTGAAGTATGAATGTTATAGTTGAGAATTGCAACTTGTTCATGTATAATATAGGTCTAGCCTTAGAAGTTATATTTGAAAAATGCATTCTCCTTTCGATTTCAAGTACAGGGTGCTGAGGTGGAATAAGTATTATAATGGTTAAGCATGCCTTTGGTGTAAAGTGAGCATCCTTTGGAGCGATGGTTTATTTCTTCCATATCAACTAATGATTATTCTTGTCTTTTGCTTTTCCTCTCCAAAAAATGAATGATGTAAATGTAATTTATTTGGGGTTAGTGGTCCAATAAAAAATGGACATGTGTACTCTCTGACCTAAAGCTTGTTGGCTCCCTTATTTTATAAAAGGGAATTCTGGGACGAGAGAAAGGTCTTCTGAAATATCCGAAATATGTGAAATAAGAGTCTAGTGATATAGAGAGTATGAATTGTAAGTCCAGGTTTTAAAGTTTCGAGTCAGATATGAGAACTTAGTTAATTATGGGGTTCTTGAGCATGTTTGTGTCAAGCTCATGAATGTTTTGAGTTTATTTTCTCTCCTATTGTGATTCTTTGCATGGATTATTAATGAAATATTGATCCAAGATGATTTTCATTGATCTTCATCTGTTCTCTACTATGAATTATGTTTAACTATAGCTCTAGTTCAAAGGATTGGTTAAATGCTTCAGTTAACTAGTAAGTTCATGCTAGTAAGTTCATGCAAGATAAGAAATAGGATTCATAAAGAAGTAATAAACCCATGTATAGATCTATGGATTGTAATGCGATTCATATAGATCATAAGTGCTTAAGATGAAATTTAACCTGTAGTTCATTTTTCTCTTTTGACTCCATGCTTTAGAATATGGTACTAGAACTCTGATCATGTTTTATCCTTTCATGTTTTGTGTTATGGCTTCAAGAAATTTTACTCAAATTTTTTATATCATTCTACTTTAGTTGTATTAGTGATTCTCTATTAGTTGGGTCCGAGCCTTCCAAGGAACAACCAATTTCTTGAAGGATTTCATCCTTCTAGCATAAATGGGAATCTATCTGTTGTTTATCTATGTGCAAGCGAATCATTTAGAATAGTATGTTAATAGCACATTTTAGGGAACACCCTCTTGGATCTTACGGAGTCTGAAGTGTAGGAGAATTAGCATTGCTGCTCTTTCTCATCAAGTTGTCCAAGCGCTTTCAAGAATTTTACCATTGAACGTGGCAAGCTCATAGAAGCTCTTGGGAAGTCTTCTTGGGTTGTCATTAAAAATGCCAACATAATGGCGACTCGGCTGGGGAACTATCAAATGAAATGTCTCTAAGTGCAGATCTGGTATAGTCAGAGTCATTTGTCATAATATAATTATTTTATTTTGTGACTATATTTGTCATGTCTAGCACATGTGTCTAGTTTTCCTATGTTCTTTGTTAGTGTGTCGGGTGATGTTTAAAATCTTGTCCAAAGTCACAAGTGCAAAAGCGAAGTGCAATCACTTCATCATTCCCAACATTTTGGGTGGTGACTCTGATATCTCGAACAAAAATATTCATACAAAGTACAACAAGAAACATGCAAAGGAAAGTCCTCGTACACTAAAGGCCATGAAGAAGACTAGAAACTATGCAAAAAAAAACACGAAGCCAATGCTAGAGCTCGAACTGGGACATGACAAGAAATGGGTAAAAGTAAATGATATCCCAAGTAAGTCTATTTCATCTCCTACTTTAAATGCTGAAATGAATAGTGCTTTTATCAGTGGAGATTCCTCAGAAGTTATTGTGTCTAAAATGGATCATGGTAGTTTTCATTTTGAAATGGCTTGAGAAGTTGAAGCTGATATGTCTAAAGAGGAGGAGCGATGGGGTTTCTAGGAACAAGATAAACAATTCCCAGAAGCCACATCACCTGGTACTATGTCCATTTTTACTGGACAAAATTTCAAACCATGAGGGACCTCTTTGAATGAGGAAACACCTTTTCTTCAAGATGAAGATCAGGCAGAACAACCTTATTATACTCCTGCTCCAAGTGAAGTAGGAGATATCCTTGAGAATGAAATGAATATAGAAAAGGATATGCAAACCTTAATTGAAGAAGAAAAGAGGTTGCAAGAGGCAGAAGACAATAGGGACAAAATAAGAAAAGAGAATTTGGAAAGATTCCGGGCTAAGCAGTCCAAAAGAAATGCCCAAAAAAAGAAAGTTGAAAAGATGAGGGAAGAAACAGCTAAGAGAAAAAACTTTGAGGAAAGGGTGGCTAAGGCAGCTGTTGATAGGGCTCATGAAGTGCCTAAAGCAATAGTCTCTATGGGAACTTCTGCCACTCCCACATATACCCCTTCTATATCAGCTACCAAAACTTCAGATCCATTTGCTTGATCCAAGAAGACAACCTTTGTAGACCATGGGAAAGCTCATGTTGATCAACCTCAAAAATATGCCTATAGTTTTTCAAATTATAAAAGTCATCTTAATACTAGTGATGAAACAAATAATGAAGCTAATCCCAGGCCATCTGATTTTCCCCAAAACCCCGAGCTCCTAAGATTGCAACTAATAAATGATTAGTTGTAGGCTAATCTAAGAAAGGTAGAAATAGAAGTTGCTAATGCCAAAATGGAAAGAAAGATAGCTTTCCTAAAGATATCTATACCTACTCCCCAAGCTTCTGGTTCAGGAAAGAGCAAGAATGAGTCATTGAGCAAGAATTCTGAGAAGCAAATTCCTAAAGGTGGGGGTGGTAACCAAGGTGGAGGAGGTGGAGGTGGTCATAAAAACTTCAGTTCTTACTCAGAGGATGAAGAGGGAAGCACTGGCAAGGATAAAAAACAAGGTAGTGGTGAAAAGGATAAAAGGGGGGATGATAAGAAAGATATTGAGCAACAAAGCACCCCCAAAAATGGATGTGGTGGAGGAGCACCCCAAATTGATAGATACAGACAATTGTGTTTTGGTAATATTCGGGGGTATCCTAATCCAGTCCTAGATAATGCACGAAAGCATCTCCCAAAATTCACTGGTAATAATGCTTTTAGTGGGGAAGACCTTTGAAAGCTTTTCAAGGCTTTGTTGAAGACTTTGAGCTATGGGATGATAACGTAGCAATAAAATACTTTATGCAATCATTAGTTGAAGATTCTAGGGATTGGTATAGAGGGTTACTTGATGCTAGTATTGATTCCAAAGATGCTTTTTGTAGAGTTTTCAGGGAACAATACAGGGATCAGACCGACCCGAGATTTAAATTAAATGATTTCAATAACATTACCAAGGGCCATAATGAACTAGTTACCGAGTTTAATGCTCGTTTCCAAAAGGCTATGACAAGAGTTCTTGAATATTTAAGGCCTAATGAAAGTGCATGTTTAGTCATGTATTGTAATTCCTATGATGCTAAAATGTGCTACTTATTGAGAGATAAGGATCCTCAAAATTTGAGGCAGGCATATAAGATGGCGGTTAATATTGAAAATAATAGAAGGGCTTATGGTAAAGTGGGGAGAAGAGAAGATCCTAAAGCTTTTAAAGGAACCAAAAATCAGACTGAAAAGGTTGGTAAACCTATTGCTATTGATGAGAAGATAGATCAAGTCCTTACCCTACTGCAGAAACAAGCAAAACACGACAAGCCTCATTTTCAAAGAAATGAAAGCCCCCCCAGGCTATAGGACTATCCCTATAACACTAATTGGAATAATGGAAGACCCTTGCAAGGAAACTAGAGAAACAATCAAGTCCCACCTGATCCTTTACAGAAGCATTCTCTGAATGCCACATAAAATTTACCTTGGTGTGAAGTGTGTGGAATGCCACATTCTCCACAAAATATGGTAGAATCTCAGGATGATCAGGGAGATGCTCAATCTCCCCAGGATCAGGATACAATGACTAATGTATTACTGAGACCATTTGATCTAGCCTATGATGATTATTCCTCAGAGGATGAGCCTTGTGGTAGGGATGTTGATGCTCAAAGACAACAAAATGATGTACACCATCAACAAGTGTTTCCGAATGAAGGAGACAATGATGACTGTTTCGTGAATGAATTTGAGGTGGATGATACTATTTTGAGAAGACCTTCCGATGAAGAAATTGAAAAATACACTGTTGCTCTAGTTGCTAGGGCAAGGAATAACATACAATTGAGAAATAGGACTGTTCCAGGTGATTCAAGTAAGCCTTGCAGTCTGTTCATAAAGGAAAAGGATGCAGCTAAACCAAATGCAAATTTGGAGGCCAAGAATGTAGAGTCAAAGCCTAAGGAAATAAGGGAACCCAAGATATGGGAAAAAAAGGTAGATAAGGCAAAGACAAAGAGTGAAGCTGTATTCCAAAACAACAAAGATAGTAACCAACATTCTCCTAGTGAAGAAACTTCTAAGGGAAAAGAAAAGATAATTTATGAAAACACAAATTTTCCTTACCAAAGTATACTTCAATAGATATGTTCCAAGTACTTTCTCAAGTTAGGGTTACTATTCCTTTCTTAGAAATGATGCGAATAGACAAACATAAAGACAAGACTGTTGCACTTATCAATAGTGTTCCTACAAGTAGAAAAGGTGAAGTGGCTTCTGATCAGACATATTCAAAAAAGGAGCAAGAAAAGAAAAAGGCTGTGGAAGAAATTACCACAAATAGCCCTCAAATATACTTGGGAACTACTATTACAGCTAACCCCAATCATGTCAATCCATTTTTCTTAAGCTTAATAATTAATGGAATTTTTTTGAGAAATTGCATGATCGACTCAGGAGCATCTAACAATGTGATGCCAGTAAAGATAATGAATGCAATGGGACTAAAAGTGGACAGTACATATGGTAAGTGCTATGCAATGAATTCTCGGGAAGTGCTTGTTATAGGTATTATAAATGACGTTCCATATAGACTAGCAACATTTCCTGAGAAAGAACTACACATGATTGTTACGGTGGTGGATATTCCACCTACTTATGGCATGCTGCTATCCCAACCTTGGAGTGCTTCAATGGGTGGGAGCATACAATGTGATCTATCTTTTACTACATTTTCTATTGAACAAAAAGATGTTAAGGTAGATAGGGAGAAGAGAGCCCCTCACATGATTGAAAATGTGGAGGAATCACCAGAACCTATCAGAATCAACTTTGTGGAAACTGATTTAGAAAACTTCCATGTTGAGGAATATAAAATAGAAGAAGATATCCAGTCAACACCTATTGATAAAGAAATATTGAAAATATCATCAAAAGGGGATTTATGGATAATTCATTTTGATGGAGCTTGTTCCAGAGAAGGCTCAGGAGCATGGATTTTCTTTACTTCCCCACAAGGTAAAACATTCAAATATTATTTCCTATTGCAATTTTCTTGTACCAACAATGTTGTTGAGTATGAGGCTTTGATACGCGGTCTGAAGATAGCTTCAAAGCATGGTATTAAATTATTAAAAGTTTTGGGAGATTCTGAGTTAGTTGTTTCCCAGATTAGATCCCGCTTTGCAACTAAAGATAAAATAATTAGGCAATACAGAAATGAAGTGTGGGATACTATTGAAGGTTTTAGTGCTTTTGGTATCGAATGGGTTGAAAGAGGACAAAATGCTAAGTCTGACTTATTAGCAAATATTGCTGTTAAGCTTGATGATGTCACTTTTGGTGGCATCTCACAAATAGAAGTACAAACCAGGCCTACAGTACATGCTAATATTTGCAACTGGCAAGTGTTTGATGATGACACATAAATTTTGAAATTCTTGCATTGTGTGGATCAATATGAGAGCCAGGAAATTGATTTTGGCTCATTTGTAACTAAAATTGATGGTAAGGAAATCCTGTTTGGAAATGAATTCATTCAGCTCAAAACAAACACCATCCCTAGGCATTTGATTGCACTTGAAAGGGTAGTTGATGGCCCTGATATGTCAAAAGCTAAGCAAGTACCATCTCATAAGGATGATCTAGAAGAAATAAAATTAGGAACATAAAGTGATCCTAAGAATGCTTATGTTGGGAAGAAAATGAAGCCACATGTTAGAAGCATGTTGATTACCTTACTTAGGAAATATAGACATGTTTTTGCTTGGTCGTATGAAGACCTTAAAGCATATAGGGAGGACTTATTCCAACATGAGATCCCATTGAAACTTGATATGAAGCCTTTCAGGCAAAAACATAGACCAATTAACCCCACCCTACAACCTAAAATGCAAGAGGAGCTTGCCAAACTGAGGGAGGCAGGAATTATCAAACCAATTAGGCACTCATCATGGGTTTCTAACTTGGTACCTGTTAGGAAAAAGAATGGGGATATTAGGTTGTGTGTCGACTTTAGGAATTTGAATGTTGCTTATTTAAAAGACAATTACCCACTGCCTAATATGGAGGCTATGTTGCAAAAGGTCACAGGATGTGAACTGCTATCAATGATGGATGGATTTTCCAGTTATAACCAAGTAATGATCAAGGAGTCAGAGTAATTCAAGACTGCTTTCACCACCCCATGGAGGACATATGTTTATATAAGAATGCCATTTGGACTAATAAATGCTAGAGCAGCTTTTTAGAGGGCTATGGATCTAGCCTTTGCTGATTTTGTTGATTTGTTCCTTGGAATTTACCAAGATGATCTTACTGCGCATAGCAAGAGTGAGGAGGACCATTGTTCTCACTTAGAGAAATTTTTTATTAGAGCTTTGGAATATGGGATATCTTTGAATCCTAGGAAGTGTGCCTTCGGGGTAAAATAAGGAAAATTGTTGGGGCATCTTGTTTCAAAGGATTGGGTTCAGATTGATCCTGAAAGAGTGGCTACTATTGACAAAATTACACAACCAAGAAATGTAAAGGGCATCCAATCTTTCTTTGGACAGATAAATTTCTTAAGAAGGTTTGTCACAAATTTTGCTGAAACTGTCCACCCAATATCCAAGATGCTGAAAAAAGGAGAAAAAATAGTATGGATAGGGGAACCATCCAAAGCCTTCCAGGCTATCAAAGATGTAATTAAGTAGGCCCCTTTCCTCAAGTCGCCTGATTATTCAAAACCATTCCAGTTGTTTACTTTTGCCTCTTTTCACACTATAGCTGGTGTGTTGTTGCATAAAAACAATGATGGCTTTGAGAAGCCAATTGCATTCTTTAGTAAATCATTACAGGCTGCAAAATTGAAATATGATATATCTGAAAAGTAGGCATATGCTTTGGTAAAGGCAGTTAAGAATTTCAAGCCTTATCTAATGGGAGCAATTGTTGTGGCATATGTACCAACGACAACAATTAAAGATATTTTCACCCAACAAGAGACTACAGGTTGAAGATTTAGGTGGATAAATAGAATCTAGGAGTTTAATATTGACATACAAATTACCAAGCTTGTAAGGGGTCAGGGTCTAGCCAATTTAATGGCTAAGGAAAAACTAGAGGTAAATCAAATAAACTAGATAGAGCAACAAAATATTGCGCCTATCTGTGATATGAAAACTTGTGGCTAGTACAGGAGGATTGTTGAGTATTTACAGATGATGCAATGCCCTGAAGGTATGCCCCTTACTGAGAAAATAACTCTTAAACTACAAGTAATTAGATATGTCATTATTGATGGTGAGCTCTAGTGGAGGAACCCTGAACGTATTATACTCAGATGTGTGGATGGAGACCAAGCTGAGGATCTACTGATAGAAATGCATAAAAGAGCTTGTGGAGGCCATTACATGGCTAAGAAAACCAATCATAAGATTCTAAGAGCAAGATACTGGTGGCCTACTATATTCAAGGATGCTCACAGATATGTTAAAAAATGTGATGCCTGTTAGAGCTTTGCTGGAAAGTTAAAATTTTCTGGCAATTTTCCATTGAGACTTGTATCTATTTCAGCTCCTTTTCAACAATGGGGTATTGACTTCATAGGGGAGATATCTGAAAAATCCAGTGGAGGACATGCGTGGATACTAGTAGCAACTGATTACTTTACTAAGTGGATGTAAGAAATCCCAGCTAGAAGGTCCACAAGTAAAGTTGTTATTGATTTTTTAACTGATAATATTTTAAGACGGTTCGGGGTACCTGAAAGGATTGTCTCAGACAATGCAATGTGTTTTAGGTTGAAAGAATTTATCAATTTCTGTAATCAATATGGTATAAATATTTCATATTCTTCTCCTTATCACCCCCAAGGAAATGGATAGGAAAAATCTAGTAATAAGAGCCTGATGAAGATTATTAAGCGCATGATCGAGAAGAACAAAAGGGCTTGGGATTCAAAGTTAAAACTAACGCTATGGGCTGACAGGACAAATTTCAAGAAGGCAATTGGTCATTCACCTTTTAACTTAGTCTATGGGATGGTGGCATGTATTCCTCAAAATAACCTATTGAAGATGTACGAGTTTGTCCTAGAGTATGATGATGATGTGTGTGATGAGATGCAACACAAAATGGAAGAATTGAACCAATTGGATGAAACTAGAAGAGAAGCTCATAAGAGAAATGAAAGGCTGTAGCTTTACGTAAAGCACCTTTATGACAAAAAAGTAGTTGAAAGAAAATTTGATGTTGGAATAATGGTGTTGCTTTGGAATGCTAGATCAAAAGATAAGGGCAAGCATGGAAAGTTTGATCCTCTTTGGCTAGGCCCATATATTGTTATGGATACACATGGAGAAGATTCATATTTCTTACAGTCACTTGGAGGTGAAGTTCTTGAACTGCCAGTACATGGAAAGTTCTTGAAATGCTATTTCTCTTGAAATAGCTCTTTTTCCATGTACGTTGTGCAGTCTTGTAAATAGTGTATATAGGTTTGATTTTTTTTGTTTTGCTTTAATTTTTGTCTGCTTGTCCTGTTCGAACAATTCCCTAGTTTTGGTTCTCTTTTTATTTGGTTTGCGTAACCATAGATTCTGAGATCTTGCTATGCCCACAGGGGGCATACATCCCCAGTCGGAGCCACTGGTGGAGCTTTTAATTTCTCCCCCTTTTGTGTGGTACATTTTATTTTATTTTTGGCTCTAACTGGGTGGGTTTTCTTTTAGAACGTTGACTTATCATTAACAGTGGCTGGTCATTTAAGTGTGGTTTTAACCCCTCTGAGGTCGTGACTTTATCAACCCCTCTTTACCTGTCCTCTCAGTCTCTTGCATCTGACTATTTTCTATTTGCCTTAGTGTCGGGTTGAAAAATGTTTTAGATTAATTTCTAAAAAATATTTTGGCCTCGAAGGTCTTTTCCCATCCACCTAGTTAGTCCCCCTTTTATAAATAACCTTTTCGCATGTGCAGATTACGTAGCTGTCGGATGAAGTGACCTGCATCGTGGCCGTTTATCACAGACCTCGCAGGGTCTCTTGCTGACGTTATCAAAGTTATGCAAGGTGTGCGAGATGCTGCCACCTATCGCATATGATGTGGGGACCACCTTTGTTAGCTAACCGATGATGGATGCCAGTGCTGACAACTATTTCCTTACCAATGCATCGCGGTCGTTCCTCGCTAACCTCGTGCAATTAAAACTTCAGTTTTAATAATGCTGCAAGGTGTGCGAATTGTTGACGCGTGGACACCGATGCTATATGATAGATGAGCGGGGTGGGGCCCATTCCATGCTGAGGAGGTGTCCGGTAGATGTTTTCCTATCCACCCAAAAATTGATGAAGCAGATGTGACATTTTCAAACCTTTTTGACCCGATCGGGCCATTTTTTTGGCCTACATTATTTACAATCAACGACTGGCATTTGAAATAGGTTGGTATTGTACCATAGATATTTTATCTCACGTGAGTGAATAGTAATGGTCGAGTTTGACTCTGCTCCCATAATTAAATGCCAAAAGATCAGCGAATTGCTAATTCCGTGCTGTATCTCTACACTGAGGAAGAATTGCTTGGTGCCAAGTGAAGCAAGACATTGTTGCGATTTTCCAGTTTCACTACCTTTGATGTTCTGCAAGTGAAATCATAAGTAGAATGTATGCCATTTATTGTGATTTCAAAAGATTTTATGGTTGCTTGATGAACAATTAGTGATTGTTTCCTGTTCCGTTCTTGAAGAATTGTTTGAATAGATTTTCTTTTAAAGCTTGTCTAGATAATTGCTAGGGATTTGAGAATCATGAAGTATTTTTTGTTTAAGGATATAGGGAGAAAATTTTAATTGCTTGCCATTTGAAAATAAGAAATCCCTAGCTTGAGTTATCATCTGTCTAATATAAATGCCACCCAAGGCCCGAAGTTCTGGTTCTGAAACGACTACTAGGTCTCTCTGCCAAGATGTTATTGATTTGTTAAAGCCCTCTACTAACAAGAAGAAGGAGGAAAAGGTTTTGTTCTATGGGCCCTTACTCTTGGAAGGGTTATCAAACAAGCAGTGTGCAATTCAAGATGCTGAGTTACCATATACTGGGTGGCAATTGTTCTCCAATTGGTTTGGGAACAAGAATTTGTCGGTCCCTTTGTGTAACCCGTGGGGGTTGGACCTAGATAAGTTGGTGGTGCCTAATGTCTACTTGGATGTAGATCTTTTAAAGGATGTTGCTACGAGATATGACCCTGTGACCCGAGTTTTCATAACTCACGCTGGTGTACAAATGATTAAGATAACTAGAGAAGAAATCACACAGATTTTCAGTTTGCATGAATGGAGTCGAGATATGGTTCCTGTCAACTTTGAGGTTTTCAGAAAAGAGTATAGAAATACTAAGGGTTTGTTCAAAACATCCCTTGTAGTACCTCATTTGGCTGTCTCAGGAAGAGGAAATAATCAGAAGAAGGTAGTGATTGGCAGGAATGAGCCAAAACATTTTCCTGTGAACTATTTCTCTAGTTATTTCAAGAAGACTATTTGTGCTTTATGTCAAGTTCTGGGAGTCAGTTTAAAGACAACCTTGCCTACCGATATTATGTATATGGCTGTAAATCTCTAGCACCCGAGTTTCAACGTGGTGTATGATTTTGCCACTTACCAAGCAGAGAAAATGCACTCAGGTCTGGTGGCCCTAAAGGAGGGGCTGAATTGGGTTGGATTCAGGTGGTTTTCCCTGTTAATCCACATGTTTCTGTATAGGGGTCAAGCTGTGTTTGAAAAGGATATGGAATTAGAGAAGAAGGAAGGTAGTATTGAAATGACTGTCCAATATTGGACTAGGATCCTTGACATGCATGATCACAAGTTTGACTATGTAACATTCCATAATGTCTTTGGATCCAAGTGAAGAAAGGATCTGGTTCGTGATCCCCCTAGGATTCCAAAGAAAATTCATGATTTCTTGAGGCCGATGGAGAGGAGACCTGAATTGAACTTAATGCACAATTGGGGAGACATTATCCCCTATCATAACACAACAGTTTTCATGGTTTTCAACACCAATGTCAACCCAAAGGTTCTCCCAAGGGAGGTTCCCCTTAGAATTAGATTTCTTGAAATCATGAGGTAGTTGGGAAGTGCTCAAGAACTCCACTTGCCAGCTGAACAAAAGAAAGGATCTTTCTTCCCTGAGTATACAACATTTTCTGATTTTGTTATGGCAAAGGGTGGATGGAAGGAGTTACACATATTAATTAGGCCTTATAGGCTAAATACTGTGCACCCCGGGAATCATGATCCTGAGGATTTTATCTCTCAAATGAAGGAAAAGCATCAGACCAGAACCTTTGTCCATAATTTCTACTTTCCTGAGGACATCATCAGGAATATTTTTGATTTGGATCTTCAAGAGGAGAGAAAGGCAATGTACATTGCCTACTCTAAAATGGTAAAATGTAAGCAGGAGAGAATACCTAGTTTCAATTCCATACCTGATGCCAAAGATGAGTTAAGCAGGGCGATATATGCCATCGATAATTTTGAGAGTTTGGTAGGGGTTTTGAAAGATGAATGAGTTGTGGAAGAAAGGGGAAAAAACAAAACTATCGAGGAGTAACCTAAAGTAAGATTGGAGGAGAGGCCTACTTATCAGCCCCAAAAGAAGATAAAGGTTATTTCTAGAAGAAGGGGAAGTAGAGCTGAAGATTTTGCTAAAAATATTGCACCATCTTCTTCAAGGAAGTCAGTGCCAAATTTTGTTGATCTGGATTTTCCTCTGAGGTTTTTAGAGTAGGCCTGCCCACCATCACGAAAGAGGAAGAAGGTTGAAAGAACAAGGATGGTCGATTGTGATGGTGATGAGGATGATGAAATTATTGTGACTCTAGATGAAATGCATCAGGATATGCCATCATACCTAGTTGACATTGCAACAAGTTCAGGGGTAGTTACTTTGAGGTTAGGAAAAGATGAAATCAAAGGAATAACAAGTAATGATGGTTTGAAGATAGAAGTCTGCAAAGAGTTCATGATGGATGACTCTTTTATTCAAAATAATGCTTTTAAAGACTTTGTATAGAGGGCACATCTCTCACTATATTTTTGGAAGGTGGCACATTAGAGAAGTCTACACCCAGAGCTCCCAGAGCAGGTAATCCAATCTAAAGTCAGGTTGCAAATGAAGGAAAGATTCAAAGAAATAACACCAGAGTAGGGTTGAGCATTGGTACAAAAAAGTGGAGTATTACTACTTCTTGAATGGGATATCACTGATGCTGTGGTGTTTGACACAATAAGAAGGGCCAATAGGCCACTTCTTGCAACTGATGAGGAGGCTACATTAGCACTCAAAGGATCAACCTTTAGTGAGGAATGAGATGCTTTAGCAATCTGGTCTCTGTCCACTGGGTCTAAAAAACCAATTGTTGCAGAACCATATGATTTCAGTGGTCACTTGGTTGTGAGGAGAGTTGCTGACACCCCAGCATTGGAAGCTACTGATATGGTCGTAAATGTTGCCAAATTCACAAGGGCAATTGTTGAAGATTTGACCAAGGATCGAGATACTCTGAGATGCCAATATAATGACATTATTATTGACTATAATAAGAGTCAACAAAAGGTAGCAGAGTTAGAAACTAGATTGGCTTTATTGAAGAAACAAATGGACACCATGAGGTCTCAAGGGCAAGCCAGTTCTAGGCACACTGTCTCCAACCCACCAGTAGAGCAGTCTCAACCTTCTGCACAAGAATAGTCTTTGGCTATTGCTCAATATAATATGGGAGAAGTTACTATTGCAATTAAGAGGGCTAGTAGCCCAGGAGGGGGACTCCCCAGGGAGAAATTGATTCATCAGGTTGAGGAGAATAAGGAGATGGTACGGAAAATCCACGATGCAGCAGGGAGAAACAATTCAGTGATAGTGGACACTGTTTTGAAACATTTAAATAGAAGGGTCTAGGGTAAGCTAAACAGTGTTCATGCAAATTATGTCCTAATGTTGCAAGCACTGAAAATGTTTCCAAGGGGTAGGAATTTGGACATCCCACAAATGCAGCCCTAGAATGGAGAAGTTGAAATTCATGGCAGTAGGGGCAAAACAACATGGGGATAAATATCCTATGATTATAGAAACATATCAATTTGTCAAGGGAGTAGTTGAGCAGAAGTTTTAGGGATTAACTGCCCCTATGGAGTTCAAGATTAATTTGTTAAAGGATGTATATGATGGAAAGGACTTGACCCCATTGCCGCATATTTTGCACAATCAGGATTAAGTCAAGCTCCTACAGGTTTGGAAGGATCAGATGAACAATATAATGATTGCTCAAACACATGAGATATGCAAAAATGCTGACATTCACATGTTGGAGAATACATTGGAAAAGTTGTCTTTTGTCATTAGTTTCTTAGAAAACTTTGATAAAAAGGCCACATCGATAATGGTGAAGTATGCACCATATCGAAACAAGGTTGATCAAATTGTGGCTTTCAAGTGGCCCTCCGAGGAGGTTTTTGAATTTTGGAAAAAGGTGTTCACTGATGAGCTTGAATTATGAATGTTATAGTTGAGAATTGCAACTTGTTCATGTATAATACAGGTCTGGCCTTAGAAGTTATATTTGAAAAATGCGTTCTCCTTTCGATTTCAAGTACAGGGTGCTGAGGTGGAATAATTATTATAACGGTTAAGCATGCCTTTGGTGTAAAGTGAGCGGCCTTTGGAGCGATGGTTTATTTCTTCCATATCAACTAATGATTATTCTTGTCTTTTGCTTTTCCTCTGCAAAAAATGAATATGTAAATGTAACTGATACTTTTCATGTATTAATGAAATATTGATCCAAGATGATTTTCATTGATCTTCATTTGTTCTCTATTGTGAATTATGCTTAAATATAGCTCTGGTTCAAAGGATCAGTTCAATGCTTCAGTTAACCAGTAAGTTCATGCAAGATAACAAATAGGATTCATAAAGAAGTAATAAACTCAGGTATAGATCTATGGATTGTAATGCGATTCATATAGATCATAAGTGCTTAAGATGAAATTTAGCCTGTAGTTCAGTTTTCTCTTTTGACTCCATGCTTTAGGCTATGGCACTAGAACTCTGATCACATTTTATCCTTTCATGTTTTGTGTTATGGCTTTAGGAAATTTTACTCAAATGTTTCATATCATTCTACTTTAGTTGTATTAGTGATTCTCTATTAGTTGGGTCTGAGCCTTCCAAGGAACAACCATTTTCTTGAAGGATTTTATCCTTTTAGGATAATTGTGAATCTATCTGTTGTTTATCTATGTGCAAGCGAATCATTTAGAATAGTATGTTAATAGCACATTTTAGGGAACACCCTCTTGGATCTTATTGAGTCTGAAGTGTAGGAGAATTAGCATTGCTGCTCTTTGTCATCAAGTTGGCCAAGCGCTTTCAAGAATTTTACCATTGAATGTGGCAAGTTCATAGAAGCTCTTGGGAAGTCCGCTTGGGTTGTCATAAAAAATGCTAACACAACTGACGCCATGGAATCAATTGGATCCTTACTAGATATCCCTCACAATGTCTCAAAACATGAATTCTTGGTAGAGAAGCTTCTCAAACCCACATTCAAGGTACCAGAGTTAGAATATGTGTGCAAAATCATTGGTCCTGGTGATCCCTGGTATCATGACATCTATACCTACCTAAGAATAGGAGTCCTTCCAACTGACATAACCCCAAACCTTAAAAGAGCTTTTGTCAAAAGGTCCTTATGTTTTGTCATCCTAGGAGAAACCCTCTATCGTAGGAGCATTGAAGAAACCCTATTACGTTGCTTAAATCTTGAGGAAGCCCTGACTGCTCTGACTAAGGTTCACAATGGCACTTGCGGTTCACACTCAAGTGGTATGACCTTGTCTAAGAAGTTGTTGAGAACCGGGTACTACTGGCCAACAATGGAAAGAGAGGTACATGAATTTGTTAGAAAGTGTTTACAATGCCAGCAACATGGAGACCTTACTCATGCACCAACTCAAGAGCTTCATCCTATTGTTACACCTTGGCCCTTTTCACAGTGGGGGCTCGATCTCGTAGTAAAAATCACACCCACCTCATCCAAAAACCACAAATTCATCATCACCACCACAAATTACTTCACAAAGTGGGTCAAAGCAATTCCCATGACCTACATAACGGGAAAGCAGATATCCAAGTTCATCTTGAACTATCTCATTTGTCGATATGGTGTCCCCTAATCCATTATCTCTGATAATGGGACACCTTTCAAAAACTAGGATGTCCATGACTTATGCGACAAATTCAAAATCCAACATCGGTTTTCCACTCCGTACTATGCCCAAGGCAATGGCCAAGCAGAAGCTACCAACAAAACCATCTTAAAAATTCTTAAGAAAATAGTCAATAACACTAGTCGTGACTGACATCTACAACTAAATCTCACCTTATGGGCCTACCACACTAGCATCCACATGCCAACAGGTGCCACCCCATTCTCCCTGGTCTACCGATCAGAAGCCATCCTCCCAATTGAGATCGAGCTCCCAACATTAAGGATATCACTGCAAAACCTCATTACAGATGAGGAATATCGGGTTTCAAGATTAAATGAATTGGAGTTATTAGATGAATGACGCATGGATTCCCTCAACCATCTACAAGTGTATCAAAACCGCCTAAAGTGCATCTATAACAAGAAGATCAAGAGACACACCTTCCAAGTTAGTGAACTTGTGCTGAAAGAGAATCAAAAGAACGTGCCAAATCTGGAAAGTAAAGGAAAATTTGAGCCCAACTGGTTGGGAACTTTCATCATCATGACAAGCTATAAATTAGGGGCATATCAACTGTCAACACTAGAAGGCAAGCCTTTGCAAGAGCCCCTGAACAACTGTCATCTCAAAAAGTTTTATGCCTAAAATCTTGCAAGGTATAGAACCAAAAAATACAAAAAAATAAAAAAATGTCCTAAAAAAATGGTCACCTTGATGAAAACCTAGTAAATGGGCATCTTGGTGACGACCAAAAAAATAAAAAATACAAAAATCCAAAAAAATGAGAAAAAGGATTAGAAAAAAGTAAAGAAAAAAATCGTCCCCTAGTGAAAACCACTTCGGTGGCGCTTTGGACAAGTACCTTGGTGAAAAATTGGCAAACAGGCGCCAAGCATAAATAAAGCACTCTCTATCCACCAGGATCTACATGAATCGCTCATCCATTACATCCCATTACATTTCATTAGTCTTCCATTTGTTCGCACCCATACCATAGCCCGATCTTGTGTTCGTATCACGCTCCACCATGGTACTACTTGGCACAATCCCAAGGTCAGTTTTTCCTGCCTTTATCGAAGTAGTCTATTACATCACGCTAGGGGCATGTTCCTACACCTACATAAGATTGGATTCGTGTATACTCTGGGGATCTTCCTTAAAATCAAAAAAAGCCAAAACATTCAGAAAACTCTCAAAAAATCCAAAAACAAAAATTCACCATTGAGTCTTGTCAGTCCGTCACTTTGTCGAACTACATCATCTCTGAGCTTGAACATAGGCAAGGTTGATCTTTGATCATCCCCCAAGAAATTTTAGGTTAGTCCTTTAGGTGTCCGTTGCAATGGCAATCCGTTTGTCCATCTATTTCACACATTTTAGGTCAGTCCTTTAGGCGTCTGTCGCAATGGCAATCCGTTTGCCCATCATTCTCATCATTGAGTCAAGTTTGTCGTCAGTCAAACTATGTGGTCTCTGCATGTATAATATAGGCAAGGCTAATCTATGGATCAGCTCCCGAGACCCCTAGGATAGGTCTTTACGTCAGTTTCTTCGTCATAAATCTCAAAAATCCAAAAACAATGAAAAAAATCTGGAAATCAAAACAACCTCAAAAAAATATGAAAAATCCAAAATGGTGCTTTCATCTCATCTCGCTTTCACCCACGGTTATCATCACTCATAACAAATCAATCAACACTTTCATCCTTTGATAAGTCAGTTGGAAGAAAGTCTAGCAGGTTCAAAAGTGAACACCTAATCGTCAAAGTCTCAAGTCTAGGTCAGTAAGCAAGCAAGTTGATCAACTCAGAGTATCAATAGCTTATCACCCAATCAATCTCATCAAAAACATGATCAAAACATGTCCTATGATGAATACTTCCCATGATGGACATAAGCATCAGGTATCTCGTAGTAGTTTAGCCTTGGCTAGCGGTATGAAGAACATTAGCTTGTTTGTTTACTTTATCTTGGTCATTTTGACTTATCTTATTTTGCGCTCATTCCAAGGACCTCTCGATGATGCCTAAACAAAACAGGTTTAGAGAGAAAGGAATGGGGCAATGATCATTATTTTTATTTTTTATTTTTATCTACTGTGCTTGTGGATTACTCTTGTAAAATAACTTAGTCATGCACACTTTGTTCGATTTGTGGCGAGGATGTTTTAGATATCTTGTTGACCACATAGGAAGGCTTGCTTTTCTACGTTTGGTCTGAGATGTTGAGAATGTCTAAACTACATCCTGAATAAGGTTCTGTATGCTAAGTGTGAACAAGAATACTCCTATCTGATTGTCAAGTCAAAGTTCATCACACTAGGTACCATGCCATTTTGGTCCTTTATACCTTGATGCATCGTACCTATGGGTGTTATCAAACATAACATAATTAGCCCTTTGAAAATCCTAACTCCTGGTAAGCAAATCACCATCATTCTAATGACTTGTTGAATCTCTTTTTATTCTATGTTCTTTCCATACTAACATGGTGTCATGATAGTTAATTAGAACATCACCAATGCATCCACCCTGCATCCACCAAATCATCAACACAAGTGCATATAATATCATATAGATCATACCACATTATCATCATCTTAAGTTATGTAGAATAATATAGATTTGTTATTCTATACATCTTAAGAAGTCATTACATTACACATCATACATTACATAAATCATTAGGAGCATTGTAAAAATCATTAGCATCCATTATCATTACATCCTTAGTCACATATCATTTATCAATAACATAATCATTAGCATATGTTGCATCCATATGACAGTCATCAAAATGCATAGAAAAGTACAAAAGAGAAATACATCCATCATATAGAAGCATATATCATATCACATGAGCATAAAATTGAAGCATTTCATAAAATCTCATAGGAAATTAAAATGCATCCATACATCATACATCATAGGAAATATCATAAATCAAAACATCTCATATATATCATCAAAAACTTATGATTTTCATGATATAAAATCAGATCAGGTGTACATCAAAATTTATGATACAATAGGGGAAATAATTGGAGCCCATAAATCAAAAATGGAAAAATGTCTGTGATCAAGGGCTAGCCCTATTGGCTACTACCCTCTCCTACCTACCTCTCACCATGATCCTCTGGAAGCCTCATCCCTGTCTGCTGAGAGAAGTCCAACATTCAACCTATTGCTGGCATTGCTTGTCTGTAATGTTGCCGATAATACTTGGCCTCTCTGACTACCTCTCTGTAGGCTTGTAAAGAAACTGATCGACCCTGGGATAATACGGCCGTACCCTCCAGCTACCTCCACTGACCAACCTCTTGATCCCTTTCGGATCGAGCCTAATCCCTCTTAGTAGTGGCTGTCAAAACCTGCTGCCAAGCCTGATCCCTCTCCACAGTCAATATCTGAATTTAACCCTGCAACTGCTAGATCAGTGCATCTCTATGATCTAGCTGCCCTGGTGGCTGCTGCTATGGGACTGCTCTATCCCCATCTCGAGGTTGGTCATCCTGTACCCCTACCCATGGAGGTTCCTGCTGTGCCTAATCTCTAGGAGGTGTTTAATGAGGAGGTGGTCTACCCCCTCCTCTATCCCCATCCGCATCTCTGTCATCTCTGCCCCCCTGTCCTTTGCCCCTACTAGCTGATTTGCCTCTGGTCCTCCATCGTGGGAGTGCCGTGCCGAGAACTGTCAATCTCAATGGAGGCCTAAACTAAGCTTTGTATGCCTGGGTCACTCCTACATCTATCAACCCCTAATCATATGACCACGACCTGGCTACTAGCTGTTTGAATGAGGACACTACCTCAACTATTAGGATGGGCTAGCCCCATGCTGTCTCTCTCATAATACGAGTGAATATCGCCCTGTATTGATCATCCGGTCTATCCTAGATCTCACCAAATTGACGGGCCACCATGTCTGGAAGGTAGCGCTCTATCATGGCATGCTCTTGGCCCTGCATCCATTTGTCCTGCCGAGCGAGGAATATTTTCTCTATATCGTCATACCATGGGCCTATGCCCATCCAAGGCCTCCAAATGAACTCTCTCATCTCATCAAGAACCCATTGCCAATGGGCAATCCCACCTGTGCCAGTGTGAGTGAAATGGATCTGTACCCCATCATACCGCTAGAGAACGAGGTCATAAATATCAAGAAAAATTGGGGTGACATCTGGATGGAGCACTAGAATCCACTCCCATGCCCAGATGTGTAGCAAAGTAACTCCGACCTCGAGGGCTCGACTGTCTAGGTATACGAACTCATGTAAATCCCTATATAAGGAAGCCAACATTACTTGGCCCCAAGCAAAACACTCTCGGCGGATGCACATCTGCTCCCATGCCAGTCCCTAGCCTGGACTAAAGTATCGACCCTACCGATCTGGTGCCACAAGACCAGAAATGATAGTTGCAATGATCAATCTATAGGTAGGCGCTCTACCCAGATATCATTCCAAGTCAATTTGTCCATTAGAAAGAATGAGCTCATCAACACCCATAACATCAAAGCACGCATCCCTGCCGTCCTCTGGATCATAAATCACTTTGGCTCTGTGGATAGGAAATCAGAGGATACGCCAAACGTCGTCAAGTATGATGGTGGCCTCGCCGGTAGGAAGATGAAAAAAGGAGGTCTCACTGTGCCATCGCTCGACCAAGGCTATCATCATACCCAAGTGCATCCGAATAAGAGGAACATACACAATGAACCGAAGGCCAAGAATACCAAGTTGCTCCTAAAGGTACACATGCATACCCTGCAATCTACTGAGCATCGGCCATATGTGCTCCCTCGAGTGAAGTATATCGAGCTCCTCCTGCACAAGGGAGGCCATCGCGTCAAGTCTCATAAAAAATATGCCTCTCACTTCAGATTTTCACATTTGAAATAGAAAATGTGGTGCTATTTGAAAATGTGACACAGTTTGTAAAGTTCTAAATTGCACCGCGTGGTGGAGTTTGACAAATCCTAAGCCCCTAATTGCACCGCGCGATGCTATTTTCGCATGCAACTAAGTTTGATCAAAGAAACCTAATCTCCTAACTATGCTATGTGATGCTACTCTCATATGCGACATAGTTTAGGACCGTGTGATGCCGACTGAGCATTTACAGTGGCGCTATATAGAACCACTCAGCTTAAAGTTGGTTTTGACCCTATTTAATGCACGCAAAACAAAAAATTAAAAGTCAAGATAGGGGTACATACCATGGGTCCTGCACCGACTGGCCATTGGTGCACTCGTACTCTCTCCAACACATTCCTGGGAAGCTGTCGTTGCACCATCTTGATTGGGGCTTAGAGCTCAAAGTGCAGAAAATTCTAAAGGCTAAGTATGCAAATGTATTGAAAGTGACCCCTCAAGGTCTATTTAAGCCTGCAAATTAGGGGTTTTTGACCTAATTTGGCCATCCAACTAGGGTTTTGGTCCCTCGATCCCGTTTTTTCCAACCGGGGACCATTTCACATCTTTTTTGGCATTCTAACATGTTTTTTTGGCATCTTGGGCATTTTTGGACCTGTCGGGCACCTTGTCCTCTTTTTTTCGCGAGATCATCCACAAATAATTTTTTTTTGTCTAATCTCTCAAGGGGGCAATATACCAACATAATCCTTTTGCTGGGGCAACAACGGGGCATTCAATTTTTTTTTTTTTTTGAACTTTGATCACAACAGTTTATTCTTTGAACCAATGCAACGAGTACATTGCTTCAAAGAGAGGCAAAATGTAGACATGGAAAATATACGATTCAATCCGACGCACTTGATCTTGATTACTAACATCATTTCTTCCTGAATCATCCTCTCATCTTATCATTACGTGTCATCTCTTAATCAGATAAATCATTATTTATTTAATTACGTCTTTCTCCTCTGTTGATTAAATCAATCAATTTAATTTAATTAACCCTAAATCCCTCTTTAATTAAATAACTCATCTTATTTGATTAAATCCATAAAGTCTTCTCATTAAATTGAATAAATTAAACCTTATTTAATTTAATCTAACATCATCCCCCTTTAGTTAAATAAATCAAAATCTTTATTTTATTAAAGTCTAAATCATTTTCCTCTCAATCTTGATTTAAATGAATCCTAAAATCTAAGTCAAAATTGTCAAATCATCTAATCTCTCATTAAATTGATCAAATCTTGATTAATTGATTAATTTAATCTCAATCACTAAAATCTTCTAGAGAATGCAACTTGCACAATAAATCAATTACTTTGATTTATTAAATTGCCTATTTTCTCTTAACATGGAATAAATGAGGAATATTCCCTCAAATTTGAATTCAAATCCAAGTGGATTTGTCCTTCCAACAAAGCATTCACTCCTCTTACATTTCCTTGTGCATTGAACCAAGTGGCATTTATTTCATTCCTTTTTCCCTCTCACATGTCATTTCCCCAATTTCAAATTCTACCTAATGGCATTTATCATGCACATTGACCAAAATGTGCACAACCATCAACCATTCACACCTTGACAAGTGGCACTTGGCCATTGGATGTTGAATGATCCCACATTGCTCAATTCCAACCTCTCTTCCATTTTGGAAATCTATAAATGAGAGAATCTTCCTCTCATTCTAACATCCACAATTTGAGTAAAATTACTATACTTAACTTCATCCTCATCCATCATTTTAGCAAAGTTACTCTCTTCACATTGAGAGCCAATTTTGTCCATTTCACATCAAGTGTTCATCACTTTCATAATTTCATAGCTAGGTTATGTCAAAATCTCATCAAGGAGAATCAATCATCCACAAATTATCAACATTGCAACAAAGGAGTTGGGAAAGGGCCAATTTTGACATACCAATCGACACCAATTCCCCTATGGGATCAAGAGTTTGCATGCTTAATTAGGATTTATTTAGCTTTTCATGTTTTGTTCTTGTTTTTCCAATTTTGAGAATTGTAAATGGATTTCATGGGGAATCCTTGTTTTATCTTGCATATGAACTAACTAATGTGTTTGTTTGTTGTGTTTGTGCAGGAATAGGATTGGGGTTTAGAGCATCTTATCTCTCTGCTAGCGCCATCAACATGGCATCATGATACGACATGGTTGGCGAGAGGTAGGCCCAATAAAGACCCATCTCTTGGATCTACATGTCCTCCTCAAGTAGTTGATCAACAATCTCTCGAAGTTGGTTGAATGCTCGACCGCCCAGGTGTTGGCACGACCAAGGGTAGTTTGTCATAAGAAAGAGGAAAACTATCACTTAAAACATCTTAAAATCTCTAATTTGTGCTTTAATGGTCACAAAGTGTGCTAAAGTTTCTCTAGGATATCTTAATTAAGGACTCTAGACACTTTATTCCTTAACTGGGATACTTTGCGAGAAAGTGGGACACTTTGCAACAATCTAAGAAAATGAAAGAAAAACATTCCCTACCCCATTATTTCATTAAAAAATTTCATGAAAATAAAAAAATTGATTAAATCAAAGTCTAGAGAAGGTGAAATCAACTCACAGTGTGCTATAGCTCGCCTCGTGTGATCGCCTCTCATAGAAGCCCGGTCCGCGGATGGGTGGATGGACGTTTGCTCAACATGGTGGCTCACTCTACTCCAAGCTCACTCTAAAAAAATGTAAAAGATGAAATGAATATGGATTATCTTCCTTTTTATGTTTTATGCATGCATATTTAGGCAACTTTTAGCTAAAAAGAAAAGAACTATTCTTTATTCACACTAAGCCAATCTAAATGAGGTTTAAACTAAAAAGATTCAAACCCTAGTTCTTTAATTAGCTAAATGGATGCATGTAAGCCATTAATGGAAGCTAACCTAGTATGCAACTAATGTAAACTAAAATATGCTAAAATTATGCAAAGTATGAGTGTGAGTGTGAGTGATTTCAACAGGATAAGTTTGATGTTGAGAGATGGATCCATTTGTCTCCAAATAGTAGCAAATGAGAAATGGACAGTTGAGATTGAAAAGATTAATCAACGGTCAAGGATGGAAGAAATATGAGGCATAGATCATGGATTCTCATCAACGAGTGAGAATGCAAGATGAGATTTAATCAAGGGTTCTCATTTGTTCCAAACAAACACACTTTTGACCTGCACACATAGGTCACAAGGTAAATTTCTCAAGAGGTCACAAGTTTAGCTTGCTCAAGAAGCCAAGTGAGAATATCCCTTTTTCAAATGATTGGAGGAGAGAGAATATTCCTTTTGGAGTATTCTCATGGGTGAGGAAAAAAGGTTAATTTTCAAATTAAAACAAAGTTTTAATAGTGAAAAAAGGGGATAAGGAATATTCCATGGGAATATCCCCCTTTTGGAGGAAAATTATATTAATTGTTAAGTAAACAAGGTTTAATCATACAATTAGGGGTTTCTAGAGGAATACAATGATTTTAATTAAATTAAATGATTTAATGAATGGGGAAAGGTGAGATGATATTTAATTAAATAACTTAGGGTTATTTAATTAAATAAGAAGACTTAGGTAATTAAATTCAATACTTTGATTTATTTAATTTAATGGGATGAAATGTTAGTGTGAAATAGGATGAATTAACCCGATTTGACACATTAGGTTAATAGATGAAATTGATGCAATTAATTAAATAGCTAGGCTAATTTAATTAATTAATAAAAAAAGAGGATGGGTTTGAGAGGAAATGATGTTAGTATACTTGATTTGAGTGCATGATATCATTTGGGACATTTTTTAGTGTCTACAATAACAACTTCTTGTGAGTATTCAATATTGTTGTGAATTGGTTCTTCACCATCTTATACTTCTAGAATACTAGTAGACTGAATAGTCTCATCAACTCTCACATTTTCACTTTCTACCATCCTCTTCAATCTTTTATTATAAAATTTGTAAGCTTTACTTCTTAAAGAATAACCAAGAAAAATGCCTTCATCTTATCGGGAATCAAACTTACCCAAATTTTCATATTTCTTGATGTAGCACTTGCTACCAAATATTCTGAGGTATCTAATTGATGCCGATCTTCCTCTCCATAGCTCATATGGTGTCTTGTTAGTCTTACACCTAATCTAAACTTTGTTTAGAATGTACAAAATAGTTTTTGTAGCTTCTCTCCAGTACATTTTCAGTAAATTTGATTGACATAACTTAGTTTTTTCCATCTCTTGTGCAATCTATTTCTTTCTTTCTGCAACTCAATTTTGTTGCAGAGTTTTAGGAGAAAAGAACTACCCTTAGATACCATTCTCTTCACATAATTTATCATACTTCTCAGTAGTGAATTCTCCACCTCCATCTGATCTCAAAACCTTGATAGTCCTAGTTTTATTTTCTACTAATGCCTTAAATGATTTAAATTTTTCAAATGCTTCTAACATCTCTTTCAAAAATGTTATCCAAGTCATCCTAGTGTAATCATAAATAAACATCATGAAATACCTATCTCCTTGTATAATTTTAGTCCTCATTGGTCCACACAGATTTGTATGAACCAAATCTAATGGTTTTGATGTGGAATACTCCTTAGTAGGATATCTGATTCTTGTACGGTTCCCTTCATAACATGGCTTACAACTAGTTTATTCAGGTTTCTTAATCTTTGGCATATCTTGGACTAGCCCCCTTGATCTATTTATAACATCATCAAAGTTGAAATGTCCTAACCTTCTGTGCCAAATCCATCTTTCATCCTTCTTTGTAGTGAGAAAATTTTTTCCATTCAACTCATTGAGATGATAATTGTCACTATATGTCCTGCTTTCTTTCATAATCAGTTCATCGATACTGGATTCCTTGATTCACGACCTTCATCACTAAAATATAGCTTATAGCCTTTGTCACACATCTGACTGACACTTAAAAGATTATGCTTTAAACCTTCAACATACAAAACATCATGTGTCTTTGTTCTACAACCATCAAGAATTAAAGTACCCTTACCAATTTTTTTTGGAAATTGAATTATTTCGAAGGGTCACATAACCACCTTAAAATTTCTTGAAATTCATGAACTTACTTTTATCTCCAGTCATATGGCTAGAGCAATTACTGTCTATGATCCATAGATTCTCCTTTTGAGCATGTAGTGCAATTTGAGAAATCATTGAATTTTTTGACTTCTTCTCTTCAAGAACATTCTTCGAGACCTTTTCTAATTCATGACTTCTCCTTTCAAATCCTTTTCTTCCACTTTCCAATAGCGGAGGACTCACAAAATTGCTTCTACAGTTTTGTGTAATGTGTCCAGAGTTGTTTCACTTGAAATAAATGATATTAAAATTATATAGAGGTGTGAATACATTATTGCTAACAAAATTGTTTCTTCTTACTAGAACTCTTCTATAGTTCACAAATTTATGACCAAAATTATTTCAATTGAAACAATAACTAGAAAAAGGAAAATTTAACCCGATGTTTTTTCCATGTCTTCTAGATATTCTTCTTTTGTTTTGAACTTGAATAAAGCCATCATTATGTGTCATGCTTTCATCACTCACCATGGTTCTTTCAGACTTCGAACTTCTAGAGCTTGTCACTTTTGGACTTGCCTTAGTAGCATTCTTAGATTGTTCTATCACCATATTCTTTTGATCATCAAAACCTATTTCATTTTTGACATGTGGAGCTCTTTGACTTCCCAAAATCTGATTTAGGGTTTCAATACTCTTTCTAAAATTCATTTGTAGCTGCTGGTTCACTTTCTCAAGCTCTTTTCTTACTATCACAATTTTTGCTTTAAACTTCTCACAGTCCTTGTCTCTTGATAACAAATTTTATTTCAGAACTTCTTCAATCCTTTTAGCTCCTTCTATCTGGATCTTCAGATCAACAATCATCTTTTTTGATTTCTTCAAATCTTGAGATACCTTTTCTTTAGCCTTCACCTCTTCTACAATTTTTTTCTTTAACCTTTTGATTTCTTTTCTAGCACATATCAATTCTTCTAGAAGATCTAATCCATCCTCATTATTTTTTGAATCTATTTCCGCATCTCCTTTAGTAGTCTCAAAATCCACGAACACAACCTTTTCTTTGTTACCCCTGAAGATATCTTCATCTTCTTCTTCTTCAATAGAGTAGTCTTCTTCCTCATTGGTGTAGAAACTCTTATATTTCTTTCTACCTTTGAACCTTCTCTGAAATGATTTCTTTTCATTCTTTTGTTCAACATTATTAGAATTCTTATGGGGACACTTAGCAATAAAATATCCTATTTCACCATAATTGAAACAATTAAAAGGTAACTTACCTTTGTATTTACGAAAACCTCTTTGTAGATTTCTGACAAAATTTTCTTCTTCTAGATTTGATCCAACATCAGAATCTTGATTAATTTGCGTCCTAGATATTCTGAATGTGTCCTCTTTCCTTATTGAATATTCACTTTCAAATCTCATCTCAAATATAGTTAGAACTCCATGTAGTTCACTCAACTTCAAAACATTCAAATCCTTGGCTTCTTTAATAACATATACTTTAGAAGCAAACCTTCTAGGGAGAGATCTAAGTACCTTTTTCACAACATTTTTCTCTTTCAAATTCTCACTAAGACCTCAGATAGAGTTGAAAAATTCATCAACCCGAAGTAGGAATGTAGCAATATTCTCATCTTCTTTCATCTTTAGACCTTCAAATTGAGCTTTGTAAGTTTGTAGCTTTGCCTCTTTTACTTTGTCATCACTTTCATAAATGGTCTACAATTTATCCCATATGTCCTTTGCTGTTTTGCACTACATTAATTTCACAAATTTAGAGTTAGTCAATCCACATAGAATAGAATTCCCTACCTTAGCATTTAGTTCACAATACCTCTTTCCAACTTGATCCCTAGAAGGATTTTTAGGAATCTCATATCCCTCTACTAAAGACATACATATGTCCATTCCTGAAGCCATCAAATAGGATTGCATCCTAACTTTCCAAAATGAAAATTTTATCCATCAAAAATTGGTGCTTTATTTCCAGAGAATCCTTTTTGTGCCATTTCGAACGTACCTTAAGCTATTAGGATTCTACAAAGGAACTTGGATCTAATACCACTTGAAGGGAACATAATCTATTGAGAGCTGGGGCGAATCAGTAGATCTAATAAACATTGAAATTCTTTTTAACTTTTGATATAGTTATATGATTCTTCACAATTAAATCCACATAAGAAATTGAAGCATAAACAAAAAAATTATAATATAAAACACACAAGAGAACACTATATGTACGTGGAAACCCAATATGTGAAAAAGCATGGTGAGAATATCTGCTTGGATTTACTATCCAAATCCAACCTCACAATGTAGAAATGTACAATTAAATTTTACACATTGAAGTAGGAACCAACCTACTAGAGACACCAAACCCCTAATGTGTTTCTGTAGGCACCAACCTACCGAAGAAACCAATCCTTGAATGAACAATAGAGCAGGTAGAACACCAATCCTATCAAAATACAATGATAAAGCTTATAGATCTAAAATACGACACAAATATGTGCTCGCGTCACTGCTGACACTATTCCTCATTGAGAATGATATTTTGATACTAGCACACTCTCTTTCCTTCATAGTTATGTACTCAAAATAACTTCACTCCTTCACCACTAATACAACTGATACAACTGATGTAACTTAATAATAGAATACATATGAACATTTAAAATATATACATGATATTACATTTACATTCTTCCATATTGGCCAAGGATCCTCAAAGAGCTAGGATGACATAAGGTGGAACTAAATTCAAATTACAAGAAGCATGTTGTACAATGGTCCAAACATAAATTTCTTCCTACCAAAATAACTTGATGTCGTGTTCTACCACATGAACCTTAAGTAGGTCCTATACTAACACCACACAAAATATTTGAATTTTGCATGCTACTAGCCATTACTGCACACACCTTATACTTCAAATAGGTTGATGAGCCTTCTATCACTTCAAACTTCTTACACATTGAAAATATCCTCTAGAAGCTTAGAAAACTAATAAAATAAGTGTAGACATACTCTCCTTCCAAACCACAAAGAAACATTACGTTTCTAAAAGAAATGCCAACCACATTTGTAATGCTAGAGAAATGTCTCTACCCAAAAGATATCCTTGTATAAAATTTCAGAACACCACATTCATATTGCCTACATACTCTACATGGTATAATAAGCATGTGATACACACAACCTATAAGAAGGAAGTCATGACTCAATAAAAATTGATTCATGTTACTTGATATAGGATCTGATTGATGAGACAACTTCTTCATGATTAACACTTCTAGATACACAACACTTTAAGTCAGAGGAGTATAATGATAATTAAAAGAACTCCTACAATCTCTTTCATCCTTGACAACCTTCACACCAATGAAATTTCTGATAGCCTTGACACCCTTTGACAAAAACCTTTGACATCAATGACAACTTATTTTCAACAATTAGGTCCTATATAAAAGAGGTATCTAGCTACCCATGAATAAGGAAAATCTCACTCAACTAGATGTCTCTTTTCCCTTGGTGAGAGATGTGGTGGTGTTTTCATCACAACAAGATAATTAACTATATTTACATACCAATGTGTATGCACAAAGAGGACAAATAAATTTTCATCAAGAAATAAGTCATGAATAATATCCTCCATTGATTTTGTTGGTAATCTTGAGAGAAATTCTGCTACTACATTGGCCTTTCCTAGTTTATCTAAAATTGTAATATCAAATAATTTTAGTTGTAATAACCATCTTACAAGTCTTCCTCCAACCACTGATTTATTCATCAGACATATTATTTTTGTATGGTCTGTGTGAATAAAGACAAAGTATCCTATGATGTAGTGTTTGAAATTATTAATGGTATGAACTACTGCCAACATTTCCTTTTTAGTGATTATATAATTAATCTCTACACCTTGATGATTCTTGTTGATATAATAGATGAAATATTCTAAATTCCCTTCTTTCTACCCTAAAACAACACCTATTGCAAAGTAAGATGCATATGCATGTATGTGAAAGGGTGTTGTCCAATTTGGTCCTCTTAAGATAAGGGTCTTGGTGAGTGCTACTTTAAAGGATTCAAAAGAACTTTGGCATGCAAGGGTCTAATTAAATTCCACATCTTTAGAGAGGAGAACAAATAATGGGGTTGATATCTTATAGAAATATTGGATAAATCACCTATATTAACCAACATGACCAAGAAAACTTCTGAAATCCTTTTTATTTTGAGGAACAGGAAGAGTGGAGAATACTTCTATCTTGTTTGGATCTACTTATATCCCCTTGCTAGACACAAAGTTTTCTAAGACCACTCCTTCAGTCATCATCATGAAATATTTTTCATGACTCAAGCAAAGGTTGCGATCTTGACACCTTCATAGGAATTTCTCCAAATTAGTCAATGCTTCTTCATAAGTATTTTCAAAAGTGTTAAAAGAATCCATGTAAATTTCCCTGGAATCATAGGTGAAGTATAAAAATATACTTAAGACTTCCCTTTGAATTTTTTAAGGCATTACATAACCCAAATGACAAGACATAATAGGCATACGTACCCCATGGGCAAGTAAAATTTGTCTTGTCTTGATCTTCTGGAACTATTTTTATCTAATTATACACACTGAACCCATATAAGAAGGAGAAATATCGCTTCCCTGCTAATGAATCTAGTACCTGATCAATAAAGGGAAGGACAAAATGGTCTCTTCTTATTGCTACATTCAATTATTTGTAATCAACAAATACCCTCTATTTTCCTATCTTTTTGGGTACAATCACCAATGGGGATACCCATTGGCTATTAGATATTGGATAAATGAACCCTACATCTAGTAACTTTTGTAATTATACTTTGACTATGCCACATATAGTTGGATTCATTATTTTATGAGGCTACCTCACTGGTTTGTAGCCTTCATTAATATAAATTTTGTGCATGCATAGGTGAGGATCTATACCTTTCATATCATGATAGTCCCATGTAAATGTGGTTGCATGTGCTTGCATCATGGTCAATAGTGAAGACATTTTGTAGTTGTTAATTGGTTGTTGATATTTAGTGTTCTATCTAGTGTAATTTTTATGGTCAAGGCCGATGTCTTAACAAAGGCAATGCCAAGGCCAACTAAATTAGGATTGTAATTGTGGGGTAGTAGTATATAAAAAAGTTGAGAGGTAGACTTAGATGCATCTACATGTATTAAGTTATGAAAAGGACAATGTAAGCATGTGAGATAGTTGTATTGTTATGGGTCCCTACCATAATATTTTTGCATAATGTTTGCAAGAACTTCATCTTCATCTTGCATTTCCAATATTGGGCTATATTTAATGGTCATTAGTGTTTATAATGAATATTGGCCATCCTCATCAAGGGCATGCTACACAGTTTGATCTAAATTTGTATGTGGTCGTGTAGGTGGGTAAAAAACTAGTTTTTTGTCACATTCCCATTGGAAATGATCATATTACCAAAACCTACAATTTATGAATGCATCTACAGTAGCCAACCAAGGCCTTCCCAATATTAAGGGGTATCCTGTCAGGTTTTCTTTAGGTTGTAAAACCATAAAATCTGAAGGTTATTCCTATGATCCCAGTGTGATGACCAAGTCTTCTATAATAGCCTCTAGTTTAATAGTTGACCTATCTTCTAATTGTAAAATAATAGGCGTAGGTCAGAGCTCCATTAATTAAAGTTGTTCCATGGTTTCCTTTGTCATAACATTATGGCTGCTCCTAGGTCAATTAAGGTGTTTTTGATGAGAGTTCCATTGATTTGGACATCTACTATAGGGCTTCTAGGGTCTACATATTTGGGAATAGTTATATTTCCTAACATGATGTCGAAAAGCTATCATAAGACATGCACAGTTCAGGGGTCCTTCTATTTTTTGCCTAGCTTCTTAAAACACAACTGTCTCATAGTTTTTGTGTATATTGGTACTTCCTTAATTACTTGAATCAGGGGTATTTTTATGCAAACATTTATAAGTTATCCCAATAGGTTAGATTAAGTTTTAGAATAATGTTTTTGTATAGTTAGTCTTTCAGGGAATGGTGGTTCTAGAATTGTGATGCTTGGGTGAGCTTAACTTTTTTTAGGTTCCTTTGGTTATTTTTATAGAATTTCTACTGGGGAATCCTCATCAGTAAGCTCTATGATGTGAGGAGATAAAATACCAACTAGCATTTTCTTTGATTGAAGATGGACATCACTCACTTCAACCCCATGGGTTGGGTATTGGATGGTGTCATTAGTATAAGTTTACTGAACATGCTTGTTATTATGGGTAGGTGTAGGTTGGGCTAGAAATTGAGGTACTCTTGGCTTTGATGGTGCAACCATGGCTAGATTTGGCATTATAATAGATTACAACAACTAAAAAGGCTGTTGTGGATGGAGGTAGTTTTTATTTTGATTCAACCATTTATGGCTCCCATGTCATTATGATGTCCTTTAGTTTTACTAAGGTGGCCATTAGGAATTATAATTTGGGATGATAAGATTTTGGTGACCATATCTCATATTTTTGTTGAATCTAATTGGGTACTCAGGTCATTGGCCATGATGGATTTTGTGTATTAGTCTAGGGTTGAGGATTCTAACTTGAGTAGTTTGAATTACCACATGGAAACAACATATTGTAAGACAACTGGGTCTTGAGGCATACCTTGTCTTGGGTTCCATGGTTTATGCTAAGTGATGTAAAAAGCTTGGCCTTCTTCATCCTCTAGGGAGTGAAATTTAGGATTTCCCTATTTTTATTTAGAGATGCTAGCTAGCTTCTTGTATTTGTAGTTGTTCTTCTTCTGGCAACAATATGGACAAAATTCAATAAAGGTTGCCTCAACTTCTTCTTGATTTTTTTAACATGCAAGGTATCCATTTAGGTAGCAAGGTGGTTGATTATATCCTCCTTCATATTGGATAGAGGTTATTGAGTTCCACCCTTGAGACCCCAAATAATGTTTTATTGAAAGACGAGGTTCTATAAAAAATGGTCTTCTTTATGGATGATCTACTTTGTAGTTTTTATATACCTTGAAAATATCATCAAAAGGAAGTTGAGAGATATCTCCTGCCCCTATGATATTTAGAGCATCCATACAATCTTCATGTACTCCCCCAAAAATGCCAATTTTAGTAACTCAAGAGAGAGTATGTTTGGAGGTGACTTCTTCTGACAAAATTAAAATCTTTCCACATAATCCTGAATTGACTCATCTTCTCTCTGTGACATCGTAAAGATATCATCCCTCTTTTTTTTTTATCCCTATGTAATAATCTTAATATTTCTCCAAGAATTTTATCTTCATTGTTTCCTAGTTGGGGACAACTTTCCTCCCCAACCCCATAAACTAGTGTAAAGCATCATACTTTAATGTGGTTGGAAGCAATTTAAGTTGGTGAGCATCTGTAGTATAATCGTAACTCTATCACAACACATCAAATTTAAAAAGGAACGTGTCTGGGTCTTCAGTAACTAATTCATAGAAAATGGGTATTGATGAAGGATGTATGTTCTTAAGAGAAACAACCCTTTCTAGTTTTGTTATTGGAAACTCAAACGTTACATGCTCTGTTGGATTGTGCATTGCTTATTTAGCCATGATGTTAAAATTTCTTCTAGAAGTCTCCTCTATACTTGGGGTAGCTACTTGTGTTAGGGATAGTTCTTTGTTAATTAAATCAATATTTTCTTTGTTTGCACTAATGCCTTCAAATTATTTGTGCATTGAGGGGATAAATCTTCCTAGAGTATCTCTCTTCCTCTACATACAATATTTATTTCTCTTTTAATCGGTGGTTCTTGCACACTATTATTAAATAGTTTTATTGTCAATTGTAAGTTTCTAAAGTTCCTAGTGCTTATAAATGGAAAAATTATTAACTCTTCAAAAGGAAATAAAAATTAATCTAAACATAACTAGGAATTCTGAACTAGCAACGATGACAAAAATGTAGAGCTTTCCCTTAATATCTACTTAACTGGTGTAACTAATCATACACACAACTTAAAAGACTTGAAGATCCTTCATATCTAAGAAATTCATCATTAAAAAGGGGGCTTCATTCAATTATCAACCAGGGAGTCATAGAATTAATATGATGCTGGCACTGTATGTGCATTTAATAATTTTAACTTAATCAAATGAGTACATATACTTGGGTGATCGCAAAATAGTGGTTTACACTTTTTGGGACATACTATTTTTTGTTGAAATCACATATTTTTAGAAAATATAATGATTTAATCCTTGAAAAGTTCCATTTAAAACCCCCTTGGATAGAACCCCGCTAGTTTTAAACCATACCTATAATGGAGTCTCCTTTACACCTATCAAAATACTGATAAAAAACCACTTTTGTTTTACCTTTTGGGGGATCAAATGAATTCATCTAAAATTTATTTTTGTAAGTATGTATTCCTTATAATAGGCTTCCCAAAAAGTATAATTTTAAATATATTTAATATGATTATTATATTTATTTTTTATTTCTTGTGAATGCAGGTTTTTCACCGAAAATCAAGCTCTTTGCTTTGCACATATGGAAAAATAGTAGTTTACCAAAAATAAATATGAAAAATATGTCTATGCTAGGCATTGATGTTCTTGATCCAACAAAAATAATAATTGAAATTCGATACATACAAAAAAAGTTATGTTGTATACGGTCCGCCTATGTCTAAATTGTAACTAGTTTGACTTAAAAACTTAATTAAGAAAAAAATATTCAATAAAATACTATGAAACCAAATGAACATGCTAGATATCATAATTAAAAATCTAAATTTTAAATAATTAGAATTTTATCCTTCATAGAAAAAATTTATGTTGCTTATGGCGAACATCAGTTAATTCTATGTTGTAGCGTACACTTATCCTAACTTAATCATTAAACTCAATACAAAATAAAGCATTGAATTGAAAATATTAAGATGATAATGAACTACAATGTAAACTAAGAATCAAAACTCATAACTAGCTACTCTTATGTGGAATTAACAATACCTCAAGTGGCCCTTGCTTGAGTGTTGTGTTCCACAATATCTTCAATTAACACAACAAATTAGATATCAAGAGAAATCTTCTTTATTGTAATATATCAGACATCAAAACATAATGTAGCAACTGTTATTCAATCTAATTTCTACAAAGATCTAGCATATATATTCTAACCACTCTCTTGGTTTCTCAATAGGATACCTTCCTAAAGAGGTTTTGTTAGAGTCTGATTATTATCAAACTCTAAACAAAATATCCAACAAATGTCAACTCTTCCAAGAAGATAATAAGAGGAATTGAGTCTTTAAAGCTTAACAAAAACATCTAACTACTTTAAGTGAGAGTGCAAAAATTGAACATGGATTCTACATCTTTTAAGAAGGCTATTATAACATAGGAATGTGTTGGACTGTGCATCCTTATCATAACTATCATTCCTTATTAAAACATACTTCTTCCTCTTCTAGGTTTATTCAATGGATGGAATGCCACATGGATAATTATGTCCATGACTCCCAACTATCGTCTTCATCCCATTCTATAAACCATGTTGATGTTGTAGCTGATTGATTCCTTTGCTATAATTAATTATCATCTCTTTGTTGTGGGTTGATAGGTCTTTACGCTGCAAGGGTTAGTCTTATTCTAAAGGAATATTTCATAGTTAATCATTATAATTAATCAAGAAATTATAATAAACTTATAGATATTTGAAATCCATTCATACACTCATTAATACCACATACATAGTCTTTAAATCTTAGCAAAAATAAGAGAAAATATGAAATTACAATAGGAAGCTAGTCAATTCTAAGGTTCATCATGCACTTTCTCTATGCTTCCATACATTAGGTCCCAGGTTCTTCAAAATTTCTAGATTCTTTATCCTTTATGCGAGTGATCCCTTTAGACTAGTGGGGACCTTTACATTTCAAGATTTAATTATTTTTGAGAATTTTGAAATTTTGGGGTTCAAGATTTTTGGGGACAAGGGAATTTTAAAACATGGTCCCAAATTATTTTTGGTACTTGAGGTCCCGAAATGATAATTTTATTTCCTTTCCAATTTCAAAATTCTCAAATATTTAATTTTTTGTATTTTTTTGTACATCTTTATTTTTTTTGTATTTTTGAAAATACTTAACCCTACAAATAGACATGAAAAACCACAAAGATAACCACAAATAAAGAGTTATGATTGGAGGTCTAGAATGGACCTAAAATTTTGTGAAAGTTTGAAATCCTTCCGGAGTTCTAAAACCCACTAGAGAAGAGACAAGTCGAGATTAGAGATCCAAGAGGAACTGAAACTTTTGTACAAAAGTTTGAAATCTTTTAGGAGTTTTGAAACCTGACAGAGAAGTAAAAAATTGGCCTGGGGAAGAAAACATCCCCAAGATCAAAACAACAACAATGGAACAAAAAAAAACACAAAGAGAAGAAAAGTGAGAGAGGGGATATGGATCACGAGAGGAAAATGGACTTTAGAACAAAATCCAAGTGTCCCTGTAGGACCCATGACTCTACTAGGACAGGGCTCAAAAGAACACACATACTCAGCATCCTAGGGTTTTAGAGAACTCCAAGACAAGACCGAAAAGGGGAAAAACGCAAGACAAAGACCAAAAATGAAAATGAAGGGAAAGGATAATAGACCAAAGAGGAAAAGAAAGTGAAAAGCATAATAAAATATGACAAAACAAACCAACAATTGGAGGAGAAAAAAGGGGCCCCCCACTTGAAGAAACAAAAATTTGGGGTGTGTATGTAGGGCATAATAAATGGCGACTTGGCTAGGAAAATTCTCTAAGCATTTTGAAACACACAACCCTCCAAATACCCAAAATCTTCAATTTACTCCCATTCAAGACAAACTAGGAAGTAAAAACATCATTGTTAAGATAAAGATACTATGGAGATCCAAGGTGAAGCTAATTTTTTTTTTTGTGTGTGTGTAGATGGTTTATTTCCTTCCATAAAGCATTGTTATGATAAAAATGGAGTAAGTTCTATCCAATTTACATGGTGTAAGTTACATTTTTAATGTGTAATGATGTCATGGGCATAACTCTACTGCTATTCAAGTGTCTATAGCCCCAATAGAGATACCTCTAGTTCTCTCTAAGCATTACTCTAATGCCAACTAAGAATCTATAGCCCTGGTAGAGATACTTGAATCACCCTTAGGAATTGATTTTGCTTTATATTTCTTTCATTTCTCTTTTCTCTCAAATATTGGTTCTTTTGGAGTATATTTTCTTGTTTTCCTTAATTCTCAGGAAATGAAGCCTGAATATTGGGTTGAGAACCATAGTGGACATCATGAAATAAATGTAACCTTTTAGATTTTTCAGTTGGAATAGAGCTACCACACCTGATGTAAACTAACTTATGGATTTCTCAAGATCTATAAAATATGCTCAATTTTGAATGAATCCCTAGAAACTTTATAATGCCCCAAGTCTTAATTCATGCTAACATAATTCATGTCTAAAATAGATGAATGTAAAGTGGAGCTTCTAATGTAATTTACTGATTGGGTATTTAAAATGAAAATAGCAGACTCCCAACAGGTTCACCTTTCAAAATAACTTGCATAAAACAACTTAAATTTTTCCTTCAACAAGAGAACTCAAAGGAAAATAAAATAACAAAGGAAGAGGAAAAACACCAAAATTAGATTAAAAGCCAACAAAAATAACATAAAAACAAAAAACATAAACATAAACCAAGAAACAAGAAAAACCAAGGACAAAAAACAAAAGAAAAACACCCATAGACCAAAACAACACCAAAAGACACACCAAAAAGCAACAAAACAAAAGAGAAAAACTAACTAATACCTAAATACCTCTAAGCTAGAGACTCCTAAACTAATTCTAAGCTAAGCCTTTAAAACACAGGACTATGAAAATTTAGACATCCTCTTGAGTGATTTTTCATTATGTGTAGGAGTATCAACTTACTAGGTAAGGTTCTAAGCCTAGAAAGTTCATCTTTGTACTCATAAATGCAAAGTTCAAGTAGAATAGATTAATTCTGAGAGTACAAATCTTAAAAATCAAAAAGTTGTGGATTTTATTCTTTACCATGGTTAATCCATAGACATGTATTATCTTTTCCAACATCATATTCAAACTAAAAATAGTCAAAATATAAGGGATAATGAAAAGATGCCACCTGATTTAGAAAATTTTTGGTTGCAAGAACATGCTCATGCCCTATGATTCCATCTTCTTGAGGTCTCAACTCATGGTACACCATTCCATCTCACTAGGTACATGCACATCAACAAAAACAACATCCATTAGTTATGTACCACATTGAATTTTCAAGATACCAAAATAGGGTTAAAAAAATTCACGCATATCCTCATTATCATCAACACTAGTCCCAAGGAGTAAACTAGTGTGCTTGATTTCATTTGTACTACTATTTTTAGTCATGTTTTTCAAAGTACAAGCGTCATCAATTAAATAATTATCTTCTTCAATATTTAAAGTAATTTTTTTTAATATCTACCTTACTTTCCATGACAATCTCCTAGGTTAACAAGAAATCTGACCAACTTACTTCAAAGTGTGAATTAGAAGGATGGATCCTATATGAATCATATAAAGAATTTTTTTTTTTATGTATTTAGAATATCATGGGTCCATATGGTTGCATTCAAAAAGTAGACATGAGGTCAAGCATCCCCTTGGTCTCATTAGATAAAATGAGTTGCACATGATCCCGATTGTCAATTTGTGAAGTTTAAAAATATTATTCCTTGAGAGATAAAACATTGTTTTTATCATTCTCATACATATCATAAATAAGAATGTGAGGATAGGAATCAATATCATCACCATTAATATTAGGATTATTAATGGATAATAAACAAGGATCTTCTTCAAACAACTCATTCTAATGCAAAGAATCAAAATTAGGAAAGTACTCCCTTATTTTATTTTTCTTGTCATGTGGAACTGATTTGATTTCTAGGTTAAAAAACTCTTGATGGTATTTTTTATACTATTCTACTTAATTCATTTGAATCCCATCATACATGCCTTGCTAGAATAAAGAGTTAATTTCATCCAAGTACGTATTTTCATTAACATTTAGCCTAGTTTCAAATTTATTTTCTTGACAGATGCAAGTATGATCTAATTGATTATTAGAAAGCCTTTGACTAATTTTAACATCTATTCAGCCTTCTTCCCTTGAAGAATTAATTTGAAATTCAATTTATTGGCTCTCACGATAATATCCATCCACTTTTCCATTATTAACAACCTCATCTAGAAATATGTCATTCTCTCTTTCAATGCGCTTATCATTCAAATCAATAAGGTCATTACCATGCATGAGCCCTCTAGAGGATATTTCTTCCTTATTACTCTCCATAAAATAATCTATGAATGTATCTATGAATTCATTTTCCTCATTTAATGGATCTTCACCATTTGGAATGGATTCACCATTGCCAAGTTGCATATGCTAGTTACTTTGTCTTCTTCATTGAGCAAATACATATTCTTGATCTTTCTAAGGTTGATCCTATTCATCTTCTTCCTTGTCTAATTAGATGTTTGGACATGATCTTCTAGAGGGATCAATACCTCTACAATAGTGATAATTTGCTTCAAATATAAATTCATTTTTCTAAGGAAAACAATACAATGTACCTCACTATGTTGATTTGTATGATGTATCCTAAGTCCATTTGACATATTAAAATATGATAATAGTAGAGTGCCTAATTCTTGCAATTTTTTATTTAATTGAATCTACATAAGTGGTATATCTACCTTAAATAAACCATTATTTGATGTTCCTTCATCACGTTGATGCTTATCCTACCAGAAGAATTGTCCAATGTGTCAAAGAAAAACTATTTGTTTGTTGATTTTTGCTTTTTTGGTGCTTTACTTCTTTTAGTGTTTCCATTATTCTCGATATCTTCAACTAAAACACATTTTAACTTGACCTTTTCATCATGATCATATTTTGAATCTGTTTCATTCTCTTTTTTAAAAACCCATTAAAACGATGCGGTTGTTCATCTAATTCTCTATTGATAAATTTGTCATGATTTAATACATCATATGTTGGAGTATGACTAAAAATGGATGACATAGCCATAAATAATTCATTAGAGGATGAAACACTTACATTCATGGTTTTCTTATGTGTATCTTGACTTTGAAATTGATCTTGTACAGAGCTGACCTAGTTTGATGTGGTAGCTAATGGGATGCTTGGAAGATTGGGAATGTTGTAGTTGTCTAATGGAAATGATTGCATCTAGGTAGGTATAGTGGGTGAATCAACGTAAGGTTGTAAAGGTTGGTAGCTTGTAAACACAAGAGAATTATAAATCTCATTCTAGTAACTTGTTTTACTAGTGATGTCATATCCATATTGTTCTAGTAAGAGAGATTTGTCAAATGCATTTTTTAGGGTGGTAACCTCACTAAAAATTCTAATATCCCTTACAAATGAAGCATTCAAATCCCAAAAATAATGTTCTTATAACATGAAATAATTGAAAACTTGATTCAAAGCTTAAACTTGTTTATACATAAAAAAAACATGTGATTGAATGGATAAATTGATTTTCATGGTTTTCTCATAACTACAAACTGAAGTGACAGGTCTTGTGTACCCACATAAGGATCAAATTCAACCAAGAATAAATTTTTTAATTTTGGCCATGAACATATAGAATTTTGTGGCAGATTGACATACCATTACCATGCTACACCTGGAAAAGTTTTGAGGAATAGATGATAAATGGTATCTTCATGTTCAACTTTGAGAAAATCAATAAATCCCTGTAAATCCTGACATGATCTAAAGCACTTTAACCACTATTAGGGAAAAAGAAAGGAAGCTTATTGTGTGTGGGATAAGGAATCTTATGAATAATCCTTGGTATATACACAAAGGTATTCCCATTAGAGTTAGATTTTCCTAGGATCTAACTCATTATAATTGTGCAACTAACTAAGAAAACTTTCATTTTGGCCCTCCTAGCATTGTTTCTATCATGGATAATTTGACACATGCAATGTAGGCAAGGTGTAAGTCACCTTACCTCTCCTGAAAAGGGTAAATGACCATGGAACCAATCACCTTGTAAGGTCTTATGAGTTGGGTCACAACCGTGTTGTCTAGCTAAGTGGTCAATATGGTTGTTTGTTCAAGGGGATTGTTGGTGTTTTTTTTCTTGATTAAACATTGGGTAAAAATATAATATAAACCCTAATCTAACCAAAGGATAAAGAAAAATCAAAAGATTAAAGGGAAATGTAAGGGAATGGTGTGAAAAATCGACCAAAATCTTATTTCAACTAAAAACCTAACAGATTCATTAACTGCAACATTAAGATCAGATTAAACACAATCCCTTATACTAAAATGGTGAAGAGAGATTCAAGAATGTTGAATAATGAATATATTCAAGGTAAGTTTTATTTGTCATGTGCCACTCTAGACAAAGTTTCTTCCTTTTTATTATCCTACTTACACTTCTCTCTAGCCATTCTAGAGACAACAGTCATGTCCACTCATCTATTACTTCGTTCTGTTTATCTGCAACATGAATTATTAATTCAAAATTTGAATTGAAGACGAGACTCTTATGAGATATCAGTGCCCACAAATGTTAATCCAAAGACCTCTATAACTTGACCAAATACATAATGTATCGATATATCTCTATGCTTCCATACATCAAGACTTGTGTTACTCAAAATTACTAGGTCTTCTTTATCTTTTACATGAGTAGGCCCTTTAGACCGTCAAGGACCTTTTCAATTTGAGATTTAATTATTTGGAGTTTTGAAATTTGGAGGCGTTTGGAATTTTAGGGTTCTTGAAATTTCGGGGTTCGAGATTTCAGGGGACAATGGAAATTTAGAACGTGATCCCAAAGTCCTTTTGAGACTGGAGGTTTGAAAGGATATTTTTATTTCCTTTTCAATTTTCAATTTTTTTTTTATATATATATTTTTTTGTATTTTTGATTTTTTTTAAAAAATATTTTTTTAATATTTAACCTTACAAATGAACATGAAAAATCATAAATAGAGAGTTGGGATCAAAGATGTGGGAGAAACTCAGAATTTTGTAAAAAAGTCTGGAATCCTTTTGAAGTTCTGAAACTTGATAGAGAAGAGATGAGCTAGGATTGAAGATCCAAGAGAAACTCAAACTTTTGTATAAAAGTTTGAAATCCTTTCAGAGTTTCGAAACTCAACAAAGAAGACCAAAAATGACCCAAGGAAGAAAACATCCCTAATACCAAAACAACAACAATGAAACGAAAACAAACACAAAGATAAGAAAGGTGAGAGAGAGGACAAGGATCGTGGGAGGAAAATGGACTTTGGGACAAAACCTAAATGTCCCTCCGAGACCCACGACTTTGTTGGGATGGGGCTCAAAAGAACATAGAATCCCAAGATCTTGGGGTTTCAGAGAACTCCAAGAAAAGACTGAAAAAGGGAAAAACATAAGAAAAAGACCAAAAATAAAAATGAAGGGAAAGGAGAAAAAAACAAAGAGGAAAAGAAAGTGAAAAACATGACAAAAAAAAATAATCAAAGGAGAAAAAAGGGGGCCCCTAGCTTTGAGAAACAAAAAGTTAGATTGTGTATGCAGGTCATAATATGTCCTTGAAGATAAACTCAAACAATTGGACAAAGAATTAGAAAGAATTCAACAATTGGACAAAGAATTAGAAGGAATTCAACAATTCTTAAGTATTGATCCTTTGGTTGGAGAAATGGTTCCTCTTTTGGATAATCTTAGAAAGTTGATAATAGATTCACAAGGGATATAAGTGTTGCGTAGCCTAACTCATATAGTAGATGAAAACATTCATACATGAGCTAGTTGTACTCAAGCCTTGAATAATGCTCAAAACCAATTAGGAAAACAAGTTTCCTCTCCTACAACAATGTCTTCTATTCACACCTTTATATCTCCTATCGTAACATCAACCACATAATATAGTAATGGTCTAAATGCAATTTTAGAGTTTTCTTATCATAAGAATCCTAATATTTTTGTCCCTTCACCCATAATACCTATATGTTCATCACCTATTATAAACATGCAAAATAATAACATGTCAGTCATCCCCAATAGTCCACCATATTTAACACATTCTCAAAACATGTCACCAAATGATCTTGTGATAAACCAATTGTTGCACAACATGTCATTATTACAACAAAAAATATCAAACATGAACCAAAGTCAAATCAATGATAACAATCCAACATACCTCACATGTAGTCCATTATCATTTGTAATTTTAAAGACACCCATGTATTGCAAAAGATTGAAATACCTCGGTTTGAGAAATACACTGGCAAAGGAGATCCCATCAACTATGTCTCAATTTTCACAATTTTATATAGTGATTTCCTTTTTGAAGATACCCTCTTAGCTAAGTTGTTTCTATGATCATTAAAATATGTCACATTGGATTGGTTTTGTTCATTGCCAAATAGCTTGATAGTGTCCTTTATGCAACTGATTAACAAATTCATTAAACACTTTCAAGCAAATGTTGGACCTCAAGTTACATTAACAAATTTAATTCATTGTAAACAAGGACCTAAAGAAAAGGTGATTGACTTTATAAGATGATACCAAGCTCTTTGCACACAAATCTCCTATAACCTTCTAGATGTTGATATACAAAGATGAAAATTTGTAGCCTAACATTAGAGATAAAATCTTGTTGATGAAGTATCTGTCATTTATACACTTATGTACAACCCTTCGTGATTATTAGATATCAATTAGTTAATATGAAGGCACACCTTTATTAGCTCCTATTGGTCAATTTGAAGCTGTGTATAATAACAATTATCAACCATTTAATGAAAAACAAAAACTTTATAAAGATAAACAATCCTCAATCAACCAATAACATCCAAATGAAAGTTGCTGCTACATCCACAACACCATAACAATTTAGGCCAAGAGATAGAAATTTTTCACAATTGCCTAATTCTCTCCACACTATTACATTGCAATTGTTAAACAAAAATATGATTCAACTTCCACCTATTAGGCCTATTGACATGACTAAACCATTACCACTAAACTTTAATACAAAATCCTTTTGTCAATATCATTGTACACCTAAGCATGATACAAAAATATGTATGCACCTTAAGCACTGAGTGAAAGATCTAATTGATTCTAATATCATCCAGTTGATTGGTGTAAATGAAAAAGCAAATAAATTAGGTGTACCACCCAATCAAAACTTGCAAATATTTATAAACCCATTACCAAGTCATTCAACCAATTTTGTCCAAAAACTAATATTGAAGAGAAAGTTGAGTCCATCTAGTCAATGAAGTCAAATTATTGATGCTCAAACTCATAAGGGTCAAACTAATATTTTTCTTGATATTGCTTTCATACATATTGATGCTTCTATAACTGCACCCGATGGTCCTCTTTATATCACTGATAGAATTAATGATAAACCCACAAGGGGAATGATCATTGATCCCATGTGTGTTGTGAATGTAATCACCGAAGAATTATTATATGTGCATGCAATTTATAAAGATGATTATGAACAATTAGAAGCATTATTAAAGGCTCATTATGGTTCTATTTACCTTATGATTGGTTCTATAACTCTCTTAATAAAGGTTAGACCTAAATAATTAGATGTTTTATTTACCATAATTTCGATGTCGAACTAGTTTTGTGTGAATTTTGGTCATCCATGGCTAATATTTATGAATGCGGTCCCATTGATTATTCATAAATGCCTTAAATTCCCATTTAAAGAACAAATACATACCATATACCATAGTGAATTTAAGCCTTTGGTCTCTTGTGGATTTTTTTTTGCTAGATTACTTTTGGCCTCAACCAGTCCAACTTGTTAAAACTCATGAGGATTTTTATTCATGTCGTATCAAAAATTTAAAGCTAAGCATATAGAAAAATTATCCATTATTAACATTATGACTTTAGGCCCCTCAGTCTAGAGTGGCTATGAGGGTTGTTCCTCTTAATTCATAGGTGGTGAATGAACCTCAACCTAAACTGAGTATCCTTTCTTGACCTTCTGGCATGTATGTTGAGGTTCCAACTTTTTCATCCTATAAAGGACCATGGGAAATCATTCAACAAAGCCTTCAGGGATCAAATTTGTGCCTAGTAAGGAAAAACAACTTTTTATGCACAAACTTGTTTTTGTGCGAAAACCTAAAATTCCTATAATTTCTCAACTTTGAATAGTTCCCTCTATTCCTTATACAAAGGAATAAAAGGAACGAATGTTGGAAAATGCCTCAATCCCTCCTTTATAAGTTGAAGCTTATGTGAGATGAAACATAAGTGAAAAATAATATAAACAAAGATGTCAATCTATGGCTCGTCAACTTGTTGAAGAGTGTAGAACTTTACCTAGTGATCAACCATCCATCCAACAAAATATTGATGAGATATCTCCCACCCATCCATCCTCATCATTACCAAAATCCACTCTGCCACCCTTTTCAAACCATGAAGTAGAACCTTATTTGTCATAGGAAAAACAAAGAATAAAGAGCTCACTAAATTCAAATATAGATGTTAGTACTCAAAATCATGCTGATAGTACTAACATGTAGCCTATTGTGATATATTCTAATGATGAATCTAAAGATAAAATAGAACAAAAAGAATACCATAGCGAGTTAACTCTTATGTTTTCCAAATCAATGAATTTCGATGGGGGAAACCATGATGATCATCCTAATGAGAGTGACCCACCATGTGTTGAACCTGATACTTCTCCTTGTACTGCACTTGCTGTAGTTGCTTTAGCGTATTGTCTACCTTCCATTTATGATGAGAAAGATTTGGATGTATATGATTTTCTATAGATCAACTCACATGTGTAGTATCCCTTTGTGTGTATTCATGTATTTTCTTGCACGTAATGTGATTTCTTGTAATGTTTCTCTTAGCGTGTATTTGTGTTTGATAATTTTCTTTGGATGACCCTTGTTGTTCTTGTTGGCATAAGGATATATTTAAAATGAATATTTCATGATATTCATCTATTTTTATCTTTATTCCTCTTTATATTGTGAACATATTGTTTGCATTCCTTTTGAGAATAATGCAAAGCATTAAGATATTTAGGTCTCTTCCATGTTGACCCAAAAGCTTTGTTGCCTTTATGTGTTATTCCTCCCTTATATTTATAGTTCTACAAGTATTTGAGAATGATGTTGATTATGAGCATGATTATATTATACATTATCTCTCATCTATATTGACCCTAGATTTGTGGATCCCTCATGTGCTATCTTTTTCTTGTTAATTATGTGGCTTTGGGTAAAAGCATGAAGATGAGTCCACTCAAGGTGGAAGTTTCAGCCTTAGAAAAAATGCCGAAATCAGGCTCAACGAAACAGGATCTCGATTTTTAATAATTGGGATCCCATTTAGCTTCGGGGTTCTGAGCCTAAAATTAAAATGGGACCCCATTTTTTAAAAATCGGGATCCCATTTCATAAATTTTTTTTTTTTTTATACTTTTATGAAATGGGATCCCATTTTTGAAAACTTTCCATTTTTGGCAACTTTTCAAAATGGGATCCCGTTTCGTAAAAGCATATACTTTTATGAAATGGGATCTTGTTTTTGAAAACATTCCATTTTTTGGGAACTTTTCAAAACGGGATCCCGTTTTGTAAAAGCATATATATATTTTGTTTTTATGAAACGAGATCCCGTTTCTTAAAATTTGAATTTTTGGTCAAGTTTTTTCCTTATGTTTTGGTTCGGGAAAAGACTTGGGGACCCGAATTTAAGTTTTGGACCTAGTTTGACCTGCAACTGGAAGGTCCTGCCAATGTCACAAGAAATTAGTGACTTTGGACATATGTCCAAAGACCTTTTTTATAGAATTTTTTGACAAAAGTAAAACCCATTATAGATGAGATAGTGTAGATTCCAAATATTTAATTTATTTTACAATTGGATTATTTTTTCTATTATTCAATTAATGTTTGATGAAACTGGTCCATAAACTTGAAATATTAGGGTTTTTTAGTATTTTAATAACTTTCTACTAAAATTAATTTTTGTAAAACGAATTGCATGAAAGTGTACTTCAGAAAATTCTTCTCAATTTTAAAAAATGATAAGTTTAGGTCATCTTATGTGTGATGTACACAACAATTTTTCAAAACAACAAATATGGTTGATAAAAAATTAACAAAAAAAATTATGAAAAAATTTCAGGAGCATTCTTCAGTGTGTTACAAATATTTTCCCAAAAGGATTTAGAAAAATATGTTTATTTAGGTCAAAATATGGATGATGTACACATGCATGGTATGCTAAAAAAAGTGACTTTTAAACAGTGGTTTTTAGAAACGCCTATTGAAAATCAGTTTATATCATCTGGGTATTGAAATAAATTGCATATTTAGAAACTAGACTCCGAGTACTATATTTTATTAAATTAGTGATTTTTTTTAAGATTCCATATTTAAGTGCTTTAATTTTTAAGGTCAAATGTGACAAATTCTGAAAACAAGGGAAAACACTTCCACTTTTTGGCCAAAAAGTGGACTCATCTTCTTGCTAACACCCCTTTGTCTTGGGGGAAATCCCTTACACAAGCCAACTTTGTTGGGAACATATCATTTTGCATAGGGTTTCCTAGCAAGCTCTCATGTCTTGTCATAAGTCATTTTATTCTACGTTAAAGGAAATTGCTCCCGATTGGTGTTAGCAATCACTTTAAGGTGGGGGCATGTATTCCACTATGTGCTTCACTTTGTTCACACACATTGAACTTTTTGATGCTTCTATGACATATTTATTATATTCTATAGTGCCTTATCAAAATTATTGAGACTATATTCCTTGGTATGGTTGACACGAGAACCCACCTAGTGAATATCAAACATCACTAGCCCTTGTGTGTTTTCATTTGCTACCGTGGTAGAAAATCACCTAGTGAATATCATACTTCCCTAGCTCGTGTTGTTTCTAATTAGAGCTCACCTAGTGAATATCATAATTCACTAGCTTGTGATGCTCGGGTTCATGGGTCACCTAGAAAATATCAAATTGTATTAGCCTATGATCCATGAATGCCTTGGGTATGGATCCTAGTAAGAATTTTGTGGAGCTTGCTAGTTTGTGATTGTCATACCCCCTTTGCATGTTTGCATTGTGTTTACATTGTGTAGTATTGGCATTATTTTAGTTTTGTGTCTTCATTGTGTATGCTTCATATTTATTATTTTGTATTGCACTCTCTTTTACATCATCATAGCCATTATGGAGGTAGAAATATAGAAATAGGGTTTGAATTAAGAAAGCCCCTATATGACACAACCCTTTCCCCTCTTCCTTATGTGCAGGTTACGAATTTGAAGTGAATTTGGAAAGGATTGAAGACTTGATTGCTCAATCAAGAATTCAAGCCTCATATGTCAACAAATTAGGGAAAGTGGAACTAATCAACGAAAAAAGAAGTTTTGACATTGAGTACAAAAAGGAAGAGCCTATAGAGAGGGACAACTTGAGATCTGTATTTTTTTTGAAGATTTGTATTTTGAAGTCTAGGGTGCCAATACCCCTATCCAACCAACTCGATCTCATATTTATATGCCAAGTTCCTCCCATTTTCTTGAAATCATAATAGTTCATTGTAGTTGCATAGCTAACCTATATCTGTATTTGCACCTTCAAATTAATTCAATTAGCAATCAATTAATCAATCCTCCAAAGAAAGAACTAAAACCTTGATCCACCATTTTGGATCTTCTATTGAGGTTAGTAGCCAAGTGGGTGTTTGTGATCATTTTTTATTTCTTCTATTATGATATAGGATAAGGTGTGATTTAGACCCTAGAACTAGTTTTCCTACATCAAACTCTCTATCTTCACCCGCCCTCTCTATCTACCTACCACTCCCTCTATCCCTCCCACCCTACCTCTCTCTCATTACCCATCTCTCTCTCTCTCTCCCCCTCTCTATACCTATATCTCTATCTCCCATTCCCTCTCCACTTCTCTCTATCTCCCCTCACTGTCTCTCTACCTACCTCTCACACTATCCATCCCACCTTACCTCTCTCTCTCTCTCTCCCCTTCCCTCTCTACTCTCTATCTCCCCACCCCCTCTCTACCTACCTCTCACTCTACCTCTCCCATTTTACATCTCTCTCCCCTTACCTATCTACTTCTCTTTATGTCCCCTCACCCTCCCTCTCTACCTATATCTCCCTCTATCCCTCCCACCTATCTCTCTCTCTCTCTCTCTCTCTCTCTCTCTCTCTACTTCTTTATCTCCCATCTCCATATTCCTCTTTGTGTACCTACCTCTCCCTATATCCCTCCCATCCTACCTCTCTATATCTACCTCTACCTATCCATCTCCCTCTCCCTCTCTATTTCTCTCTATCTCCCCTCTCCATATCTCTCTCTCTACCCACCTCTCACTCCACCCTTCCCTCATTCCCCTTGTCCTCCTTCAAACCTATCCAAAGACCTTTATTTAAGGGTATGTTATTCCCACAAAAAAAATTAAAAAAACCTTTTAATGAAGTTAATTTCTAAAAGTGAAAAAGGGACCCTTTTTATTCCTTTTCTAGAAATTTCCATTAAAGGAATAAAAAAGGACCTTCATTTGAAGTTCCCTTTTTTACCATTTTTTGAAATTACCTTCATTTGAAGGTTTCAACTTTCAAACAAAGGTACTTTTGACATACCTTCAAACAAATGTGTTTTTAAGTTCTTGCATCCGAGATGGAAAATTTGATGTTCCAAGTTTGAGACCCATTATTATGGGATGACCCCTCTATCTATAATTAACTCTCCCTCTATCCCTCCCACACTACCTCTCTCCCATTACCTACCTCTCCTTCCCACTTTCCCTCTATCTCTCCTTGTCTCTCTATCTCCCTCTCCTTGTCTCTTCCCTTCCCTCTCTACTTCTATTTATCTCCCCTCACCCTCTCTCTACCTACCTCCCACTCTATCCCTCCCACCTTATGTATCTCTCCCCTTCCCTATCTATTTATATCTATCTCCCCTCACCCTCCCTCTCTACCTACATATCCCTCTATCCATCCCACCTTACCTCTCTCTTTGTCTCTACTTCTCTTTATCTCCCATCTCCATCTTCCTCTCTATCTACCTACCTCCCCCTATATCCCTCCCACCCTACCTCTCTATCTCTACCTCTCCCTTCCTCCCTACCTCTCTACTTATATCTATCTCCCCTCTCCATATCTCTACCTACCTCTCACTCCATCCATCCCTTATTCCCCCTCTCTCACCCTTTAGATATCTCTCTATATCTCTCTTCTCTTTGTCCTCTCTACCTCTCCCACCTTCCCTCTCTACATCTCTCTATATTCACTCACCCTCTCTCTACCTACCTCTCCCTCTATCCCTCCCTCCCAATCTATCTACCTGTTGCTCTCTCCCTCTCCCTCTCTCTATGACTCTCTCTCTCCACTTCCCTCTCTACTCCTCTCTATCTTTGCTCTCCCTCTCTCTCTACCTACCTCTCACTCTATTCTTCATATCTTACCTCTCTCCTCTTCCCTCTCTACTTCTCTCTATATCCCCTCACCCTCCCTCTATCTACCTATCTCCCCCTCTATCCCTCCCACCTTACCTTTATATTTGTCTCTACTTATATTTATCTCCCATCTCCATCTTCCTCTTTATCTACCCACCTCTCCCTATATCCCTCCCACCCTACCTCTCTACCTCTAACTCTCCCTTCCTCCCTCCCTCTCTACTTCTCTCTATCTCCCCTCCATTTCTCTCTCTACCTACCTTTCACTCCATCCCTCCCTCATTCTTCCTCTCTCTTCCTTTACATATCTATCTTCTCTCTCTCCTCTCTACCTCTCTTTCACCTTCCCTCTCTACTTCTCTCTATCTCCACTCACTCTCTCTCTACCTACCTCACTCTCTATCTCTCCATCTTTCCATCCTTCCCTCTTTCTCTCTCCTTATCACTATCTCTCCTTGTTTCTCTCTCTCTCTCTCTCTCTCTACTCTTTATCTCCACTCATTTTCTCTCTACCTACCTCTCCCTCTATCCCTCCTTCCCTATCTCTCTCCTTGTCACTCTCTCTCCCTATTTCTCTCTCTCTCTCTCTCTCTCTCTGTGTGTTCTTGCCCGATATACCTATAAAATAATATATACTATCATATAATATATGATATTAATATAATATTTAATATATATTAATATTAATATAATATTTAATATTTATATAATATTAACATATAACATAATATAAATATTATAATATTACATGTTATAATATAGTATTTATATATTATATATAATATAGTATAGAACAATATAATATAATATAATATAATATAATATAATCTATACATAATATATTATAATATATAATACAATAACATATAATAGACATTCATTTTTGTTTGAAGAAACGGATATGCTTTTCTTCCTTTACAAAATGGATATGATTTTCTTCCTTTCCAAAAAAAATATCTATTTTTCCTTAGTATAAAATGGATATTTATTTTATAAAGTTTTTTCTCACCATTATGTGAGAGCAAGATTTACAAAACTGATATCCATTTTGTAGATCCAGAAATGGATATTCATTTTGTAAAGCTAAAAATAGATATCCATTTTTTAAAGCTTGTTGTCACCTTGTAGTGAGAACGAGCTTTACGAAATAGATATTCATTTTTAGCTTTAAAAATGAATGTCCATTTTGTTTTAGTGGAGAAAAGGGGCATAAATCCATTTTGGTCTTAGCAATGCCCCCCACAAGCATCTAGTGTCAAAAATATGATGATTTATGTGTGATACAGAAAAGAACTTGCTTTTATACACTCTTTGACACAAAATCTAATTCTACCAATCATTAGGGTTCTTTTTGTTTGTTTGTATAATGATGAGCAATAGCCCTCATAAAACCAAAAGGAATAGGAAACTTCAAGTGAATGAAATTGAGGCAATTAGGGAAAAATATAGAGCAAGGAAGATGATGGGAAGAAAAGGTATGTTGAACACTCTTCAAGGCAAAGGTTCTTCTTTACCATTAAATGAGATTGAAAGTGACTATGATAGTGAAAATAAAAATGTTGAACATGAAATAGAAAATAAAAATTTTGAACATGAAATTGAAAATGAAAATGTTGAACATGAAATTAAGAAAAAAAATGTTGAACATGAAATGGAAATTATTATAAAATGTGATAAAATGCCGATTGATAATAGTGTTACACCATAGAAGAAGAATAATAAATACGTCAATAATTGCTTGATGAAGTGGATATAAACCCTATGATATTGAAATTACACTCCACAATCCAATCATTCACAACTTTGATGAAATTGATGGAGCACATGAAACAATGAAACTTAATATATCTCCAAATTACATAAGAAGAGAGGACCTTTGTGAAGACGAAAATAAAATCCCAAGTCCATGTTTTGTAATGAGTCCAATAAAATTATAAAGCATTCAAGAACCACAATGGTAACTAGTTGAAATTTATGAGAACATAATAGAAAGACTTGAAGGTAAGAGGTCATCATGAACCGTTCGGTTGTGGGCTTCACAAAATTTTCATGAATAATTTTCCAATAAGATATTAATTGAACAATGATAGCTCTTTGTACAATTAGAAAAGACATAAAAAAAGAGACCCTTACTAAATAAATTGAAGATTCGTCAAAAAGTTTGATCAAAATTATATTATTAAAAATATTTTTAATGTACTAAATTCTATCGGAAAGACTAGTAAGGAAAAAGATAAAAAATATTATTGTAGAGTAATAACAACCTCATTAGTAAATAATCAATTAATAAAGGATTGATTTTGAGGCAAACTTGTGTTGAATTAAGCCTAAATCTAAAAATATTGTTAAAAGAAATCTAGCAATAAGATCAAGACTAGATAGTCCTCTTCAAAACGATACTTGGGAATTCAGTGGTAGGCTTCCACTAGTTGATAATAAGCTAATTGATAGCACAAAGGATGAAATTCAACAATTTTTTCACTCTAACTCTAGATTATCACCCAATATAAAATACGTTTTAAAATTAAGAATTAGTGATCAAGATCATAAACTACATCCTAAATATTTCTTGGAATGTACCCAAACAATATTTTATAAATAATTTTGTGAAACACATACAAGTTTGAAAATATCACAAAGGGAATTTGAATCTTGTAAGCCCTTTTATTGTGTGCCTCTTAAAATTTTCAATACATGTCACAAATATCATGTGGATTTTTCTACGCATCATGAACTATTATGCCATTTTTTCCCCCTAATTTGCATACTAAGGAAATGTTTCACGAGTGCAGTGTAATGCAACTACCAAAGTCATCCAGGGACTTATTAGATTTATTTTTATGTGTTAGAGATGATGGCTACACTTTTTTATAAAAATGATTGTTTAAATGAAAAGTGTTTATAATGTAGTGGGTTATGAAAGTTTATATCATATATTCATGAGGAAAGAGACCAAGATTTTAGAAAGAAAATAGTTGAGAAAAAGAGATATGAGACTATGAAATAAAATTTGAAGAGAGAATGTGAAGGTTCTAGATGTGAGTTGGTTACAAAAGAAGTGAGTGTTGCTGATTTTATTTTTGATTTTAAGAAAAAAATTACAAGAAAGCAAGACATATCCACATGTCTCGATGGTTAGATTAGTAATTCAAGATGTGCAAGGATTTTCTCCCAATGGAAACTATTATCCCTATAGTCAATTTTGTAGAAAAATACACATTGTTAACACGAAATAAAGTCCAATCTCAATATTAAAATTCTATTTTTGTTCACATCACATATAAACATGCCCTTGATAGTATAAAAGAGAACATGAAGACAATTAGGGAGTACCAATTTTACATAAGTGATGATCGATATCATTTGTCAAAGTATGTGCAATATTTATTTCAACAATTTTTTGAGTTCTTGTAGGAAAGAGATATTATAATGGTTTAGCATCTCATTTAGTCAAATAATTGCACTGGTCAATTCAAGAATGCTTGTATGTTTTATTAGTTGAGAAGAATGCATGTAGAGAGGGGTATACTTCATATTTGGAGTTTTCTTGGAGTTGGGTATGGAAAAGAGGAGAATGATGGAGTAGGTGCATGTTTGAAGAGAGCTCTAACTAAAGAACAACTAAATATTAGAGGTGGTGATACATTTAGTGATGCAAGTTATATTGTTCAATGATGTAACTATGCATTGTCACAACCTAGAGGGACACTATATTCAGAAGTATGCTAGTTCTTCTAGTTGGTTGATGAGGGGATAGTGGAATGGAAATCAAATTTTCATGTACAACTAAAGAATCATCAAAGATGCATTCATTTCAAAGATCAGATGCAGGTACATGGACTATTTGGACACAAGAATTAGCTTATTTTTTTCAGAGTTGTATTAAATGTGATTGGGATAATTGTGAGCTAAGTGAGTGGGTAGATACATAGATTCCACAATAGCTAACCACTTTATCTCAAGATCATTCATATTTACTCATTGAAATGGAAAGTTCATTTGACTATGAACATATTTCAAATCTTGTACAACTAGGAAATGTGTATGTATGTACACGAGGAGATGTAAAATATGATATGCATATATGTACATATGTATGTTCATGAGGACATGGAAAATATGTATAGGTATGTTCATGTGTATGTATGTCTGTTCATGAATCTCATGTGTGTGTATGTTCATGAATCTCATGTGTATGTATGTATGCTCATGCATGTATTTTCATGTGTATGTGTATATGTTCATGAATCTCATGTGTATGTATGTGTGTTCATGGATCTCATGTGAATGATAAGAGAAGCCATTGCATCTAGGAGCTTTATTTTAATTTGTAGAGAAAATTATGTCTTTGAGATCAACTAGGGCGAGATTTTGGTCACAAAGTTATTGGTGGGATGTGGAGAACTAACAATGGACTAAAGTCATATCCTATTAAAGGGTTTTATCATGCGTCAAATAAGGCTCTTGATGTTAATAGATTTACTGGTAATGGTAGACACATGTCCAGAGAATTTTAGGAATCTTGATGAAGAGTTGCTAGTTGTAGTGTAGAAAAATGTATCCCCCTACATTTTCACACTTGTTTGGTTCCTCCCTGCTAAAATTGGGCTTCTTTATGCCTTATTTGGTCCTATTTTACATCCACAAGCTTGGGTGATCCCACAATACTGGTTTACAATTTTTGGCCAAACAAGACATTGAACTAATTTTTTTTAACTAAATCTTCACTTTTGGGCACCTATAGTGGCTAAACTGTGAGGAATTTGGAGATGATGCAAACTAGTGATTTATGATATTTCATCTGTAGATTCTAAATATATTTTTTTCAAAATTTTGAAATCAAATTGCACTTCTTTTTCCATTTCCTTTGAAAACTAGTTTTTAACAATAAACACCATTTTTACAGAGTGAGGTCACTGGTTAACACAACTTTTTTTTCTATGAAGGATAAAATTGTATTTTTTTTGAATTTAGATTTGTAACTACTATATCTAGTGCATGGAATTAGTTTCATATAATTTCATTAAATATTTTTTTCGTAATTAAGTTTCAAAGTCAAACCAGTTACAATTTAGACATGATTCACTAGCTAAAGCATAACTTTTATTGTTTGTATTGAAATTAATTTTTTTTTGTTGAATTAGGGACATCAATATCTAGTGCACTGATATTTTTCAAAATTTTCTTGATAATTTGCTATTTTTCCACATGTGCAGAACAAAGAGCTTGATTTTCGATGAAAAACCTATGTTTAATTAAACTAAAAAAATACATAATAAAACCAAAACATATTAAAATTATATTTGATGGATAGCTTGTTCTGAGGACTACCATTGTCTAGTTGGGTCTGTGAAGTCTCCTCCATTTTCATCCTCAACCTGAGTTTCGAAGGGAATTTTTTTGCAGAAATTTGGTGCAAGAGGGGGAGAAGGGGGAAAAAGGGGGGTTCACTCGAACCCCCTTTGAGTGAAACCCCCTTGACCTTTTGAGTGAAGGGGGGTTTGAGTGAACCCCCCTTTTTTTCAAAATTTTCTTTCGTTTCCATTATGGAAACATGTAAAATATGTGTCTCGTAATTGAATAGGGTTCGCTTGAAGGGGGGTTTCGAGCGAACCCCCTTTTGGGTTTTCTCAGACCCTAAGTTCGTTCAAACCCCCCAAAACCCAAAATTTTCTTCATGGGGGCATTTTTTACAAATTTCCTTCCTCAACAAAATTATAATCTAGTTTTGTGGGATCACCCAAGCCTTATTTATTGTATCTTTCTTAGGATAATCCTAACACATATCTAATAACCAATCATAATTTAATGATTTTGGATTGTATGACCCAAATTTAGTGATCTGTGACTCATATGCCACCTTGGGCATATGGGTCCCACCTAAGTTTCAGGGCCTGAACTTGAATTTGACATTAAACATAACATTTCTTGAAATTTGTGTCTCAAGCTTAGCCTATTGGGACTCATATGCCCCAACTAGCGTATGAGTCTCACTTAGCTTGTACCTATTTTAAATTCAAATTCTTGACAAGATTTTATTGTCCTAGATCTAATGTCGGCTCATAGTGTTGTAGTTTGGAATTTTGCATAAACACATATAAATACAAGGTTATTTCACATATTCTCTCCTAGAAGTTTGATGAAGCATTCCTAAGGCAAATTTATGATCACACAAGCATTCAAGAGTTTACAAGAGTATTCAAAAGAATTCAAGAGTGATTATCAATCATTTTGGAGCTATATTCAAGATTCCAGCATCATGTCAAAGTCATCATGCATCATGTTTGTTTTTGAGCTAACATTTGTGATGTAAGTTTCTTATGATTCAAGCAAGTATTCAAGTCAAGATCTACAACATACAATCAAGAATCAAGATCCACATTCATGCTAGCCATCTCATATAAGATTGTAGCCTTTTATTCAAGGGTTTGGTGAGTTGCGACGTAGCATACTTGTTCATTCATCATTTCGTCATTCTATTTGATTTCATTTCAAGGTTTGATTACCAAAATGAGGTTTGACCAAGGAAATCCCCTATCCACTAACAAAACAACATTTTACCCCTCTCTTTGATGTGTGATTTGCAGATTTAGGTTGGAGACCCATTGAAGAGCAAGATTGGAGAAAGTTGTCAAAGCTGCAAAGTTGTCAAAATTTTCACCTTTCTTGCAAGATCATGGAAAGTCAACTATAGGTTAGAATTCAATGTTTCAAACTTAGACATCGAAAGGGAGAGAAGCTACAAAAGATCACTAGAGGATATCAAAGTTTTAGATCAACCCTAATACTAGGACTAAATCACCACTTGTGGTGTATGAGTCCTAGTATACCAAATTTCAAGCATTTTCTATAGATCTTGGTTTACCAGTTGTAGATTTTGGATCTGGCCTGAAACCCTGAACTGGGACTGAATTTCCCCTACTGGTGTATGAGTCCTAGTGTGCATCAAAATTCATAATTTTGGGAGAATAGATCTTGTTTCGAGCATCTTTAGTTTTCTAGGTGCCCCTCTGTCCTTTCTTAGTTCATTATTTTGATTTTTAGTTTCATATCTTAGGTTGCATAGTTAGGTTTGTATATAATTTGCACCTTCTTCTGTCAAAGCTTTTTCTTGGTGGTGAAACCCCTTTTGTCTTTAATCACACCCAAGGAAACCATTCAAAACCGTCTAGCCCATTCCTCAATCAAAACAATTAGTTGAGGGATCTTGGTTTCCTTTAATGAAGCTTGAGTGAAATAGGAGGAGGGCCCCTAATCCCCCTTTAGTTCCATCTCCAAAAAGGTGGAACACTATTTTCGAGGTTTCAGTAGCCTTCTTTGATGTTCTTGATCTTCTAAGAATATTGTAGGTTTGAAGGGATACAAAAATTCCTTGGAAGATTTGTCCCCAATCTTGAGCCAGTGAAGGTTGACCTTGAGTTGAAATCCTTAATCTACATAATTATTAGAAAGTAGGTTTTATTAATGAATCTTGACAACACATAATTTTATTAGGAGAAAATGGAAGTGTTTTTAGCTTGGTGGTGGCCTCATATGATAAAAAGAAACAATTTCAATCGATCACCACATTTGTATAAAAATGAGTAGTCCATTTATTGAAATTATTACATGAATATAGCCAACCAATCCCATAAAGAGGAAATGGCTCAAGGTTCTAGATGTATTAGATATGTTCCAACATAAAATTATGACTCAATAAATATGTCTTGAGCTAAACTTACATTTTTTCTACTTGGGAATCATAGTTATCCACTCAATACAAAAGTGAACCAAATAATGGTCTATAAGGATAATATCTAATAAGGATTCCACTAGTAATTGAGAACAACTAGCAAATGAAAGTATAGATTATCTTGACAACATGGCCTTAATAATTGTTTGATTGTTCTTTTATTACTAGAGCATTAATTTCTCCACATATACCATGGATATAATTAGAATAATAGTGACCAACATTTGAATTGAAAAGGTCTAATTTAATGTGTATAAATATAATATCAAGCATCTCATTCACTATCTAATTGATAGGAAGGTTGCCACATTTATTAGAATTCAAATCAACCATATGAAAATATCCACATACAATTTAAGAGGTGGTTGGAATAGACTTTGCAATCCAATGCTAGAATTGAGATCTTTCAACAAATTAATGGGAAGCATATATTAATAGCCCCAAGGGAGTAGTTATTTATAAAAAATGGAACCCACAAAACATGACTAGTGGGGTTACATCTATGCTCAACTTTGTGTTGTTGCCACCAAGAAGAAATAAAAGTGTTCATTTCTCCATGAATTAACTCATGAACACTATGTAAAAGGTAACTTTTTGAAAATATAATCGAACAAATAATAGAAAAAAAAAAAATCTATAATTTTTAACTTTTGTAAACAAAATATAGATCAAGCATAGGAAATATTTGTTGAAAATCATCATGATGTATTTCCTTCTAGGGCCAGTTAACCCTCTTACAATCCATAAAAATAATTCATGGAAGAATGGAGTCAAGTGGCATATTATTACTATTAAGCTTATTGAGAGTTCCATGGTGACTCTTCAATAAATATTCCTTTAATCAACAGGTAGACAACTCATATTATGGAAATTTGACTACACCAAATGGTTTGTTATTAGGCACAAATAATCCATCCTTAGTCTCATGAGTTGGACTTCATGAATGATGAGAGGGTGGTAGAGTGTCTATTTGGGAAGAAATAATTTGGTACAAGGAAGTGGAATTCAATTGAACCACTTATTCACTCTAGATATGAATCTCCTATGGGGTGTGAAACAATAATCTCCTTTGCCTTATTAGGATTTGAAACTTCTACCCCAATGATAGAATGTTGAATGCAAATATCCTTAGCTTCAAGGTTATACTTGTTTTTATAATTATTTACTATAGTCCAATCATCCTAAATTTTTGGAGGAGAATCCCCATTAGATTAATTGGGTCAAAGTTTTGGATGTTAGAAAATAGAGGGAAAACTTGAAGTTTTTGGTTTGAGGATTGATACTAGTTGCAAGTGTTTGAAATATTAATATAGATGACCCTTTGGGTGAGACATTGGTCTCCTATCTAGATTTTAGTGGAGTCCTTAGAGTCCTTGGGTAGGTCAACCTCAACAAAAATATTTTTTGGGATGAGTAGATTTTTTTTGTTCAACATGAATAACATGACCTAGAGAGGTTGCTATTAAAAGACATATAATGACAAAGGAAGACCAAAAAAGTCGATCTCAAAAGGAACACATAACACATTTCTTAGAGACAATAAAGTCTCAAGTCCAACTTGGGAAAAAACTACAAGAGAGAACTACAAATGTACCAAGAGCCATGTTAAAAAATGGATTTAATATCAACAAAACAAAAATAGAAGAAACTAGGTTTATGAGATTTTGAATGCCCTTTACATGGAACCCATGAGGGATCCAAATGGAGTTGACCTAACTCTTTAGCACACTTTCAAAAAAATTTCTACCAACAAAATACCCATTAAGAATATAGTTCTCAAGCCATATACATGCATTATCAAAATCATGAATAGGTAAAACAACATGAGGAACAAGAGTGTTACTTTGTGAATGAATTTTGGTATGAACTTGCAAGGGTGCTTTGATACCATTTTCCCATACTTCCATGCCAACTACCCCAACATCAAGTGTTGGATCACTATGATAGGTAGCTATTTAAGAAAAGGAAAGAATATTACTCAAAGATTGTAAAGAAAACTAAAAAAAGCCTACAATAAATGTGGGAAAATCTTACATTTTAATGTACTTTGAAACGAGAACGACAAAAACAAAAGACTACCATGAATAAAATCATATAAGCCAACCAAACCAAAACCCTAATAAACAACTCTTTCCTTCAACATAATTTTGAATGAAGAAAAATAAAATATTATAGTCAATGTCAATTTCCATTTCTTTCTCATATGCCGTAAGTCTCTCCTTTTATGTCACGCATTATCTTCCTAATGTGTATCTTAACCAAACCTCGAATGCATCAACTGAACCATTAAATGGAAAAATTAAACAAAAAATATTGAACTGAATCAATTGTGTGGCAAAACCTCATATCGTGGTAGGTGTTAGTTATTTACTCACAGCTCACTGCCAGGCTGTAATCAATTATTGTGTGCACCAATAAATTGGAAAACAAACAATATCAAATTGAATCTATTGTGTGGCAACACCTCATAACATGACAGGTGCTACTTATTTACTCACATCTCACTACCAACTGTGATGGATTACTCTCTGCACTTGCCTCCTCCAATGCAGTTGAGTTGAACTGCGAGTCTGGAAAACTGAAAGACGTTGCGTGGGGTCCTCGAAGCCACAAGAGATATCGCGATCTCTTTCTTTCCTGACCATATATTTTACCCATTTTCTCTTTCTGACACCTCGGTATCTGATTTCTTCTCCATCAATCGGCATATTGCACAACCTTTAGCCGTGATGTCAGTTATAAGGCTATATTCTGCCTGATTCTGAGGTATAATTTTGTATTTGATTTTGACAGATCCTGGGTATAGATGAGAAAAGAAATTCGTCCTTTTAATATCCCATATTGATCGATACGTGGTTGGCAAGGCCTAAACATCAACAGCTGTACTGAGGCTGTAATGCCTGTTAATTTGAAAGTGAAAATTGAATTTGATCTTGAACTTAAGAAATAATTCACCAGTTATTTGAACTCTTCTGTCGACATACGGTAGGTACTTTTACTTTTAGAGTCGACACAATTGTCTTTATCAAAATTGGATTTTTAACTTTCTATTTATTAGATAGGGACTTTAAAAAATATTAGATGGGTTCTATTTTTATAAAAAATCATTAAATAAGGATTTAGAAAAGGGGATTCAAACAATATTTATTTCACACTTTATTTTGATAAAACATGTATTTTGTATTTTTTTTTATTTGAAAATTTATTAGATGGAAACTTTAAAAAATTATTAGATGGAGTCAATATTTTGTTTTTATGAAAATTCATTAGGGGAAAACCTACAATTGCCGCCCACAATCCAATACCTGTTCACTCCATGCTCACCTGACCCCCCAATAACCGTTCACATTTTAGTCATTACATTGTTTTATTTGTGCCAATAAAAATTTACAAATTACACCAATATATGTTCACTACTAAATGTGTAGTTGACAAAAAAAATTAATCCCACATTGAAAACTATTGAAAACATCTTTTTAACTATTGAAAACACTTTAAATATTTGTGAGTTTTTATTGTTTGTCTAATGAACGGGTACTGGCGAAGTGGTAAAGATGTATGGGGCGAATGTTTTAAAACACCCTTTTTGAACACCTTTCGCTTTACGGGTTCTACAAGGTGCGTTTTAAATACCTAGAAGCCAAATTTTTCTTTTTAAGGTCCTAACTCGCTTATGAAGAAGCCCAAAAAAAATAAATTGAAATTGGACCTATTTTGCACTCTGCACGAATGCGCGAAGTTAGCCTTGACGGCTATTGGTATGTTTCCCCTAGATAAGACTTAAAAATGCTCATTCAAGCTATAATTATTTTACACCTCATCTTTATAAAAAATATATTTTGTAATTTCTATTTCCATGAAAATTCATTAGATGGGGATCTTAAAAAAGACACATTGCAATGACATTAATTTTACACCTCATATTTATGAAAACTATATTGTATACTTTCTATTTCCTTAAAAAAATCATTAAATAGAGACTAAAAACTCATTCGAATTAAATTCATTTTACACCTCATCTTTATGAAAAATATATTTTGCACATTAAAATCCATTAGATGGGGACTTCAATGGTGCATTCCAACCCATTGCTTATAATTGTTGTAACTTCTAATACACAAGTGAAAGTAAATAGACAAAGAAAATTTGAAATAGAATATTGGATCAAATCTCTCATGTCATTTATTCTTTTATTTATGCTAAAGCATGCATTGAATTATAAACATAGGAGAATATGACATCTATTCTTTAGTTAAAATCATTGTGAAATTTAGATCTCTTCTTTAACATCACAATAAGATAGATTTTTATAAAGATGTGGCACAATCTATTTGAAGGGTTAAAGTTAAGCTCCATATTAAATGTACATTTTAACATATTTTAAATATATTATTGTATGATGAAAATGGATGTTCTATATTAGACTTCTCATTTCTTATGATTTAAATTGGTAATGTTTATTTATTATATGCAAGTTGGAGTCTCATAAGCACCATGAGACACCTAATCCTTATTGACATGTTTAGTCACTTGATTAGGGTCTCATTGCTAGTATTATCATGTCCACCCATAGTACATATTTTAATGTTACAAAATGTGTCAAAGGTAATAGAAGGAAAACACATTATGAGCTTTGTATTCATCCTTCACCATCTATTGACATCTACATGGATCATTTGTCAACCACTATTTAGGCTTACACTTATTGTTTGAGCACCATTAGTGAGCTTACTATGTGATGCATAGATAGTGTTTCTCAAAGAATATTTATATGTATTGTTTTAATGAGATTAAACATAAAAAGTACAACTTAGGTTTTAATCTTTGATTTTAGCGAGCTTCAAAAGTTAATAATTATCATGTTAATTTATTGTTAGGGCATAATCCTCTTGATTCATTTCCTACATTTTGAAGAAAACACATGGTAAGGTTTGTATTTATCCTTCACCATATATTGAGGTGTGATTTTGTTGTTTGATTAGCATTTTTGATCTTATTGTATGATTCATAGGAACGGTTTCTCAAAAACTTTAATTACAAGTATAGGTTTAATAAGCTTCAAAATAATAGAAAAAGTAGATTTTTAATTTTTATTTTAATGATATTCAAAAATCATTATTAAGATCACTCTATGGTAGAAGCAAGATTGAATTTTTCATCTAACATACCATCATGTCTAAAATAAATTCTATGTATGATTTTTACATGCCATCAATTAAGAAACACACATAGTCCTCAATAGATGGCCACTAACACTTACACAAAATGGTATTACTTGTTAATATAAGGAGGGGTTTTTTCTAGGATTTCCATTCAAGTAATTAAGGTGAGGATGATCTAGGAGACTTTAGAATATCTCAAGAGGTTCAACCACCAAATATATGTAATTCTTATTCCATTACTACAAATGAACTAGTGATAATTTAGTTTATAAATTAATTTGACATTCCTTATACGTAAAAATGTCTTTTAAATTTTAATAAAACAATACATTTATGTAGATATTAAATTCTAGTGAATTAATAAATCCATGTAGATATGTTACAAATAAAACTATAATTATTATGAAGTTAGTGTAAGACTATTAATATTTTTTTTTCTTTGAGAATTAATTTATTTTGTGATTGTATAATCACATTTTAATTGAAAAAAATAATATATTTTCAACCTTCCTCCTTGTTTTGAAAAAAATGGCATAAATATTTATTTATTTAAATGAATTTAATATACAATTAGAATGTTACCGAGAAATAACTTATGCAAAATAATTTAGAGGATAATTTTCAATGATGTGATGAAATGTTAAGGAAAACAATTTCAACGTTATCTTCATTCTATAATGAGCTCAATAATGGTTGTTAAAGCTCATTAAAACCCTAGTTTTTTTTCTATTATTTTGAAGCTCATTAGTCCCATATTGTAAAATGAATTTTTGCGAAACATTATTTATGTTCTGGAGAGCTCAAAAATGGTGGGAAAAGAATAATTTGTGTTGATATTAAAATTAAAAATCAAACTCAAATTGTTATAGTATGTAACACCCCACCAAAGAACCACATAGGACAAAACAACTAACTACAGATTATGACACATTTAAAAAAGAAGTGAAATAACATGAATTTTAAATCACATCTAAACATAACCTACAAGCTAAACTATGTCCTCCAAGGTTGAATGACTGCATTACGAACAACCTACTTAACAAGATCTACACATACATCATGGGTAAATTAACAACAAGAGTTCATTTTAAATCCAAGCATTGAATGAATGAACATATATATTTCCACAGAAACAACATCCTTAAAGATCATATAGTACGAACAAATGAGTACATGTACAAATTCTATTACATGGGAGTACATCAATACACTATTACAAGTTTACATCAATGCTTCCCTAAATACAATGGGAAGAATATAACTCGATTACATTCCAAGATACAAATGATATACAGGTTCAATACATATCATAAGCAACTGTCTCTTCGAACTGGTACAAGAACCAAAATTCTACTACATAAGGTACATCCTCCACGCTCATGAATAAAAGCAAGGGAAACTCAATGGAGGAAAAAATACTTGATCCACCCAACCATGTGGAACCCTAAGGTTCACCCCCCATGCTAGGAGATAACAATAAGGTTCGACTACATAAAAAAATCAAGAAGATAATAGGCTAACATAAACAAGGGCTAAACATTACTCAAATACAGTACTGTAACGACATTAACGTCACTTAAGCACATACATCGCTTCCAGAGGCATCCACACAATAAAAGGAGAAACACATAACAAGGGAATGGTAGATTGCAATAGGGGAGAGTGTCATCGCATGGTCCTAGCATGGGTTATCTTGACAGTCCCTCACTAGACGCCGACCCCCATCTATGGTTATCCTGACAGTCTCTCACTAGACGTTGACCCCATAGGGTGACACATGCGTAACCAATATTTCTTTCGTGAGGACAAGGAAGTTGATCTTGACAACCAGGCCTTCTCAACCCATCCTTAGCCTGAACGAGCACTACAGGCATGGGTGAGGCATCCAATTATCTTATTTAATGTGAGATCTACCCATACCCCATAATTCATTATTTAGGTTATCACTCGATTAAGAAACTCTCCAATAGGTTATCCTAACAGTCTCTCACTAGATGTCATCCCCCATTGAGATCCACTCCCCCTACTTGCAACTAGTAGTGTAATACCCCTCCATTTTGCTTCTTGTTCAAGTTGCTTTATGCTATGTTTGGTTGCAATTAATTTGATACTAGATGCATTTTGTTATGATGTTTTGATCGTTACTATTGAGTGACAACTATTATTGTGGGATGTAGTTATCTGATTTTGTTTCACATGCATTATGGATTAATGATGTTGTAGAGTTAACATGAGATGTTAATAGGAGATTACTAGATTATGATGGAAGTGTCAGTTTCAATGAGTGTATTGGTGAAGAGGACGGTTTCGCATCACTCGCTTGCGAGCACCCTACGAATCCGTAATTCCTTCTTCACGGTGTGTATTATATGCTAGATATATTATATGATGTTGTTTACTTGGTTGCAAGATTGCAGGTACATGACATTGACTCCACCTGGTTTCACAGGTTTGAGCATGTCGATCCAACGGTTAAGTTGAACGGGAGATAGTAGCTAGGTAACATGTGTCAAGTTTACACCCTAGCCTTAGTGTGTCGTCAGTTGTGTGTGTCGAGTCATTGTCTGTCTTGCTTTGATGTTATTTAATTCTGAAACATTCTTGATTTGGAGATAGATATTTAGAATAATTGCATTTAAATCATGTTGATGGCTATTTAATTTAAATTATGCAATGTGGATAAAAGTTTATATTTAAATTAATTAATTATATTTAAATTATTTAATTAATTAAATTTAATCCAAGGGGGTTGAGTTTAGTTATTAAATAATTAAATTAATTAATTAAACGTGATGCAAGAGAATGAAAGGAAATAAAAGAATTAAAATTTAATTTGGAATTTAATTTCAACGTGTGGGAATTAAATTAGAAATTGTAATTAAATGTTTATTTGGGAAATTGGTTGCAACTTTGGAAATTAATTTATTATTTGAAATTGCATTTTAAATTGAAAGTGGGTTTTCCAAAAGTGAAATTGAAATTTGAAATTGAAGGTGAAATTGAAATTGAAATTGAAATATCTAATTTGCATGTAATGTGAATTAGGGTTGTAAATATTGAAATTGAAATTGAAATTGAAATATCTAATTTGCATGTAATGTGAATTAGGGTTGTATTAGGTATTTTTGATTTATAAAGAATACATGTTTTAATTTTAGGGCAGAAAAATCTTTTAGAAGAAAAAAAATACATTTTGACAGCAAGGAAGAAATTTTGGAAAATTTGCACAAGGGTTTGAAGAAAGTTTGATTGTAGAATTGATTGAAAGAAATATTGTTTGCATTTGTTGGATTTTGGATTGGATTCATTGGAGGATTGAAGAAAATTCAGGAAATCTTTGGAGGAGGCTTGCATCAGAAATTCATCTCTTCCTGTAGCTTCTTGTACCAGGTTTTTCCTCTTTGTGTTTTATTATTTTTGATTGTTTTTTTTAAAATAGTAGTGATTAAAGATTTGTTTGTTAAATCTGTTTTAGAAAACAAATTTGATATTAGAAGAAAAGAATTAAACAAAGTTACAGCCCTTGCTTGTGAAAATTCTTGAGTGAAAATTGTGAAAATCTTAGTTAAATTTAAATTATTTGGGGAAATCGATTTTGTTGTTGTTGAAATCAAACATAGAGATTGAACAATGCATTTAGAATGTTTTTAGAAAATGAAACCTTCTGTTTATTATTAAAAAACAGATTTTAAAATCTGCAGTATAGTTATATTTTTCATGGTAGAATGGTTTGGTTGCGTCGCCTATAACTCCATTTTCACAAACTAGGTTTTCAAGAAATTTAAAGAGTTTTTGCATTTTGAAAATTTCTTATCCCTGTCAAAAATTCTCAAATACCCAGATCGTAGTTTTTGAGTTATGCTTGAAACATGAGACTGCTGTTAAATTATTTTCCCATGGCTGCTCTGAAGATAAAATGATAATAAATTGATATTTATAAATATTAATATTTTAGGTATTGTTATTATAATATTAAAATATTATTTAATAATATTTTATATTATAATTTATAATACTAAAGTATTATATTTATTTATATTATTTTAAATAAAATTTGTATATTAGATTAGTGGAATTAAAATTATAAACGTATGGGAGATTATTGTTTATTTTAAAATGGCATGTTAAAATTTAATTGAAAGGAGTTAAATATTTGATTTAAAGAATGCATAATTTAAAATTTAATTGTGGAATTTAAATTCATATGTAAAAGGTCCAATTATTAATTTGATTTAATTGGAAAAATATATTTATATTTTGGAAAATTAATGATAAGGGATATTTTATTTTGAATTAAACAATTTGATATTCTGTAAAGAATAGAAGATATGTTAATGATTAAATATATTTAAATATATTAATTTATATTTAGTATATATATATTGAAGGTATATATCCATTTGAGAGAATAAATAATATTTTATATTATTTTATTTTGTTGTTTGCAAATTGGGTATTATTAGTGTTCTAAAAGAAATAATTAGTATGTGTAGAAAATGTATAGAGAAAGATATTTTTTAATAGAAATAATTACTTGATTTAAAAAGGAAATGTTTATTTTGTTAATATGATTGAAGAAAATATATCGAGATGTATATATATATCCATGAGCATTTTCAATCAGTATTTACCTTGTTTTATTTAAGTGCATGTAATTTAGCTTTGCATGAAGAGTTTAAAAGATAAGTTTTGAATGTATGGTCAAAATTGATAAGGAAAAAGATATTTAAATATATTGAAGAATTATAGAAATATTTATATTTAAATGTTTGTTTTAATTAATGAGATTTAATTAGAAACAATATGAATACGTGGTCAAATAGATAAGCCAAAAGATATTTTTTATACATTGATGAAATTGCATGTTTAAAAATGGATAGAGAAACAATATGTTATTATATTAAAGTGATTGAATGTTTTAAATAGACAAGTGAATGAGATGTAAGATTTGGTTAGGAAATGGAAAGAGTTTACTTGCATGGATTTGTGTTGATTTAAAAGTAAATTAAGAAGTTGTTTTATTGATGAGGCAATCAATTATGTTATTTGATTAATTTCTATTTAGATTAATTGAATCATTGTGATTGGATTATGAAAGAGATATGGATTTAGTATATCCAAAAGTAGTATCTTCCTCATGATTATCTTAAAGGATTTAATTCTCTGTATTCAGTAAAGGGAAGTAAGTTTAATTGTTTTAGATTTCCAATAATGAAAAGGGAAATAGGGGTTATGATTATTTTAGATGATCTAGTTATCGTGTCTTTGACTTTGTCAACACTACCTATTGAATGAGTATGGATTTAGGAAATCCAAATATTAGATTTGATTGATGACTTGAATGCTTTTGTTGCTATGTTGTCAAGTTGCATTGTTGGTTTTGGGATTTAGTGTTAGTCCTAAATTATAAGTCTTCTAGAAGAACTTAGAGGATAAGGGTTGTTGAATCTTTATGCCATCCAGTTGTTTTCCCTTGGGTAGTGCATGGCGTCTTTTTAGTTTTACCCGGTTTTCATGAACGGGGATGTTTGCACCTCCTTGGTTTAGGAGCGGATTATGGGATCCGTGTCTCCTTGTATGGAGTGACCTTGTTATGTGGTTTCATCTTGTTGCTTCCTGTGAAAGAGAGTGGACTATGTGTTTGTTGCCTCCAAGATGTTTGGAGTGAGTTCTATTATTTGTATCCTCCTTGTATTGGAGTGGATTATGATGCCTAGTTGGTATGCACTTGTGGTTCCCTTGGTGGATTGTTTGGGTGTGTGTTGTCGAATAGAAGAGTGGCTTCTGTTAGGGGCCAGAGCCCAAAGAGGTAAACCGGATAACCTTCAGGAGTGATTTAAACAAGTGATAATTAAATTAATGTACTTAGATGATTAGGATGCAGTTCACACTAATCAAGATAATTTAATCCTCACTCATAGACACAAGGGCTTGTTTAGACTTGGGATGAGTGAGAAGGCCTGGAATGGCAAGATCAACTATCTTGTTCTTGCGAGAGGTAGTTGATTCCGCATGAGTGAGTATGAGTGCCGGGATTCGGTTGAGGCCACCAGGATTACTTGTGCCGGAGCCTATGAAGAATGCCCAGAGGAGATCTCATGACAAACCTTGCGATGACACTCTATCTAGGACAACTGTTGTTAATTGTTTTATATGTATAGTTCTGTGAACATACTTGATCTACTTTATGTCTGAAAGCAATGTGACCTATGTCAGTGATGTTTGATTTGTACTTGTGTTGTACTTAAGTTGAATTGGATTTGTACTTGTTGATGGCATTTATTTGGTTATGTCAGTTTGAATCAGTATGAGTTTGCCTTTGGTTAGAGGTAGTAGAATCTTTGTCCATGTTACTTTGTTACTATCTCTTAGCATGGGGGGTGGGCCTTCGGGTAACACATTGGTAGGGTGGAACATGCACCAAAACCGTTGGGTCCCCATCGATCTTCAGTACTTGGTGGCGAGACATTCAGATGGATAGCTCACGGTTCTTGTTGTAATTTCTTGCATTGTAATTTTTCAGCTTGTATAAGTTATTTTATCCCTCTTATGTTTATGAGGTGGAAGTTTGTAATTGTAACCTTGAGTACTATTGCCTCATTTTGGGAATGAGTGATGTAACTATTGGATTAAGATAATGTTTATGAGATTGTATCTTGGTTGATTATCTTATTATGTTTTGTGGTATTCTTATGATGTATGATGTTATTTCATAAAGTTCATAAGGCTATGGTTATATGTAATATGTATGTGTGGGTTTATGTAATCCTAACCTTGTAGCCTTAGAGGTTGTTGTTAATTAGTAAGTGAATGTGTATGTTAAATGCACTTTATAAAAAAAAAATTGGTTCGCTTATGATGTTAATTGCAACTTCCTTTAAGGTTACTTGGCGGGGCATTACAAGTAGACCCTATAAACAAGCAAGGCATTTACCATCTTGCACACTCAACCTAATCACATGTATCACACACACAAAGCAAGGCATTGACCATCTCGCTCACATATCCCAATCACAAGAAAGTATAAACAGTGCAAGGCATAGACCCTCTTGCACACATCTCAAGCACATTACCAACCACTTCAAAATGAAACAATTGAATGATTCTCAACATATAAGATACTCCCCCTAAACCTTTGGAAGCCTACCAATAACCACTTTACACAAAATGCTTCTACCTTTGAGCAATAACAATAATACCCCAATTTCCAATAATCAAACATAATAATTCATACAAGCAAACAATTCCAATAATGCAATCATGAAATACATGGTGGATTTACTATTTGACTATTAAATAATTATAAGAGAAATAAGTGTTCATAATTGACAAAGTAAATAGTCTAGTTTTCTCGTTTCACAAATCTTCCAATTATTTAAATATAAATAAATCATCCCTTTCTTATTTAATTTTTTAATTCACTTTTCTACAAAATCAAATAATCTCAAGACAAAAATATTCTTTAACAAAAGAAAAAAATAAAATCATCTTAATAGTTGCAAATACTACATATAGGTATTTGAATATTTAAAAATATTGATTGATAATTTACTATGGAAAAATTTGAAACCCCATCCATATTTAATCTTGGTGGAACCCCTAAAATTTTCCTGGTTCCATTGAATTTCATGTTTAAATCTTGATAGCTCTAGTCTTGATTGTCACTAGCAGGGAAAAATTTAGTGGCAAATCTTCGCCAATTGGCGAATAATAGAAATTGGGAGCTCCAAAAATGGTGAATAGTACAAGCTAAAACGAAGACTGAATCGCCAGGTTTTTACAAAAACATAATTTTGTCTCGATTAATTCACCATGTAAACGATGCGTCATTGGAACTGATTCGCCAGTAGTTTATACAGTAATTAAAAATATTAATAATATTCGCCAGTAATATTGTGTAATTCCAGAGAATCAAGAAGGGAATCTACTACATTCACACCAAGCTCCCGGAAAGACATCTGATCAAAGCTCTGTTTGATCTCCACCATTCACTATTGCCAATAGTTCATGACATACATCATCATCGTTGTATTGGCGAGACATGCCTAAGTGTCCTGCTGATGATGTTCACTCACGCCGATAAGGCTTCCATACTCCACTTGGGGTCCACCAAGGCACAGGTACACCACTTGTGTAATTCCAGAGAATCATGAAGGGAATCTACAATATTCGTGCCAAGCTCCCAGAAAGACATTCGATCAAATCTCTGTTTGATCTCCACTATTCACTGTCGCCAATAGTTCATGACATATGTGACGAGACATCCCTAAGTGTCCCATCGAAGATGTTCACTCAGAAGCGCGCCGGGGCCACTATCCCTGGACCCTGTGAGGGGGCGTTGCCCCCTCGACCCCCACAAGGTGGCTCTGCCCCCTTGACCCCCACAAGGGGTGCTGCCCCTTGACCCAGCTGGTGGCTATTGCCCTTAGGCCCCTACTTCAATATTAGAAAAAACAAAAAAATATATGGGGCAACTGCGTCGACCAACTATGCAAATTTTTAAAGGAGAGATTCGCCATTGTAATTAATCATTTTAGTGATTATTCACTAGGATTCGCCATTGTGATTATTATTTTTACCAATTATTCATTAAGATTCACTAAGATTTTATAATTTTTTTAATACTGTGCATAAGATTTGCCAGGATTTTTTTTTTCAAATAAAAGGAAATATTCGCCAAGATTTTACACCTTTTCCGAGGGGGGGGGGGGTTTTCTTAAAGTTACCCCTAGTCACTAGGGTTGGGGTTTTGAGGGTCCTATTCATGCCTATACCATTTTTTGGTCCTCGAGCTTCTAATTTTATGTTGACCGTCTGTATCCAGTTATTGGTTACCTCACAATCCTTATGTGGCCTCAAGCCTCCTTGTTTTACCAGCCCTAACATCAGTCATCTCGTCATGGGTAGGAGGCCCCTCTTTTAAAACAAATTTAAGCCCACGTGCTTTAAGGCATCTTAAGTCAAGCCCAGGCGGTCTATCACCCATTGCCTGTTCATTTAAAAATACCCATGTGTAACCTATGATGAGCGATATATAATTCTTTCCACAATTTGGCCTTCATCGCCCCTCGCATGTTCATTTATTGTTGCTAGGAAGCAACACCTGATGAACGATGCAGTTAATATTTTAACTCATCGTTGGCCCTTTAACTGTCATTGGTTGTCTTGTGTATACTAGGGGTGAACCTGCAACCACCGATGTGAGTTATTTCCCATCACCTGGGAATGAGGCCTCACCAGTTGTGATCGACCAAGGAGAGGATAAAATGTGATGAGCGATGAAATGTAGCTAGTGGCCAAGAGTCCTATGTGATTAAAATCAATGGCTTGTATCTCATCACTGGCCTTCCCACTATTGTTAGTTGCCTTCTTCTTTTCAAAGTTGAACCCACGACTGCCGATGGGTGGGGTGCCTCTCCCTCGCGTGGGCTCAGTCTTGAGTATAGACACAATGAGCAATGGAAACAACTATCTGTGATTAGGGTCCTTATGTGTTTGAAATAGATGAACGATTTCTCATCGTTGGCTTCATTGCTATCACTCGACGAGGTTCCAAATTGGCAATGGAAGATGCAATGAGTGATGTGATTTGGTTTGTGGCCTAGATCATCCTGGGATTATCAAGATCAACGACACACATGTTGAGGATGATGGAGTAAAGATGTAGATGGGTACATGGTAGTTCTAAAGCATATCCTCGATATTTATATGTACAATTAATAAATTAAGCGGAGATCCTTAATGGGCCTCATTGATTGAGTTTTAAATCTTGGGAGATCAACGACTGAGATTCGACTTGTAATAATTGATTTTTTGCTCACACGAGCGAACCAGGATGGCCATTAATTGTAGCATGCCTTGAAATCCTCTATTTGATGAGGATCTTCTGTAGGTTGTTCAATCATCTTCATTTATCAAGGGCTAGAAATAATTGTTACAGGTGTTGGAGGAGTAGATTGTGGGCGCTTAAAGAGTTCTCATCAACGTGTCTGCTTGCTATTTCCCGGTACGTAAGTAAGTTGCATGTGGTATTCTTGTTGCAGTTAAGTAATTTTCTGTGATAGGTGCTTCTAGGGTTTTCATTGTTCAAGTGTGGGATTTTTTCTAAGGGCTATATCTAGTGTTTTTTCCTATATAATTGGCTCTGGTTGGTATTAGCTATAAGAATGAGTGAGTCAAGTTTTCCTACTACACCAGTCCGTAGGTCCAAAAGATTGAGTATGCAAGAACTATTGGTGTATGTATGTAAAACAAAACCTATTGTGGCAAAAATGCCAATTATTCCAAAAGCTAGGAGGACTGTTCGTAGAAAATTTGAGAGAACTAATGTTAAGATCACCTACAAGATCTCATAACTAGGACCAACTCAGATGAATTGGTCAAGTTTAAAGGAAAAGGTGTTGAAATGAACAAGACAACTGAGAGGGGGGGGTGAATCAGTTGTATCAAATTCTTTACTTCTTAACTTAATCAATTCCACTTTAACCTCAGTCTGTTATTAAGTATGAACATGAAATGTAGATAAAAAAACACAATACTAGAGACACTAGATTTACGTGGAAAACCCTAATGAGGGAAAAACCACGGTGAGGATTAACTCACAATATAGTAGTAATGCAATACCGCATACATAGGCTCATTGCCAGAGGGCTCACTACCTAGATACAAAGGCTCACTACCCAGATTAAGGGCTCACTGCCTTAGGAATCATTGTCCAGAAAGAGAGGCTCATTGCCTACAAAAAATACAAAGAAATAGATAAAGATTCACCACTAGGAGTTACACACACTTCACAACTTGATCAGAAGATTATGAATACAATGAAGTACTGTTGCCTTAATTCTCTCTTCTGCACTCTTCTTTTCATACTTGTTCAGACACTCTTCTCTTGCTCAAATTGAATGATGGATGTATATGAAATTCACCATAACTTAACTTGCTTTTATACCACCTTCAACCTTAGAAACATTCACCAAGGTCGGCTATTCAAATTCAAATTACAAATTCAAACTAGGTTGGTTACTCAACATTCTCATGGTGGATAAGAATGTGAGGGGATATTAAATTAGGACCCAAACAACATCTTGGATCATGCACATGCTTTCTTAGATTGATGCAAAAAATAAGGTACCATGTAAACACCAAGTCAACCAAACCTAATGAAAACACTGATGATCTTTGAAGCACACACATCACCAGCAAGAAAATCACACGTGGATTTATCAACAGGCTTCACCAGTCATTTTACCATCTCTGAGAATAACTTAGATACATCCGTAACACCTTCAAAAAACTTCATTCACATAGAACACTTCACCAGTTCAACCGGGACAACCAACAAAAACACAAGAGCTATGGAGCAGGTCTTCCAGAGCACCAAGCTACATGAATTTTTGTCAGAACATAGAAACCATCAAAAGGAATAATCTCCCAGATCCACAAGATTTGAAGACAAATACCAAAGGACTATGGAGCCAAAACATTTTTCCTAGTCAACAACTAGATAACTTTGACAAACCGGTTCACACATCGGTGAACATAGCTTTTACTTTCCATCACACTAGAAGCTAAAACTCAAAATATACAATCCATTTAAGCTCATGAACACACCTTTAGATCTGCATGGTCATTGTATCAATATAGAGAAAATGTGAACCATATTACCAGAGCACGCTCAGAACACAACTTCAACACAAATTTCCTTATTTCTCAAATTTTCTCAAAAGCACTTGTAAAATACATAACTTACTCAACTTGTAAAGTGTTGACATCAATGAAAACACCACCAAACACATCCATACTTGCAACAATCTCCCCCTTTTCCATTGATGGCAACACATGATGTGAAAAACCATCAAAGACAATATACATGATTCTTAGAAGCAACAACCCGCCAAGCATAAAAATTTCACATGATCTCTCTCCCACATTCTACATGATTTTTTCAGAAGCGACAACTTGCCAAGCATAAAATTTTCACATGATTCTCTCTCCCCCTTTGAAATCAATGGAAAAGGACATACAAATCTCTGTTCACTCCTCCTAAGGAGTATATCCACATCATATACTGCAACAATGCAGTTCTCTACTCCCCCTAAGGAGTAGACCTAAATCATCAGTCCAAAACAAAAGAGTCTATGAATCCACTAGACTAATGCACCTCCATGTGCACTTAGTTCAAAGAAGGAGGGGAAAAACCCTAACTTCCCTCTGAGATACTCAAAAGTATCCTTTGGAAGGGACTTAGTGAATATGTTTGCAATTTTTTCTTTCGTAGGTACATATTCAAGTCTTCATTCCTCAATACTTTCTCCCTCAAGAAGTGATACTTGATATATATATTATTTTTTCTAGAATGGATCACTGGATTCTTTGAAATGTTTATAGCACTTGTATTGTCACAAAATATAGAAGTAGGTTCATCACTTACCACACATATGTCCATCAAATTTTGCTTCATCAAAAGTACCTGTGTACAGTAGGATGCTATTGCAATATATTTTACTTCTGTAGTGGATAAAGAAACTGAATCCTATTTCTTGCTCAACCATGAAACTAATCTACCTCCAAGAAATAATGCTTCTCCACTTGTACTCTTTTGGTCATCTACACATCCAACCCAATCAACATCAATGTAGGCATTGAAGGTGAAATCATTGTCCTTCGGATACTATAGCCCATAGTATGGAGTTCCTTTAATATATCTGAATATCCTCTTCAAAACTTTAACATGTGCTTCCTTTGGTTCTACTTGAAATCTTGCAACTAAACATATTGCTCACATAATGTCTGGTCTAGTAGCTATAAGATACAACAATCCACCAATCATGGATTTGCACATGCTCTGATAAACTTTAGCAGATCCATCATCCTTACTTAGCTTGCATCCAATTACCATAGGGGTACATGCTAGCTTAGAGTCATCCATTCTGAACTTCTTTAACAATTCCTTAACATACTTAGATTGTGAAATGAATATCCCTTTGTTAGTTTGATTAACTTGAAGTCCAAGGAAGAAATTTAGTTCACCAATCATAGACATCTCAAATTATTTTTGCATCTCTTTAGAAAAATTCTTACACATACCTTTATTTCCACCAAAAATGATATCAATATATACCACAACTGTCAGTATCTTGTCTTTCTCAACCTTGAAGTAGAGATTGCTGTCTATAGACCCTTTGCTGAATCCTTGTTTTGTCAAGCATCTATCTAATCTAGCATACCAAGCTCTGGGAGCTTGCTTCAGTCCATATAATTCTTTCTTTAACTTACAAACCATGTCCGGTTTGTCTAACAGTGAAAATCCTTCTGGTTGCTCCATATACACTTCTTCTTCCAATTCTCCATTCAGAAATGTAGATTTGACATCCATCTGATAAACTTTGAAGTCTTTATGAGCTGCAAATACCAAGAAAATCCGGATGGCCTCCATTCTTGCTACAGGTGCAAAAGTTTCTTCAAAATCTATGCCTTCAACTTGTGAATATCCTTTACATACAAGTCTTTCTTTATTCCTTACAAATTCACCATCTTCATTCAATTTGTTTCTGTATACCCATTTCAAACCAATTACATTCTTGTTTGTGGGTCTAGGGACCAATTCCCATGTCTCATTCTTTTCTATCTGCTATAGTTCTTCTTTCATTTATCTCATCCAACTCTCATCATTACATGCACCATTCACAGTCTTTGGTTCAATCTTAGAAAGTAAACATAATTTTACCTCAACCACTTTGCTTCTTGTCTTCACTCCTTCATTTTTGTCTCCAATAATCTATTCCTCCGGGTGATTTCTCTGAACATATTTAGGAGTCTTAGGTGCAGGTTCCAAATTTTCTTCTTCTTCTTCACTTTGTTCTTTCTTTTCCTTTTCTTCTTCTTGTATTTGCACACAGATAGGCTCATCAGGTTCAACTTCAGTTATTTCCATCGGTCTATACATAGCTTCATCAACCTTCACATTAGTACTTTCAATGATTTTTCTCAATCTTTTATTAAAGAATCTATAAGCCTTGCTGTTATTTGAATATCCAAGGAAAATTCCTTCATCACATCTAGCATCAAAATTTCCAAGATTTTCTTCATCTCTTCTAATGTAACATCTACTACCAAATACCTTAAAGTATTTCACAGTAGGAGTCTTACCAGTCCATAACTCATAAGGAGTCTTAGTTCTGTTACCTCTTATTTGAAATTTGTTAAGAATGTAAAAAACAATGTGAATAGCTTCTCTCCAATACACATCAAGAACATTTGCTTCTTTCATCATAGTTCTAGCGGCCTCTTGCATAGTGCAATTCTTTCTTTCTACAACTCCATTCTACTACGGGGTTCTAGGAGTAGAAAAATGTCTTTTAATGCGATGCTCTTCACAAAATGCATTGAACTCAATAGATGTAAAATACCCACCTCTATCAGATCTTAAGCATTTAATTCTCAAGTTTGCCTCATTTTCTACTCTTGCCTTAAACACCTTGAATCTATCAAGAGCCTGAGACTTTTCTCTAAGAAATGTAACCCATGTCATCTTAGAGTAATCATTGATTAAAAGAATAAAGTATGTGTCACCATTCAGGATTTCTGTTCTTGTAGAACCACATAGGTCTGTGTGGATTAATTCAAGCATTCTGGTAGAAGATTGATCTTTTCCTTTAAAACTAGCTCTTTTCTATTTTCCCATCCGACAACTTCTGTAGATTGAATTTGAGGGTTTTGTGATTCTAGGTAGATCTCTCACAACTTCTCTAGAACTGATCCTAACCAGATTATCAAAATTCACATGTCCCATCCTTTGGTGCCAGAGCCAACTTTCACTAACCTAAGAAACAAAATGCTGACTATCACCACCTTTAAGTTGATAGATGTTTCCATGAGTTCTTTCTCTAGCTGCAACCATAGTTCCAAATCCTTTTCTGATCTCACAAGTGTTATCTTGAAACACAAGCTTAAAACCTTTGCTACACATTTATCCAACACTTAAGATATTATTCCTTAAACCCTTTACATAATAAACATCATTAGTGTTATGTTTTCCATCAAAGATAATTGTTCCTTTACCAACAATATTAGTACCAGAATCATCTCCAAACATGACTATACCTCCATCATACTTCTCAAGTTTAGTGAAATTACTCTTATCTCCAGTCATATGCTTTGAACATTCGCTGTCAATTACCCAAAATTCTTCATCCTACCTAGCATGAAAGGAAGTTACCAAAGTACCTTTTGATTCATTCTTCTTACACTCTGGACTAGGTTCTTTTGCACATTTCTTTTCCAAGGCTAGAAACAAACATTCATCTTTGTCTTCCTCAAGGTTAGATTCACCATCACAAATTCTTGCATCTTCTTTGACATAATACAACTTCTTGAACTTCCTATCCTTCTTATCCTTGTAATTATTATTATTATCCTTATTCTTCTTTTTTGTAGCTCTATTAGGACATCTTGATGCATAATGACCAATATTTTCAAAATTGAAACACTTAAAGGGCAACTTACCTTTGTATTTACCAATACCTTTCTTCAATATCCTTGTGAAATTTGCTTCCAAATATTTTGCATCATCATCATCATCATCTTCTATATTCATGGATTTAAAAGCTGTTTTAGTCTTCTCTTTATCTCTTGCAAATTTTCTCATCTCAAATGTAGTCAAGACACCAAACAGATGTTTCTTAGTAAATGTCTTTGGATCATACTTTTCTTCAAGAGCAGATACTTTGTCACTATAATTATCTAGTAAGGTCATCAAGATCTTCTCAATTATATCTTCATCCTTCACGGTACCTCTTTGACTCTTGATTTCAGTTGCTATAGTTTCAACTCTCTGATAATAGCTTGCAATGTCCTCTCCATATTCCATTCTCAGATTCTCAAATTTTTTCTTTGCAGTTAGTTTCCTTGACAACTTTACTCTCTCATTCCATTCATAAATGTCTTTCAATTTTTTTCGCATTTCACTAGCTATAGCTAAAGAAATAACTTTTGATCTTTCAGTTTTAGATAATGCACTAAAGATAGAAAACATTGCTCTTTCATTTTCTTCAAAGGCTGCAACTTCATCAGTAGAGGAAGGTCCGACTACTGGAATCACATACTTTGTCTCCACAACTTTCCAGGTATTAAAACTGATTTAAATCAAATAACTTCTCATCTATTCTTTCCAGTCACTATAATCAACTCCATCAAACATAGGAAGCTACAACTTGTGTGCCATCTGATCTATCTCAAGCGGTTAATATTTTCACCAAGGAACCAAAGATCTGATACCAATTTTTGAAATGCACAAGACAACTAAGAGGGGGGGTGAATAAGTTGTATCAAATTCTTTACTTCTTAACTTAATCAATTCCAATTGAACCTCAATCTATTATTAAGTATGAACATGGAATGTAGGTAACAGAAACACAATAGAAAAGACACCAGATTTACGTGGAAAACCCTAATGAGGGAAAAACTGCGGTGAGGATTAACTCACAATATAGTAGTAATGCAATACCGGACACAAAGACTCACTGCCAAAGGGCTTACTGCCCAGATACAAAGGCTCACTACCCAGATTAAGGGCTCGCTGCCTTAGGAATCACTATCTAGAAAGAGAGGCTCACCATGTACATAAAATATAAAGAAATAAATAAAGATCCACCACTAGGAGTTACACACACTTCACAACTTAATCAAAAGATTATGAATACAATGAAGTACTATTGCCTTAATTTTCTCTTCCACACTCTGCTTTTCACACTTGTTTGCACACTCTTCTCTTGCTCGAATTGAATGATGGATGGATATGAAATTCACCACAACTTAACTTGCTTTTATACCATCTTCAATCTTAGAAACATTCACCAATATCGGCTATTCAAATTCAAATTACAAATTAAAACTAGGTCAGCTACTCAACATTCGCGTGGTGGATAAGAATGTGGGGGGACCAAATGCATATTAAATTAGGACCCAAACAACATCTTGGATCATACACACACTTTATTAGATCAATGCAAAACATAATGTACCATGTAAACACTAGGTCAGCCAAACCTAATGAAAACACCGATGATTTTTGAAGTACACACATCACTAGCAAGATAATCACACATGGATTTCTCAACACGCTTCACCAATCATTTTACCATCTCTGAGAACAACTCAGATACATCCACAATACCTTCAACAAACTTCATTCGCAAAGAACACTTCACCAGTTCAATCAGGACAACCAACAAAAAAATAGGAGCTTTAGAGTAGGTCTTCCAAAGCACCAAGCTACATGAATTTTTGTCAGAACATAGAAACCATCAAAAGGAATAATCTCCCATATTTTCAAGATGTGAAGCTAAATACCAGAGGACTGCAAAGCCAAAACATTTGTCCCAGTCAACAACCAGATAACTCCGACAAACCAGCTCACACACTAGTGAACATAACTTTTACTTTCCATCACACTAGAAGCTGAAACTCAAAATATACAATCCATTTAATCTCATGAACACACTTTAAGATCCGCATGGGCATTGGATCAATATAGAGAAAATGCAGACCATATTATCGGAGTACGCTCAGAACACAACTTCAACACAACTTTCCTTATTTCTCAAATTTTCTCAAAAGCACTTGCAAATACATAACTTACTAAACCTATAAAGTGTTGAAATCAATGAAAACACTACCAAACACATCCATACTTGAAACAAAAGGGCTTGTGGATTTTACAAAAGAATTAACGAGGCCAAGTGTAGGTCCTAGGGTTTGTTTAGAAAATCCTGGTGCTCTGGTTATAATTTTTGATAGTTCTTCTAGAGAGGAAGGAGCCGGCCCTGGTGCTGGCCATTGCCATGTTTCTCTTGTCTATATAGTGACTTAGACGATGATGTAATAATTGCAACCCCACTCTCTATCAAGGAGCTTTGTGAGGGTGTGTAATCGATGACTGACAAGGCTGGGTGATACCCATGTTTCTCTTCTTATTGGTGTTTGGTTTTTGGGTTCCATGGTGTTTTAATTCCTACATTGCTGATTCGGTGGTTTTTGCTATTGATGTTGATGGTGATTTTCTTCGGTCTTGGATAACGTGTTGATTTTAGTGTCAATTCCTTTTGGAAGGCTTGTGTGGCATCTTCAACAAATGGCTTGGTGCTCTTTGCCCATTTTCGCTCTTTGCTTTCCTGTCATGTATGAATGAATAATTGTAATGGTTCGGGAATGGGACCAAATGAAATGAAATTAATTTTGAAATTATTAAAAAGTTTAATTGTAATGAGCCTAATGCTTGTTTCTCTCTTGTGTTATAAAAGAGATTTCAAGGCTCATTATAGGGGTCAAAATTTTGGAGTCTAGAACGACCTAGGTAAAATACAGTGAACAAATGTAATACAAAATGCCCGATAGATATGCCAAAGAATTGTCTTGGGTATGAGATTTGTATGTGATAATATTAAATAGTTTTGCATGAATTACTAATATCGAAGAAAATCTACAAAACTAAAGTATGTACTCTCCTGTATGTGGTTGTTGCAAATTATAAATAGAAATATCAAGTGTCTTTTCATTTATCTTCAGTGGTTTGATTGAATTTATGATTCTATTCTTCTTTTAACTCAAAGGGTTAATTAAATACTTGGAGAGAGTTGTAGGTCTATAGGAATTTGCACAGGATTTTGGTAAGAAGTAATACTTTAAGTACTGTGAATTTTTGTGATGTAAGGCATTATGAAGATAGTCCACCTATTTCATGGTTAAACAATGTGTGTGTTACCGGCTATTTTAGACCTGAGTCCTTTTACCCAATTCATGAGACACTGGCCTACTTGTCATAAATTCTTGTAATCTAATGAATTAGCTAAAATTCCTAGCCATGGATTTGCAATAATGATAATTCTTCATCAAATTCTATCAATTCTGAGATGTAATTTTGAAAAATACCCTTGTTCCTAGCAAATGAATGGTTATTTGTGTAAAGTTTGGCCAAACCTTTGATGGGTAATGCCCATTTGCATTCGATAGGAACTTATCTGTGAAGAAGTGTTCTCCATTTTAACACAATCAGTGTGAACACAATTGGGAAATACCCTCCTCGGTCCTCCAGAACCTAAAGTGTAGGGGTGAAAGCTTTGAGAACCTTTACCCGTTGAGTTGGCCATTCATCTTTAGGATTCTTCACCATGAACGTTGGCCACCTTCTATTGTTTTCCTAAGGTGTATTGGAAAAAAAACCAACAAATATAACCATTATTCAAACTCAAAACAAGTTATTATAGACATCACCCTAAATCTTGAGAATAAATAGCTAAATAAATAAAAGATACTTCTCAAAAGAAAATACCCTTAATAGATAAACCTGAATATACATATGACTAGAAAAATTTCAAGATAGGACTTAGGTTATCCTAATTAATCTTCAATTCCATTAGTAGTTGATTTAACAACAATATAATGTGATTTGTTTACAAATACTAATAATTACAATATCAATAATTAAATAAATACCAATAATTATTTATATAAATATTTAATAAAACAAACTCAAGTTCACCTTGGGAGAATTTTCTTCTTAATACCATAAGATGGTATAGATACACTTTCATTTTTAGTAGAAACTATAGAACTCTAAATTTGACCACTTATATTTGGTCAAATTTCCCTTTTTCATCTAAATATCCTCTTACCCACCTTAATTAAGTAATACTACTATTATTTAATTAAAACCCCTAAAGTCTTCTAAACCCTAAGGTATTTAGTTAAATAATTAAATACCTTACCTTTCACTTCTTTCTTCCAAAGAATTAAATAAATAACCCACTTATTTAATTCCTTTTATGTCCCATCCACACGTAATCCTAATTCATCTCCTAATCCCATCATTAGGGATGTGACACATCCCTAATCCATGATTATGATGTGTCACATCCTCCAAATTTTGCAAGTTGGATCCTAATAATCATTAGCCACCTAACTCTCTTCTAATATCTCATTAACTAGTCTAATCAATCTCTTAGTCAACTCTTCCCACATTCCAATGAAATTTTTAATTCCATTTTATTCTCCCAACAACCTTAATGGAATTTTTAATTCCATTTACAATCCCCATGTCCTCTTCCCCATGTGATAGGTCACATCAGTCCCATGGGATTATCCACAGTGTACTTCCAATAATGTGGATTTAAAATTCACATTTATTTCTCCAACAACTTCTCCCATCTCCATGGTGACAAGAGAGGACTTTCTAAAATTCCTCACTTGTTACCATTAGCCTCATATGGGGACAAGGACTTCCTTTTTGAGGAAATATTCCCCCAATCCGAAGGTAATTGAAAGTACCTCCACCTCACACGTCCTTTAACACATCATTTGTCCTTCTCACATCTCACATTCCACATGACAAGATGTGAGGACTTGTTAGTCCTCAACTCACCACAACCCTCCATCTTGTCCATGTTGGCTAAATCCTACCTATCCATTTTTATTTAAATTGGAAGACTTGGTCTAAGATTTTAAAAAAAGAATTAGATTCATTATGTATTCACACAACTAGAAAATTCAAGCATTCAAGCCAAGAAACTTAGCACTTAGAATTTGCATTCACTCATCCTCCATTATTATATCCATTTGAAGCTTTTATTGCATCCACCTACCACCTCTATCCCTATACCCATTTCCATCATTGCAAATCCCCATCTCCTCCTCTTCATTTTGCATCCATTATTGAATTCACTTGCGATCAAAGGAGAATACAATCAAGCATCATCAAAGGGACAACCAACTCATCAATCCAAGCAAGGTAAAACATTTAATTTCTTTGTAGTTTGTTTGGATTCAACTTAGGCTAATCTTGAGTGTTTGTTTGTGTTTTCTCTTTTGCATTCCATTTTGTTTTGCATTCTAGGTAGATAAAACACTTGCACACATTTCTAGCATGCCTAGTGGGAACCACAAACAGGTCTATTCTATTTTACGTTTGCTATTTTTTGATATTTTACAGGTTTAGGTTACACAGAGGCGGCCTTGCCCAGAACACAGAGGCGAATTGGCCCTGAAATAGCCGGCTTGGCCCACAAAGGGGCGACCCCACCCATAGAGCCGACTCCGCCCACAAAGGGGTGACTCGCCCTAATAGAGCCGACTCTGCACACAAAGGGGCAACCCCGCCCTAACAGAGTTGACGCTGCCCACAAAGGGTCGACCTCACCCTATTAGAGGCGACTCTGCCCACAAAGGGGCGACCCAACCCATAGAGCCAACTTCGCCCACAAAGGGGCGACCCCGTCCTAACACAATCGACTCCGCCCACAAAGGGGCAACCCCACCCACAAAGCCGACTCCACCCACAAAGGGGCGACCCTGCCGGTAGAGCCGACCCCGCCCACAGAGCCGAGCCCGCCTAGAACATAGAGGCAGCCTCACCCTGGATAGAGGCAACTGAGGTAAAAATAGAGACTTAAAATTTCATTTCCAGATTTTAGTTATTTCTGTTTTCCTTAATACTGACCCTCTAAATTGTCTTGTTTGTGAGTGTGTTGGTTTTTACTAACATTTGTGTAGTTGTTTCATGATTGTTGAAGACCAAAAGTAAAAAAAAACTTCTGACGTATTTGCTGTAGTAGGAGAACAACCTTAATTTGTTTTCATTTTGTCAAAGAATCTATTTTCCTGACTCACGCTTGTGATGGGCTAGTGTTCACGGTTTTTCCCTACGTATTGTGCATATATCACAGAATCCCTAGTTGCCTTGTTCAGTCTAGTTAGAGGACCGTGTTGGCCATACCTTCACACTAATCTTAGGATTGTGTTTCTTGAACTACCTTCTTTGTGAGAAAATAGTGCGTATCTATTTAGAAAAGTTAGTCTTGGCCTTTTACTTGTTGTTTTCTGTGTTTTTGGTCATTTTTCATAGCTATTTTTGTCTAATTCAAGTCCAAGTCAACTCATAGAGGTTGACTAGCCCACAAAGAGGTGACCCGACCCCCAAACAGGCAACCTTTCCCTCAAAGGGGCGACCCTACCCTCAAACAGGTGACCCTGCCCTCAAAGGGGTGACCTTACCCTCAAAGGGGTGGATCTGACCTCAAAGGGGTGACCCTACCCTCAAAGGGGTGGCCTTGACCTTAAAGGGGTGACCTAGCCCTGAACAGAGGGAAAAAATGACCTTTTCTTCTTCATCTAGGACCCCGTTCGGGTATGTTTTGGTGTCCATTCAGTCATTTTCGGACCCGTTCTTCATCTGAGTCCTCATTCCAATCACCTTAGGAATATAAATTTGTCCATTGGTGATCCTATCCTCCCTCTAAGACTCCATTTGGATCCATTTTGTCAAATCCCTTCATCCATTTTATCATCCCGTTCCCCGTCCGAGACCTTGTTAGGGTCCATTTTGGTATCTGTTTGACCGTTTTTCGGACCCATTCTTCATCCTCCTTGACTTGGGAGAACTAAAAATTTTCTTGGGTGTCCTTTCCCTAAAAGGGGTGACCTAGCCTTGAACAGAGGGGCAAATCTTCCTTTTCTTCTTCATTTGACGCCCCGTTCGGGTCCGTTTTGGTGTCCGTCAGACCATTTTCGGATCCGTTCTTCATAATCATTGACTTGGGAGACCTTTCCCTTGTCTTGGGAGTCCTTTTACTTGTATTGGGTGTATTTTCTCTAAAAGGGGTGACCTGGCCTTGAACAAAGGGGCGAATCTGCCTTTTCTTCTTCATCTGGAACCCCGTTCGGGTCCGTTTTGGTGTCCGTTTGGCTATTTTTTGGACCCGTTCTTCATCCTCCTTGATTTGGGTGACCTTTAAATTTTCTTTGGAATCCGTTGCCTAAAAGGGGCTACCTAGCCCTGAACAAAGGGGAAAAACTACATTTTCTTCTTCATTCGGGACCTCGTTCGGGTCTTTTGGTGTTTGTTCGGCCATTTTTCAGACCCATTTTTCATCCTCCTTGATTTGGGAAACCTTTCCCTTTTCTCAGATGTCCTTTCCCTAAAAGTGGTGACCTGGCCCTGAACAAAGGGGCAAATATGCCTTTTCTTCTTCATTCAGGACCCCGTTCGGGTCTATTTTGGTGTCCATTCGGCTATTTTTCGGTCCCGTTCTTCATCCTCCTTGATTTGCATGAACTTTCTTTTATATTGGGAATCCTTTCCCTAAAATGGGTGACCTAGCCTTGAAAAAAGGGCCGAGTGTGCCTTTTCTTCTTCATTGGGGACCCCATTCAGGTCCGTTTTGGTGTCCGTTCGACTGTTTTCAGACCCGATCTTCATCCTTATCCTCATCCCGATCACTTTAGGCATATCCATTTGTCCATTGGTGGTACTTACACCCTATGAGTCTCCCTTTGGGTCCGTTCAGTCGAATCCATCCTTTCCGTTGGCTATCCCATTCTCCATCCAAGACCTCGTTCAAACCCATTTTGGTGTCTGTTTCCTCCGTTCTAATCCCATTCTTCATCTAAGCCCCTATTTGAATCCTTATAGGAGAATTTTTTATCCCATTAGGAAATCCTCAAATTCCCCCTATTGGTTGTTCAGTCACCCCTTCCTGTCCTTCCGTCACCTTTGCCCATTCTGCAATGTTTGTAGTTGTTTGAACTAGGTTTAGAATCCATCTAATCAATCATCCGATCCTGTCTCATCAATCCTATAAAATCCCATCACATCCTCTAGTCATCCTAATATGAGATTTAATCCCATCATCTTAATCTGAGCTTTAATCCAATCCCAACGTGAGCTTAATATCTTCTTCCATCTTCTTCTAGTCCATCCTATTGATCTCTTCATCATCTATTTTTCCCTTCTAATAATCTATTCCAATATTTTCCATCCACATCCATTCCATCTAATATAATGAATCATTATCCTCCTTTTGCACAACCAATAATAGTAGTCAAAGGGAATCCCAACTACGTTGATGACGATAATGAAAGTCTTGTTGATCAAGAAGAGTATAATGTAGATCCCCTTGATGCTATCATTTCTAGAAACATTCTTCTTATCCCCTCTCCAAGTCCATCCACTCCTCCAAAATAGCCCCACATACCTTCATGTGCATATAATAATTACCCTTATGCTATGCTTGATAAGGGATATCTAGTATCCCCACCATCCACATATTCATCATGTCCTCCCTCTCCACCTCTATCCTATCCAACATCCACATCCTCCTATAGTAATCCACCATCCCCATACTCCTATCTTTATCATCATCAACAATCCCAATATCTCTACCTTAATTCCCTATCCCAATCTTCCCATACTAATCCAACACCTACTCCTTCCTATCATAATCCACCATCCCAATATTCCTCTTATCCTAATCCACCATCTCAATTTTCTTATCCTTATCCATCACCCATATTGTCATATGCCAATCCACCATCCATGTCCTCCTATGGTAATCCACCACCTTACTCTTCCCATTCTAATCCAACATCCACACCTTCCTATCACAATCCATCACCCACATCCTCTTGTTTTAATCTCATATCCACATCTTCCCATCATAATCCAATGCTCACATTTTCCTACGTTACTCCATCATCCCAATCTTCCCAACCTAATCTAGCATCCACATCCTCCTATTTTAATCCATCATCCACATCCTCTTGCATCACTCCCCCCTTCACCGCATTATATCTTAATCCTCCCTCTAATCCTAACCCACCAATCCCTAATCCTAGTCCTCCAACCACTCCTAGTCCTCCATCCAATCCCATCCACTCATCTAATCCTAATCCACCAATCCCTAATCCTATTCCTCCAACCACTCCTAGTCGTCCATCCAATCTCATCCACTCATCTAATCCTAATCCACCAATTCCTAATCCTAGTCCTCCAACCATCCCTAATCCTCAATCCATTCCCATCACCCCACATAATCCTACATCCCTTCCAAATGTCATCCAAGGACTCATGAGAAAAGAGACATCCCCAGATCTACATCTTGATGTTGTGGAACCATGCCATCCCACTCTATCATGTGCAGTCATTAGCGATGAGGATCTTCCCCATCCTACACCTATCACTCCCATTACCATTCCTAACACCGTCCAAATGGTTGAAACCCTCAAAATCACTGAATCCACTAAATACCAAATCCAATCCACTCCCCCTAGTCCTACTATCACCAAAGTCCAATCCCATGGCCTTCATGAATCTTCCATCCTCCTATCTCCCCCACTTGAGGAATCCCTCGAACAATCCTCCATCATCGTTCCTCCCACATATGATGAGCCATACCAAGGGCTTGATCCAAAGCATACAAGCATATCCCCTCCAAATCCAGACCCTACCATTCCATCCACTCTATCCCAAGATTATAGTCCCCCATTCATCCCATCTCACGATTTCTTTCCTCAACCAAATCCTGTTCCTACCATCCTATCTATTCCATCTCAATATCACACTAGCTCATCTACTCCATCCCATGATCCCCTTTGCACTCAAGATACAATCACTCCATCTCATGAGCCCTTATCACCCACTTCCACAAATCTAGATCTTGTCATACCATGTAATCCCTCTCCTGATCCCTTATCATTCACTCCTCCTGATCAAGATGCTGTTATCCCATCATCTCCATCTCATGATCCTTCATCTCCATCAAGTCCTACCATCCCAACGCCACTTTTGTATCACCTTGGTAACATTACACTACACCATGGTGGTCTTCTTGTAGAAGATAAACAAAACATAGGCACCACCCATCCTCTTCAACCTAATAATGGACTCACATAATACTTCCAAAAGAATATGCACCCTACCAAAGATCACATGCTCAAGAACATGAACTATCAAGGAGAAGGTTTAGGCCTTCATGAGCAAGGTATTATAGTGCCCATATAGGTCAGAGAACATCTAGGTGCACAAGGTCTTGGATATATCTCCCAAGAATCACAATCCAAATTTTTTTATACACCCTCCATACATCCTAAGCAAGCCTCTTCCAAAGGAATGAAAGGAACTTCCCATCATTCTACCAAACCATTTGTCGCCATCCCCCTCCTCCATCATATTACCTCCAAACAACCGTCCATCTTCCTCCTTCATCTTTTAAATCCATTTTGGGTCCTTATACCCCTCCACAAAATTTCACACATCCTCCATATACACAGTCTATTTTGGGTCCTTATATCCCAAATTCACCTCCTCCATCTCATCCTATTCACCCTTTCATCCATCCATCACCTATCCCTAGCACGCATCACAAGAATCCTAAATTCATAACTCCTAATCAAGATCAACAAAGGCACCCGTCCATGTATGCTATCTCGCATCCTCCATCCACACATCATCAAAAAAATCATACCTCTATCACTCCATCCATGTCCTCTCCGCATCATCCATCTCCCCATACCCATCCCATTGCTACTAAAAGCACTTTGGATGCCAAAGAAAAAATGTATAAATCCAAACATCCACATGAATCTAATGCTCCTCATGTCCCCTTCAAAAGACATGTTGACGAAAAGAAAAATCAAATACAAAATCCAAATCAATCCAAAAGGCCACAAAGGCCCACCAAAGAAAAAATCAAAACCATGTGGATCCTAAAGAAAAAAGAGGCCATGCCTTCGAATGAAAAATCTGTAACGACATCCAAAGTTTCTAATCTACCAAAAAATCATTCACCTCCTCCATCTCCTAAATCTATTTTGGGTCCCTATGTCCCAAAATTCACTATCCCAACCCCTCCATTATCCCCACACTCTCCACATACACCACAAAATGTGCCAATTTTGGTCCTAAACACCATCACACATCCACTCCATCATTCCATCCATATCTTTTCAAGTATCCCATCCATTATCCCACCTATCTACCCCATCAAATCCCTTTAATCCATCCTCTTGCATAATCCATCCATTCTAATAAGGTTGTACCAACATTTAATCATCACTTCAAACATGGGCTCTTATTACCTCATATAGAACTTGATGCTTGAGTCCTTCATCCATCCCCTTTATCACATATCTTCCAAATTTGCATATTCATATCCTTATCTTTATCCATCTTCACCAACATCCTAGTCCAAAAAGTCAGAAAAAAAAAAAAGAGAAAAAACAAAGAAAAAATAGTAAAGAGAAAATAATTTGTCCAATGGTGAAAACTTGGAAAACAATCACCTTGGATAAGTACCATGATGAAAACTTGGCAAACATGCATCATACGTAAATCCCCATCCAGTCTACTTCCACCTATGCATTCCTTTCCTCCATCTCCTACATTTTCCTATCTTCCACATCCTATGCATCATATCCCATCTATATCTAGTCCCTCCATCTTCCTTGTGATCTTGACCAAGATAGGGGCAAACATATATACATTCTTTGGACAGCTCTTAGCATATATTCCCCTCATCCATACACTATCATATTCCTTATCCTCCCAATCTACTTTTCTGATCCATGCATATTATCTACATCAATCTACCTTCATCATCCATCCATCATGCCAACACCCATATCCCTTCCTTACCCATATCTCCTATCTATGTCCATCTCACTCCCTTATCCACCCATCCTTCTATTCCTCTTGCCTTGTCACACATGACACATCTAGAGTAGGGGCATCTCCTTAGTTGTGATAGAGTCCTTGGAGACATCGTCCATCCATCCCTCCAAGTAATCCTTTCCATCTCCCCATCCTTTCCATACCGATCTCCCCATCCATTTATCCATCCAGTAATCCCTTCCATCTACCAAATCCTGATCTTCCTATATTGTCATCCACTAGTCCTTTTCCATATTTTCATCCTTATCTTCCCATCCTTACCTTCCTATCCATCTTTCCAAATCCTTATCCCTCTATCCATCCATCCTATCATATTTCTATCTCCCTATCCTTATCTTCCTATCCATCTTTCCAAATCCTTATCCCTCTATCCATCCATCCTAACATCTTTCTATTTCCTCATATTTATCAATCTATCCATTTCCCTATATCTTTCCTTCCATCTCCTAATCCCTTGTCATTGGTATATAGCTAGAGGCTAACCATCATGCAATATAATGCCATTCATCTCCCTCTCATCACTCCTACCTATTTCTCACACCTTTCTCACCTCCTATCACTCTTCATCACTTATCTCCCAATCATACCATCATCCTCCCTATTCATCTTTTGATGATTTGGATAACTATCCCCTCCCTGAGCTTCACATAACCCACATCCAACATATCAACCATCCTATCCGCACAGCCTATCCTGGCTCATCATATCAGCTCCATCAACATATCTCCTTGTCATGGTCATCTCATTGTCCTTTATCCACTATCTATCTTTGTCCTTTTTTCGAACTAAGTTGCCCCTACAATTTCACGTAGGCAAGGTTGATCATTTGATCCGCCATCGAGGATTTTCTTTTCATCTATCCTATTGTCTTCCATTGTCTGTCTTTGGCCTTGTGTCGAACTATGTTTCCCCTACACTTTCACATAGGAAAGGTTGGTCGTTTGATCCACTCCTTGGGAATTTTTCCATCCAGTCTACGCCATCCATCGAGGTCTCCATTGTCCTCTTTCCACTTTTACCCATGGTCTTTTGTTGAACTATGAGGGCTTTGTGCTTTCATGTAGGCAAGGCTGATCTTTCATCAACCCCCGAGCCCCTAGATATTTAGGGTGTGTCGGTCTTGTTTCCCCTAGGTATTTAGGGTGTGCCAATCCTATTGTCTTGTCATCTTGTTGTCCTATCACATCCTCAAGTATGCCCTTATCTGGCTGGTTCTTCATAAATGGGATCCATTCGTATCACGAGATTTAATCAGTTAGAATCTCCTACGTCATAATCGATCTTTTAGTTTAGCATCCATCTTTGGTATCAATAGGATGTATCCTTCCTAACAAACCTCATCAATCCCATCCATCCTCTTGATCCTATGGAAAAGGATTTTTTGAAATTAATTGGAATATTTTGATACTTTTGGCTTCTATTTATCATTTGAGCTCCTTATCATCACTTGTCAAGGCCACCATGATCTATCAAATTATGGTGTGTTTTGACTGGTTAACATAGGGGAATATCTTGATATTTGTTTGTGAATGTCTTTTCGGTTGTCCCACGTAGTACCCACCAAGACCCTTGAGGTCTTGTGTTACGTTGTGGCATCCTTTTGTTCTTGTGGTTATCCCAATACTTGGCCTGACCCAAGTCATCGTGACCTTGGGGTGTTGGGATAACCTCCTTGTTTTTGTGTTTGTGTATGCATTAGACACTAATCCACCTTGGTTTCACATACCATGGTACCTAGTGTCTTATGTTATAGCAAAAATCAGTGCTCCGAAACTAGAAAATTGCATTAGGATTGCATTTCATTTTCTCTTCCATTGCATTGGATATTTCCCTCCATCATCTTCATTCATTTTAACCATCTCACATCTCCATCCAATCCTCCTCCAATCAATCTAGCACAAATCATCTAATCACATCTTTGGTCTTGTTCCCTGCCTTGCTACAAGCCTTGACCCAACTATCATCATCCTCATCATCGTCATCATCATCATCATCAGGATGTATCCTTCCTTATCTTTTGTGCTGTTTGGGATGTATCCTTCCCTTATCAACAACACTCTCATCAGGATGTATCCTTCCCTATCCTTGTGTTATTTTGGGATATATCGTTCCCTCATCAACAACACTCCATTGACCATAATTTCATCCTAGCTTGTAGCTTGACTGGGGCAACATCATATTTGTCCTTGAATCCATTTGTGCTTTCCTTTATCTCTTCATCTTACCGTCCTCTATTCCATCTATCATTTTGCATCATCTTCCCCATCTACCCTTGCATCATCTCATCTATTTCAAGAGCACACCTGTGTTCTCTTAAATCTACATGTCCTCTCAAGGGGGCATCCTCAATCCATAATCTTCATCTTCACACTCCATCATCTTTCCTCCTAGTCACTCCTCGAATGTCTGGGGCATCTTTCTTAATCTAGCCATCTTCTTCTAGGTGCTATGTTTTAATTTTCTTTGAAATGATGCTACTTCATAACACCATCTCAAAGAGGGGAAAAATGTAGACATCTAAATTTGACCACTTATATTTGGTCAAATTTCCCCTTTTCATCTAAATATTCTTTTACCCACATTAATTAAGTAATACTACTATTATTTAATTAATACACCTAAAGTCTTCTAAAACCCTAAGGTATTTAGTTAAATAATTAAATATCTTAACTTTCACTTCTTTCTTCCAAGGAATTAAATAAATAACCCACTTATTTAATTCCCTTTATGTTCCATCCACACATAATCCTATTTCATCTCCTAATCCTATCATTAGGGATGCAACACATCCCTGATCCATGATTAGGATGTGTCACATCCTCCAACTTTTAAAAGTTGGCTCCTAATCATCATTAGCCACCTAACTCTCTACTAATCCCTCATTAATTAGTCTAATTAGTCCTTTAGTCAACTCTTCCCACATCCCAATGGAATTTTTAATTCCATTTTATTCTTCCAAAAACCTTAATAAATTTTTTAATTGCATTTATAATCCTCTTGTCTTCTTCCCCACATGATAGGTCACATCAGTTACATGGGACAAGGACCTCATTTTATCCACATGGTACTTCCAATCATGTGAATTTAAAATTCAAATTTATTTCTCCAACAACTTCTCCCATCCCCATGGTGACAAGAGAGGACTTTCTAAAATTCCTCACTTGTCACCATCAACCTCATATGGAGACAAGGACTTTCTTTTTGAGGAAATTTTCCCCTAATCCCAAGGTACTTGAAAGTACCTCCACCTCACATGTCATTTTCCACGTCATTTGTCCTTCTCACATCTCACATTCCACATGGAAAGATGTGAGGACTTGTGAGTCCTCAACTCACCACAACCCTCCATCTTGTGCATGTTGGCTAAATCCTAGCCATCCATTTTTCTTTAAATTGGAAGACTTGGTCTAAGATTAAAAAAAAAGAATTAGATTCATTATGAATTCACACAACTAGAGCATTCAAGCATTCAATCTAAGAAACTTAGCACTTAGCATTTGCATTCACTCATCCTCCATTATTGCAGCCATTTGAAGCTTTTATTGCATCCACCTACCACCTTTATCCCAATACCCATTTCCATCATTGCAAATCCTCATCTCCTCCTCTCCATTTTGCATCCGTTATTGCATTCACTTGCCATAAAATGAGCATACAATCAAGCATCATCAAAAGGCCAACCAATTCATCAATCCAAGCAAGGTAAAATGTTTCATTTCTTTGTATTTTGTTTGGATTCAACTTAGGCTAATCTTGAGTGTTTATTTGTGTTTTCTCTCTTGCATTCCATTTTGTTTTGCATTCTAGGTAGATAAAACACTTGCACACATAAACATACAATGTCACTAGTTGTTAAGGCCTTACAAGATCCTAATATTTCCCTAAAGATGATTAACTATTGTTTTAGAATCATTCTCACTACTTATTTAGTACCTATATATACCTAAATTCCCTTACTCATTTTGTAAATACAATCTTGCGTTAGTACAAAACAAAGAGGAAAAACAAAATTAATATAACGAACTCTTTAGTTCGATAGACCAAACTAGAATGACTAAGTTAACCCACTTAAAAATGGAAACACAACAATCTTCCATGAAGACAAAAATAAATGTTTCTTAGCTATTCATCTAATATAGCTTAATGATATTTCCTTAAAGTCTATATTACTTTTCTAAGCATTTTAGCATACTAATGTTCCAATTTAAATTTGATGACCTAGTAATTCCAAGTTCTAGAATCAAAAGAATAAATTCAACATTGTTATAGTCTCTAATTGATGGAAAAATATTTGTCCAAACTAACAATGACAACACATAATGAAGATATAAATGGTAACTCTAAAATAGGATGACATATATATTCTTTCATAAATCACCTAATGATCTTTCCAATTATTTTTACCCCATTTAGGTACTTCCCCTTTTTATAATTTTATAGTAATTCAAATTCTCCTAAATTCCATATGGAGCCTTATCTATAAATTTCCTAAAAGATGTTCCAACTAATTTAAGGGTAACTTCCACATTAATAGTATAATTTTTTTTAAATTCAAATTCAAGATCCAATGCAAACATGGGGCAGCGATCTACTATATGCCCTTCACATAAAAACCTCTCAAGATTATCATGAGTAGTTCAATATTAGAATAGCCTAAACAAGTTAATAACCATGGGACATCACATAGAATAATACTCAAGTCTATGAAATTGGTTATCCTAGGAATCAAAGGCTATAGGCTAAGAGATAACATTACACAATGCTCAACAGGTCCTCCTACAAGCCTATTCGATCTTAAATCCCTCACAAAAGAAAATCAAAGGGTCACAATATTTAATGTAAACAATGAGATATTTAAACACCAAGTTTCTTAATTTTATTCTTCAACATATATTGTATATGGAACTAATAAACTAAATCATAACCATCAAGCAAAGATATGTTGTGCCAAAAGAAATTACAAAAGACTATTTATCCTAAGAATCTCATGCAGCTGTGAAAGTATAAACAAGTCATGCGAGCGGTTTAGAGGAAACCCTCAAAGGGATGTGAACTCATGGATTGCAACAATTTTAGGATATGCACAAAGTCAATTTCTTTCGAGGAAGCTCTTAAAATCTTTAAATTAATAAAGTGCTCTAGAACACACCCTAACATTGTAATCTTTTCTTGTGTTCTAAGTTCACGTAGTCATGCAAGTTTAGCGAATGAAGGTTGTGCATTGGGTGATGAGTAAGTCGAACATGCACCACTATCATATACATGATATGGTGAAAGCTTGTATCTCTGCTTAAGACTAAGGCTAACGTGAAACCAAAACTCTAGAGACTATTCACTTATATGAAGAATTCTCAGATCTTTTGATTCAGTACCCCCTAGAATGGGGCTTATCTTTCGATGGCACAAGAAAACAATCGTAAGTACCTATATATGGCATACAAGATTTTTTTCCTGTGGATGAGTACCATCATCTTAGAGTTCATGCTTATATTTCAGGAATAAGGAGAGACCGATATGACCAAAACAAGACCCTGAACTTCAATCAGTCAAAAGCATTGAAAAAGGTGATTTAAAATCTAAATTGGGGATAATTTGCATTGTATATAGACTCAAAACAAACATGGTACAAAGCAATAGAAGCCAAAGGTCAATGCCTGAAAACCCCAAGTTGAGTCTTCTAACATGATATGGATGACACCTCTGTGACTTCAATGTCACGACCATGCCCACAGATTTCATGGAAAAACGGTGAAATCAAAGTCACAACTTAAGAAAAAGTCTATGCAGTAAACAAAGGCTTCTCTTCCATGGCTAAACCATTGAGTACAAGATATCACAATACCCAAATATCTAAAAGTGTTTAATCACATAAGGAGTTTGGTTCACAAATTTTTAGTGAGAGAATTTTGCAAATTGACAAAATCCATCAAACACACCATAAGCATACCACAAATATTCAAGAAAGGAAACATAGTACCTGAAAGATTTCCGCTCCTTATTCATTCAAGGTGACCACGATACTACCGACATACAACTGAAATCTTCCCTTAACACTAGTATGCTTCTTGCCATTTTTAGAAAGTCACTTATCCTCCAAAGAAGCATATAGAGATACTCTTTTATTTCATAATGCCCTCTTGGCATCATATCTCATAAATTCCCATATGCACGCGACAAGTTTTTTTTTCTTTAGATCCCATGTAGAAATTCGAGCATTTAGAGAAGGTCGAGCTTCCTTGTTTACCCGCTTGACCTTTGACTGCACCAAAGAGGGGAAACATGAACTGAAGAATCTTGGTGGAAATTCCGTGAACCCGTAATCCCACTCCCAACAAAATTATTCAAGCCAGGTTTTCTCACCGCCCCCGTCCGCCTCCAAAAAAAAATCTCCCAAAAAAAGGAAAACTGTTTTATTTTCGAAAATAAAAAATCTAATAAAATTTAAAAATCTCTAATAAAACAATCTTGATGAGCTAAAGGGGCTCTATAATGAATGGTTCATAAAGTACAACACTTGCTGAAGGTTTTGCAAATGGGGTAGCAAGCTAAGTGGGCTTAACCTTGGGGGAAACTCCGTGGTTAAGCGCTCTTGAGCTGGAGCAGTACTGGGATGGGTGACCTCCCGGGACGGACCAATGCTTCACCTCTATGAGCATCACCTAGATGCAATGAGTGCTAAGTGGACCATTCATTATCATGAGAGATGGGTTCTTGTGAATCACTACTCATGAATCATGGGTCAATGAGTTTGACTCGAAAACTACATGGTTGAATCTTGATAGCAATATCATAATTTGACACGCTGTGGAAGATACCTCCTACTTATCAATCCTTTTTTTTTTTGACGATCTCTTCAAAGTTGTGCATGCGCTTACATGAAAATGTTTCTATTCTTTATATTACTTTTACTATTCATTTATTAAAATACTCCATTATAATTCTATTTTATTTTATTTTTTTCTTTAATTTATTTTAATATAACATTACACACCAAAATTATTAATAAATCTATCTATATCTTTTATCAAAATACTTTTACTTGATAAATTATTTAATAAATTAATTAGTCAAAATAACAATTATTTTTACTTATCATAATACTTTTTAACATAATAATTCTATTTTAATACGGTAATTAATTAGAAACATTACTTGACCACATTTAAATCAAATAGACTAACCATCAATCAATACCTGATCACAAAGCGAAGTCGAAAAGTAAGACCACAACAATACTGACAGGCCAACCATCATACGGTCAACACTGACAGGGTAAACCATGGAGAGGTACTGCATAGTAGAAATTCATGCACAAATGAATTCCAAAGATTGGCACACTTATGGTCTAAAATATGAGGCATATTTGATGAACTTAGTGTATAAATACTTGTATTTTATAGTTTTTGTAGTGTAGAAAAATGTATCCCTTTACATTTTGTCACTTGTTTGGGCCCTCCTAATTGAATTAGACTTAATAATACCTTAATTTAGTGTTGATAAATGTATCCTTTTACATTTTCACATTTATTTGGGCCCTCTTAATTAAATTGAGTTTAATTAGGCCTTAATTATCCCTTTTATTCATTTACAGGCCTAATAAATTTCATTTTCCAAAGGAGAAACCCGATAATAATTAATGCCTAAACATAACACTTTACTTTGAGCAATGTGTGTTCCAAGAATAAAGACCTAGGAACCATTCGCCCATGGGAGAATGGGTCCTCCATAGACCTTTGAACCTATTTTTAAATCATGTTTTGGTGGTATTTTTATCGTCCCAAATTTAAATATAAATTTTTGGCTTGTAATGTTTGAGTTTTGGGAAATTAAGGATAAATGTCTATAAATACAAGGTTATTTAATCAATTCAAAACATCTAGCAAGAGGGAAAATTTCATATGAGCAAATATTATTTTCAAGAGCATTCAAGAGAAGAATTATCAAGGATTTATTTCAAGAACCAAGATCTCAAGCATTATGCCAAAGTTATGTTCATTCATGCATGTTTTTGGAGCTAACATTGTGATGTAGGTTTCAAGATCTAATCCAAGCATTCAGGTCAAAGATTCAAGTATCAAGATCCACATCCATTGAAGCCATTTCATGTAAGTTGTAGATCTAGATATCCAAAGATTCATCCAAGGGTTTGTTGAGTGGTAACATAGCATTGTTCATTCATCATTCCATCTTTTGATCATTATTTCAATTTAGGGTTTAATTACCAAAATGGGGTCTGACTAAGACAAACCCCCATTAATGATTTTTTTTCCCCTCTCCCTTTGTGTGCTATAGGTTCATAGGTTGAAGAAAAGTTGAAGATCTCAAAAGTGCAAAATTACAAAGTTGCATTTGTTGTCACCTTTATTGTTATCTCATGGAAAATCAGATCCTGAATTCATTTCTGACCGTTCAACTGTGAAACCTGAAGGATGTGGAAGTGCAGACACAAGAGTAGAGGACCTAGAAATCAATTTTGAAAAACTCTACAAAGACCCATTCACCCATGGGCTAATGAGTCCTAGTTAGCCTTCAGAAACCACCTCTTGGTGAGTGGTAAACACATCTCTACCCTTCTCAGATTTGCAATCTATTTTCTGGTTCTACAAATATTGAGTTTAATATTTCTATTTCAAGTGTTAGATTGTATTTTGGAGTTGATTTTCTATTTTTAGTTTTTCTCTCCAAAGTGTTGTTTGACCTTGACCCTCATCTTGAGAGTAGAAGGAAATCTTAATATTCTCACATTGGGTTGATTCACCTCAGGGTTAATCAATTTTTTTGTGGGGATCTCATTTCCTAATGAATGTGGGAAGATAGGGTCTATTTCCACCCTTTGGGCTTACCTTTTTATTTTGAAAAACCCTATTTTCCTTCATTTCATTTTGGTGAAGCCAACCTTTTACAATAGAATTTTAAAAATTGGAGTCCATTTCAACCCTAGATCTAAATTTTGCACTAGTTTGCATTAGTTGTGCTGGATTAAATTTAGGGTTCTTTAATCTTGAATTAGTAAACATTGCATTTAGGCTTAATTTTGCATGTTTGCATCCTTTAAATTCATAAAAAATCTAAAAAAATGCATTAGATATGCATTCATTTTGCATTGTACTTGCATCAAAATCATCATTCAATCATTTAAATTCAAATTCAAATTCAAATTGCATTCTAAAAACAATCATTTAGTTCATCATTTTACCTTATTTACACTTGTATTTATATACTCTTATTCTGAAAAACATATTATAGAAAGCCCTATTTGTAATTATAAATAGAAAACATATAAAACAAACTCAGATCTTGGAAAATTTAAAAACCTTGAGCAAGGACCCATTCACCCATGGGAAAATTCTTCCCTATACAGATCTTTTAGACAAAATTTTGAGTAATTTTTATCCTTTGTTTTGCATTTCTATTGTTGTTTTCAAATATGAGAATTGGTTTCTTGAAACAATCTATTTTTGAATTCAAGTTATTGCTTCTTTAGTTAGATCTTGTAATATTTTTGAAAATATTTCTTGCATATTTCAGTAGAGGATAGTGTTAGATTTGTGTAATTTTCCTTTATTTTCAACATTATTTCATAGATTGGATAGATTCCTTTACATTTTGCAATCATTAGGAAGCCTAAACAAAAAAAACAAAAAAAATCAAACAAAGTAAACAAAAACTAAATGGTTAACCTTGGAGAAAGAATATCCATTAAACCCTTTAGTTGTGATGACTTTGACATGTTAGATTAAGCCATTGAGGACTTCATTTCACCTAGATCATCCACTAAATCTTTGGTACAAGAGGATGCAAGCATAGAAAATCATGAAAATCATAGTTGCTCTTCTCCCAATACCTCTCCTACTTGTGATGAAGGTATTTTTGTGTTAGAAGATCCAATTATTGAGTGTCATGAGAACCTTGTTTGTACCTCTTTCAATGCTACATTTCTCTCAACAAACACTAATATGGATGGCATAGATGAAGATGTTAAGTTCACATTAGATCCCCTCTCACTAGAAGTTCATCTAGGTAACTCAATTGAGGTTATGAATGCACAAATTGGATCTCCTTTAATTAGAGAGGGCCTCCTAAGTCACATCCCATCTTAGAACCACCTAAAAAACAACCATTAACTCCATGAGATATCTTCAATTTTACATGGCAACTTCCTAGTAACAATGTTTTGTAGTAGCCAAGTTACAATACCGTTGCTCACACATACAATACAAGGAACAATAGGAAACCACAAACCATTCCAACTTCATTACCATTGCCTCAACCTATATTTCCTAGTTCTCCTCTCTTTCACTTACATAGTGGAAAGGAGTATGATTTTTTTGACTAACTTAAGATACTCCCGCTACGATATCCTTATGAGATCTTATTCAAACATCACCTATGTATACAATAGGATGCTCCAATAAATTTTGTAGAAGAATAATATCCAACTTTCTATGAAATTGAATGATGTAGCATCCTCCTTTGACTGTATGCAAGTAAAAAATTCATGATATCACATTCACTCAACAAGAATTACCCTCACTTGAGATACAAAATAAACATGAGCCCTTAATGATAAAGGTAATCATTAACAAAACTACAGTTAGGTGCACTCTCATAGACAATGGAGTAGGTCTTAATGTTTGTAGAATTTATCTCCTAGATAAAATTGGTGTGGACAAGAATCTCAATGATGTTAATATTCATGGCTTTGAATTTGTTAATAGGAATCCATTAGGAATGATCACATTAACCATTGAGGTTGGACCTATAGTGTTGCCTACCCCTATCCATATAATTCCAGGTCCTCTTTCATATAGCCTTGTCCTAGGGAGACCATGGATTCATGCTATGAAGGGAGTCCCATCTACTCTTCATCATGAGATGAAATTTGAATACAAAAAAAGATATACATGGTTGAAGCAGATGAACAAAGCTATAAATCAGAAGTTCAACATGATCATAACACTTCCAACTCCCCTAATACTTTGATTCCAACTTCCAAATTGGAACCTATACAAGTTGATGTTAATCCTAATTGTCTTTCACCTACAACAAAACTCTTTATTGATGATTGAGAGCCACTAAATTTTACACCTCGTTTCAAATAAGAGTCTAAAATCTCACCCTCTAAATCCAAAGAGTCATATACAAATGATTCATCTTAAAACAAATGTTTTAGTGACGATTAGGGTTCACTAGATTTTACACCCTCATTTATGGGAGCGTATAAAATCTCACAATCTAAATGAAAAAATCCTTGTGTTTCACTTTCTCAACTTGGTTCTACATCAACAACATCACCCCATGGTGGTGATAAGCGCCCTTCAACTCCCATCCCTCATGAGAGGAAGATGTGTAACTTTAAGAAAATTAAAAAGGATTTGTGTTCTTGTGAAGAAGCCAATCCTTCTCAAAAGCATAAAACCCCTTCATATTCAAGATGGAATAATTTTATGGTCTTGGATACAAACTCCTTTCTAAACATGGATATAATGAAAACATTGAGCAAAATGATAGAGAACAAGTGAAGTCTATACCATACTTTTTCAAGAAAGATCTAGGTTTACCACCTTTATGTCCATATTCATCCAATGCCTTATAATCTATTGTATGTATGAAATATTTTGATGAGAAAGAAATGTCCCCTACTATTGATCAAGAGACTATCTTATCAAGGCTTCTCAAAGACAGCTTGATTATTCTTCCTCCAAAAACATGAAATAAATCTTACAATAAAAGTTCAGTCTATGCATATCATAGAGTTCATGGTCATTCTACTAAAGAATATAAGGATTTGAGTAATAAAATACATCTTAAGGATTTTGGTGCTCTTCCTTGTGTTTATGCACCTATTTCCTCTAATTCACACTAATTTTTCTCCTATCATGTTGCTCATCACTATGTGGCAATAGTAGCTTTATGTGTCTTGCTCATTGCCATTCATAGGTGCAACCATATTTATCTTGGCAGTAGCATGATAGTTCTTGGTGGTTGTCTGTGTCTCTATGATTGGGGGAAAGGATAACTAGTTTTTTGATGTGTGCATTATTTTCAAGGATCACTTCTTCCTCTCTTTCTACTTTAAATACCAACGTAGCAAGTATATTGATATTTTAAGTTGGGGGCATAATATCCCCTATCCATTGTTCACATGTTCCATTCTTAGTGATGATGACATATATCTCCTAGGAAGTGTGACCTTTACATTAGAATTATTTTATTTTATTGACATTATTTCATTTTGGAATTTCGACATATTTTTTGTTTAGCAGAGCATATTGATCATGTTGTGTGGCACCTTATCAAAGTTATCAGGAAGTATAACTTTGGTATGTTAGTACAATGGGATCTTATAGAACTAGCATAACTTTCCCATTGTATGGTGAGAGCCTAGACAAAGGAATGACTTTCTCACTTAGCCACTTTTTGGGGGCTCACCTAGTGGATGATAGATTTCTCTAGCCCTTGTGAGCGTATTTTTCCAAAGGCCACCTAGCATAACACAACTTTCTTTTCTATGGAGCCTTTGTGTTTTTCATGGAAACCAAGAATAACACAACTTGCTTTCCTGTAGAGCCATGTGTTGGATGGATGTGGCATAATACACTTTTCTAGTCCATCTTTCTTTCCTCTTTGCATCAATTTTGGAATTGTATGTTTGTGTATCTTGTTTTTTTGCTTCATACCATACATCTTGTGTGTGTCCATTTGCACTTATGTTGGTTTTCTATAGGATCTTGAGCTTGGGGTCTTGGCCACATCCTTGATATTTATCATCCTATCTCACTAACACTTGTACACTTGGACCCCCTCTTGACACATATTTGTCTAATTTAGTGTAATTTGATGTAGGGTCATCCTCTCACTAAAGTGGGTCTAAATGTAGTGTAAAAAAATATACCCCTTTACATTTTATCACTTGTTTGGGCCATCCTAATTAAATTGGACTTAATAATGCCTTAATTTAATGTTGATAAATTCATCTCTTTACATTTTCACTTATTTGGGCCCTCTTAATTAAATTGAGCTTAATTAGGCATTAATTATCCCTTTTATTTACTTACAAGACTAATAAATTTCATTTTTCGAAGGGGAAATCTGACAATAATTAATGCCTAAACATAAAACTTTACCTTGAGCAATGTGTGTTTCAGGAAGAGGGACTTGGGACCCATTCACCCATGGGTGAATGGGTCCTCCCTAGACCTTTGAACCTATTTTAAAATCATGTTTTGGTGGTATAATGATCATACCAAATTCAAATTTCAAAAGTCGGCTTGTAATGTTTGAATTTTGGGAAATTAAGGATAAATGTCTATAAATACAAGGTTATTTTATCAATAAAAAACATCTAGCAAGAGGGAAAATTTCATATGAGAAAATATTATTGTCAAGAGAATTCAAGAGTAGAATTATCAAGGATTTATTTCTGTAACATCCCTCCTCTTAATACTCGAGTAAACTCAAGAATTTACTAGAGGGCAAATGATCTTAGTAAACATGAGAGATAATTTTTTTTATTTTTTTATTTTTAAAATAACATTTGCATAAGCACAAGAAATTGAGTACAACATTTCTAGTTAATTTCAAACTTGAAAACATATATAATCACAACTAGAATCAAGATAAGTTCTCACACTTTTCTATTATAATGCATAAAATACATTTGGAAAAAGAATAGTTTTACCTCATAAGTTTGACTGTCAGAAGCCATATCATGGAGTTCATTGCATCTGGAATATGGTTAACTATCTTCACGAGCCTCGGTGAGTCTTCTACTACAAAGGGAGAACATCATCTGAGTGCTTTTCCTCCCAACCAAAGACCTACTGGTCTCCCGTGTTTCTTCAACTGAAGAAACCCATCCCTTCACAAAGGGTATAGATATAAGGAACTATCAAGTTTCTCCATCTGAGTCCTGGTGATGTGTCCTACAAAACTCAATCAACCATACAACTCTAGATCCCTTCTAGCTAAGTATGATCATCCTAATTGGTCATGCCATCTAGAAACGCACCCCTAACTCATCTTAGAAACTATCTCATCCTATAGTTTTACTTACTTTATTTGGTACTCTAGTCACAACTTGTCAGAACTGAAAAATCCATTCTAGCCTATCGGACTTAGAACTAATCCTTACTCCAAGATATACATGTAATATAAGATTTAGGTTTTTCTAACCTTTTTAAGGGTCCCTTATTGCATTCTTGGAATTTCTAGGGTTTATGACTTTCTATCATATTACTCTCTAGATTCAATACTAAACATCCTTGATGCATTAAATTGAGTTTTGACATTATCATAGAATCCCTCCAAGTATTACAAAGACTCTTCATGTCTTGTTCTATGGTTTCCTTGACCTTCCACTGTCAAACCATATATATATATAAATATGTACAATGTCATATCCATCATAAGAGTTATATTTTCCTGTATCCTCCTTGCTTCAATACTAGGGTTTAACTTTTCGAACCCAATACATGGAAATATCAAACATCCTTGTTTTCCAAAGGTAATAGAATAAGTGTATCAAACATAAGAACAATGCTACTAGTCTTCCTAGACCACTTGGCATTGCTTGAGTTCACATTTTACGTAACATGAATAAGCATAGTACTCGAGGTATTTCCTCACCAAAATAATATCTAAAAGAATACTATCACTTTATTTTAATTGTTTTGAGCTATGACAATCTTTCAACCCTAAAAGGTTGATTTAAAGAGGATAATAATCTACTTTTGATCCCTTGGTCTACTTGAGTCTACTGACTTTCAACATAGGTTAAGTTATGAACTCATAAGTAACTTCCTTGTCCCATAAACCTTAATTGATCATAATAGTTTACCACCATCATGTGTAATTGAGTTACGAATCTCTCCTTATGTCCCACCCCAAGGTAAATCATTCTAGTGATACCCAATTTTGGGCTATCTATGCCTTCTATGCACTTAGCACGAAAATAAGTTCTATTGAACAAGAAATATGAGATCTATATCTTTGCATTACCTACTTTACTCTCTCTCTAGAGACAACATAACATAAGTAATAATGGTTAATTGAAAGGCTATCTAAATCTCCACATCCTTGGATCGCCTATTCCCCTGGATTTGTTTTACAAAAATGACATGCAAAACTAAATTTCGTATAAGGATTTCTTTATCCATAATGCAACATTGTCGCTTGAATATCAAAAGGTTATAATCTTCATTGAAACCTCCAAACAAATAAATAGAAAAGATATGCTTCCAAAAGCAAGAATACATCTATTGAACTATCATAGTCTTTATCCTAGATATTCCATTTAACCTTATATTTCTCTTTTAAGGGAATACTAATTTCTCTTTCCATTCTCTAGAACTTGTATCATTTTCCCTTTAAGGATGCATGATCAACAAGCTAAATAAAACATTACATCGATTCATCCTTTCTTTCTTGTAATCAAAATTTGTTAAAATATACACCCATAATAAACTCTTTATTTGCAGGGGTTTAATAAGTTAAGGATAGAGAAAATCATTCCTATATAAATGGTGCTATTCTGCACTCCTTACCAATGATGCTTATCCAATCTTATGGAAAAAAAATAGATCTATAACCTCTTCTAATCCTTCTTCAAAACAATTGTAATAACCCTAACCTCTCATTAATCAACACAGAGAATCGTTCGGGTACAATTTGTAGTGCTCCCATTGTCGACGTTAGCCTCTGAGACTCATGGTCCACATCCACCAACAAATACAACATTTCATGGCATAACAATACACAACACTGGATACACACGGAAATATTAACAAATGCGATTGATGTTAGAATCTAGTTCCTTCTCCACATGAACATAAATAAGGATGCGTTGAAGATTTATTTCTGGTGAGATGTCAATGAGTTCAGCGCTTCAAGGTATATGAAATTGCTTGATCATCAACACGGTCGCTCTGAGAAGATTCCATGGTAGCAATATTATTCACGATAAAATGAATGTGGATTCTCGAACACCTACGACCCTTTGCCATTTAAATACCACTTCCTCCATACCAATTCACCAATAATTCTCACAATCCAAAATGCTTTATGCAACACTAAAATTCCTTCAGATATCTCCACCCGATATCCCTTTTTAACTTTCATCTATCTATTCTCCTATCTAAATTGGTACACCAAGGGTTTCATCCTGGCATGACTAGGAATCCCTGAGATTTTTCATTCCCCTTCTTTTTTTTTCAATTGGAATCCTCCATACTAAGAATCTGTTCCCCCCGATAGAAAGGTGGTTCCAAAAATTAGTTCCAAAAAGCGGTCAAAGAATCAATTGCCAAGAATTTGTTAATCCGTTCCTCCACAACATGATTCTTATCCCCCTTATATCATCAACTTGCTTGGAATATATATTTTTTAATAATAAAAACCAGTTACCATGCTAAGTGACACGATGAGAGTTGGGGTTTGAAAATGGAGAGTTTTAATTGCTAACGAATAAGGTTTAAGCTTCCTTAGAAATCGTGCTAACTGCCCTTGATGGCCACTATTATTGATTTTAAGCCTTCTAAATCTATTTCCAACAATAAATTAGTATGTCGCGGCCTTTCAAGGCTCATGTTGGCATTAGAAACAAGATGATACCTTTTTAAATTCAAAATGTGCTCCTCACATAAGAGTTGAGCTAAACAATAAGCTCTATAGCTAGATTAGCCATTTTGACGATCCCAAATTATATATAAATATTAAAACTTCCAAGATTAATATCAACTTTACCATACAAAGTTGATGACGTTAGTTTTCACGTCAACACTCAAGCGAAGTCAACCCCCTCAATATGCACTTCAAGATTATCATCAAGATCAACATCCTTATGCAATATCACAATGAGAGTCATCAAGAATACATGTTTAAAGATTGAACACATCATATAGATCAATATACTTATATGTGAGTCATTTTCGTCACAAAATCTTATGCATGCACGTATGTATCCATACGTTCTTGAACACAAATGTTTGTAAGTTGACAGTGTCTATGTCTTTGTATGCACATATGCATCCATGCACCCATCTATATGTGTACGAGTACATATGCTTACCTTATCGATAAGGTATACCTACATTCATATATTCATTTATTTTATATAATAAAAAGAGAGTTAATAACCCTTATGAGAATCATATCAACACAAAGGTCGACTAATTGATTACTATCGACAAGCTTCTAGACAAGTTAAACAACATGAACTAGAATTTAAACGACATCGATAACTTGTCGAATCGAGAAATAAACTTAGACCAAAAGGGTTGAGTATCACTTACTTGACTCAACTAGGTTCACTATTTTGCATCAAGACTAGACCTAAGATGGCAACAACCTATTCTTTTCCTTGTAGCTATACCCTTCTCTCCAATGATGCTCTCCCTTCCTTTCTCGGAGGGACAGAACCCTGTTCCCTCAATGCAACTTGCAATCACCAACTTGAGATTAGTGTATCATTAACCATTTCATAGTCCTTATGAAATCATCACACCTTGACAACTTTTAAACACATGTCTATTGTAGTCAAATAAACATAACTCATGAAAACATTGATTTTTCTAGACATTTTTACTAAACATCAAATCATTGAATCATGTGTAATCATCTAGTAATTACTTCAAAAGTAAAAGGTAAAACATAGTTAAAGTTAGGGGTGTAACAATTTCAGCAATTAAGATCTCAAGCATCATGCCAAAGTTATGTTCATTCATGCATGTTTTTGGAGCTAATATTATGATGTAGGTTTTAATATCTAATCCAAGCATTCAAGTTAAAGATTCAAAGAAAGATTCAAGTATCAAGATCCACATCCATTGAAGCCATTTCATGAAAGTTGCAGATCTACATCCAAAGATTCATCCAATGGTTTGTTGAGTTATAAAATAACATTATTAATTCACCATTCCCTCTTTTTATCAGTGTTTTAAGTCAAGGTTTAATTGCTAAAATAGGGTTTGACCAAGGAAAAATCCCATTCACCCAAAACAAATTTTTTTTCCCTCTCCCTTTGTGTGTTGCAGGTTCATAGATTGAAGAAACATTGAAGATCTCAAAAGTGAAAAATTGTAAAGTTGCATTTGTTGTCACCTTATTTGTTATCTCACGAAATTTCAAATCCCAAATTTATTTTTGACTGTTCAACTGTGAAACTCGAAGGATCTGAAAGTATAAAAATAGAAGCATAGAACCCAACAATCAATTTTGAAAATCCCTACATAGACCCATTCACCCATGGGTGAATGATTCCCAGTGAACCTTCAAAAATTTCCTCTTGGCAACTAGTAAACACTTCTCTACCCTTCTCATATCTATAATATGTTTTGTGGTTCTTAAAATATTGAGTTTAATATTGTTGTTTCAATCGTTAGATTGCATTTTGGAGTTGATTTTCTATTATTCATTTTTCTCCCCAAAGTGTTATTTGACCTTGACCCCCTATAAGGAAGCTAAGTTAGTGGAACAACTTCCTACACTAACCTTGAGAGGAGAATAATGCAAAAATTTTATAGATCTTTAACAGTTACAAAAACTTAAATAGAAATAAACAAAAATATCATGCATACCACAACACAATAATTTACATGGGGAAAACCCATTCAAGAGAAAAACCCCACTCTAAAATCCATCTAATATATTATTCAACAATCACAAAGATTACAATATACTTGCAGAGCAAGCTTCTCATAGGAGTATCACCACTTAGAGATCTAGAGACAACATGACCTCTATTAGAATATCAAAATACACCATCGTATACATACATCTCACCTTTATATAACAAGCTTTTGGAACCTTCTAGAATTAGGGTTTTACAAGGCTGTTTTTCATTTGACGTGTTAACAAAAAAACCTTGACGTGTCAGTGGGAAAAAACCTTGATGTGTCAACGGGAAAAAACCTTGACGTGTTAGCTATTTTTTTTGGGCTATTGTCTTGAACCCCACATCTTGTTATGAGTTTATAGTATTTGCATGATCAATCTCCACATACCAAAATACATCCTATCAATAAATCATATACAATTACAAGGTTGAAATTATTTTTTCCAAAAAATCTCTCATTTGTCGAACACTATGCTAGGACAATCAAATTGTGTTATCATCATCTCTAATTGCTAGAGGCCAAAAGGCCCATAGCCTCTGAACACCATTTGAACTTCTCTGTGCTCAGAGACTTAGTTAAAGAATCAACAACATTCATCAAAATCTCTACCTTAACCAACTTCACCCTTCCATCTTCAACCATATCTCTAACAAAATGATACTACACATCAATGTGCTTGGTCCTAGCATGAAACGTTGGGTTCTTGGCTAGAAATATCACACTTTGACTATTGTAATAAATTGTCACTACACCTTGATTTATTCCAATATTTGAACATAGTCTCTTAAGCCAAATTGCTTCTTTACAAGCATGAGTAGCTGCCATATACTCTACTTTAGTAGTGGACAAAGCAACCACAACTTGTTGCTTACTCATCCAACTAATTGCATCACCAAATAAAGTAAACACATAGCCACTGGTGGATCTTCTGCTATCAACATCACTTGCCCAATCTAAATCCACATAACCATGAATATCAAGGGAAATCTCATCTTCAGTCATATTACTATGATAACATAAGGAATAATCTGAGGTATTACATAAATATATAAACTCTTTTAACTGCATCCCAATAAACTCTACCAAGATTAGAAATATATTTGGAAAGAACCCCCACTACTTGGGAAATGTCTGGTCTAATGCAAACCATAACATACATCAAACTTCCAACTGCACTTTGGTAAGGCACTCTGCTCATGTCTTCCATCTCTGATGGAGATGTTGGACAATATGAAATAGATAACTTTGTTCCAACTAAAACAAGAACACACAATGGTCTACAATCCTGCATATCAAACCTCTATAAAATTGAGTTGACATACTTGCTTTGGCCAAGCCATAGCTTTTTGTTCACTCTATCTCTTTTAATTTCCATCCCAAGAATCTGTTTAGCTGCACCAAGATCTTTCATTTCAAATTTAATAGGAAGTTGAGATTTTAGTTATGAAATCATACCCTTCCCTCTACCAATAAATAACATATCATCAACATATAATGTAATAAACAAGAAATGATCACCATCAGTTTTATAATAAATACAATGATTTGATTTAGAATTCTCAAATCCCAAACTCAACACATATGTATCAATTTTTTGGTACCATATCCTAGGACTCTATTTTAATCCATACAAATATCTCTTCAATTGGAAAACCGAATTACTTTTACCTTTCACCATGTAGTGCTCTGGCTATGTCATATAAATATCCTCCTCCAAATCACCATGAAGGAAAGAAGTTTTCACATCCATTTGCTCATCCTCTAAATCATAAGCAATAACAATAGAAAGAAAAAATATAATGGATGTCATTTTTGCAAGAGGAGAAAATATCTCACCACAATCAACACCCTCAACTTGAGAGTAAACCTTCACAACCAACCTTGCTTTGTAATTATCAATACCTCCATCTAAACCAATCTTTTTCTTGAACACCCATTTACAACCAAAAGGTTTTCGTCCTTTAGGAAATGATAGAGGATCCCATGTATCCTTCTTTTTCAAAGATGCCATTTCTTCATCCATAGCAATCTTCCAGGCTTCTGCATCATTCATACCTAGTGTCTCTTCTACAAATTTGGGTTCATCCATGTTAGTATTCAAAGAAAAAATACATCTCCAATCATCAGGTGAATACCTTTCAGGTGGTTGTCTATGCCTTGTAGACCTATGAACAAGCTGAGTTGGAGTTTCTTTCTCATCTTTTGAAGACCTAGAGCTAGATGAGCTCTCCTCAACTTCTTGTCTATCCTTGGGCCTCAATTCAACTTTTTGAGGTGTAGAAGGAAATTGAATCACATCTTCCAGTTTACTTTGTTCTGGCTGCAATGTAATAGAAGAAGGCTTAGTTTCTCTAAAAGTAACACTTCTATTGTGTATTACCTTATGTGTATTAGGATCCCAAAGATTGTATCCTTTCACACCATAACTATATATGATGAAGATATATTTCACAACCTTGTTCTCCAACTTTATTCGCTTCTCCTTTGGCACATGTGCATATGCCTCACAACCAAAAAATATATGATGTCTTAATTAAGGCTTATGACCTGACCATGCCTCTATAGGTGTTGCAAACTAGAGCTGATGTAAGAGACCTATTAATTAGGTAACAGGTAGTGGCAAAAACTTCAGCCCAAAACCTTTATTCTAGGCCAACACCACTCAACATACTCCTAGCCTTCTCCATCAGTGTCCTGTTCATTATTTCTAAAACTCCATTCTGTTGTGGAGAATACAAAGTTTTCTTTTTTCTATGTATACCACAATCTTTACGGAATCTATCAAAATCATTAGAGAAAAATTCACCGCCATTATCAATCCTCAAACATTTTATTTTCTTTCTAGTTTGCAACTCAACCATTGCTTTAAATTATTTAAATCGACTAAAAAATTTAGATTCTCTTTACAAAGTATAACCATGTCCTTCTACTATAATTATCAATAAATGAAACATAATAAGTAGATTTACCAATTGAAGGAATATCTATAGGACCAAATACATCAGAATGAATAAGATCCAATACACCGCAAGATTTATGAGAACTCAAGTAAAACTAAACGTGATTTTATTTTCCATAAATGCAATGCTCGTAGAAATCAAATTCAAGATTATAATTAGAAAAAACTTCAACAAGTTTTTTATTTTTCAAAGTACTTAGAGCCTTTTCTCCAATGTGTCTAAGACTCTGGTGCCATAACATAGTTTTCTCTACAGGTAACTTTGTCTCGAAAGAAATATCACCCTTGGGTACCCAAAATCCATGACCATCTGCTGAAGGTGAAACCCACACTTCTTCTACAAACTTTATTTTCACAGAAGTACTATTGCACTCAACAATGCATACATCAAGGTTATACAATGTCCCATATATAACACCTCTAGCAATCACCATAACACCTCTAACCATCTTGCATCCTACATCAAAAAATACTACCTGCACACCCACATCTATTAGTTTTCTCACAGATAAAAAATTTCGTGCTAATCTAGGGATATGCAATACACCATTAATCCTTTTTATTCTACCATCAGGAAATCTGATTTTAACTTTACCATGACCAATAATGTCTAAATGAGAATCATCACCCAAGTACACCTTACCTCCATCAAATTCTTCATATTCACAAACCCAATCTCTATTAAAAATCATATGAAAATATGCACATGAGTCAATTAACCATGCATCATTACTTGAACGAGTTGCCAAAGATGCAATGAATGCATCACCATCTTCCTTCTCAGACTCAGAATTAGAATCAAATTTCTTCTTTTTCTTCTTCTTTTCTTCTTTGCATTCCTTATGAACATGTCCAAGATTACCGCAATTCCAACAAATAACTTTGGAATTTCTAGGAGATTTAGATCTCCCCTTGGACTTGGATTTTTCACATTTCTCATTCTTCTTGCCTTTTTCCTTAGGTCTTCCACAAACATTTAGGGCCTCCTTGGTAGTGATTGATACCTTCCTCCTCATCTCTTCAGAAAGAAAAGAGCCCACCACATCTTCAGTCTTCAATATAACAAAAGTACTCCTAATAGCCATAACAAGAGAATCCCATGAATCAAGCAAAGAACAAATCAAGCTCTAAAATTTCTCCTCCTCATCCATTTTGATACCTAATGATGCCAATTGAGCCACCAAAATATTGAATGTTTCTAGGTGGTTTGTGATTTTTCCACCATCTTCCATTCTCAAGGAATACAAATTCTTCCTCAAGAAAATATTCTTCACTAAAGATTTGTCCTAATACATCTTACCAAGCTTCTTCCATAGTTTTTGTGTAGAGGTCTCTTCATGGACATTAATTAAAATAGATTTTTCCAAGAACAATATGATTAGACCCTTAGCTTTATGGTCTATAACATCATATTGAGAAACTTGAGTAGGATCTGCAGGCCTTGAAACATTCTTATCAACAACATCCCACAGATCTCAATTTATCAACAGATCCTCCATCTTTAGCTTCCACATCTCAAAATTATTTTCAAAAATTTCTCCACCTCTATTATCCCTAATGAAATTTCCATCTAAAAATTCCTACAACAAGATCACAAAGTGTCTTCTACACAAGCTCCTACTCAAATATGGATTAGTTCAAAAAACTCAACAACCCACAACTGAAACCAAAGGTGATCAAGCTTTGATACCACTTGTAAGGAAGCTAAGGAAGTGGAACAACTTCCTACACTAACCTTGAGAGGAGAATAATCCAAAACTTTTATAGATCTTTAATAGTTACAAAAACTTAAACAAAAATAAAAACAAATATCATGCATACCACAACACAATGATTTATGTGGGGAAAACCCTTTCAAGAGAAAAACCTCACACTCCAAAAGCCACCAAATATATTATTCAACAATCATAAAGATTACAATATACTTGTAGAGAAAGCTTCTCACAGGAGTATCACCACTTAGAAATCTAGAGACAAAACGACCACTATCAGACTCTTAGAATACACCACCATCTACATACATCTCACTCATTAATAATAAGATTTTTTGAACCTTCTAGAATTAGGGTTTTACAAGTTTTTTTTCATTTGAATTGTTAATGAAAAAACCTTGACGTGTCAGCAGGAAAAATTCTTGAGGTGTCAGCGAATATTTTTTTTGGGGCACTGCCCTAAGCCCCACATCATGTTATGAGTGTACAATATTTGCATGATTAGTCGCCACATACCAACATACATCCTATCAATAAATCATATATAATTGCAAGGTTGAGACAAATTTTCCCAATGCCTCCATCCTGAGAGCATAAGGAAATCTAAAGATTCTTACATTGGGTTGATTCACCTAAGGGTTGTTAATCAATTCTTTGTGGGGATTTTATTTCCTAATGAATGTGGGAAGATAAGGTCTGTTTCCACCCTTTGGACTTACCTTTCCATTTTTGGAAACTCTATATTCCTTCATTTTAGTTTTGTTGACTAGAGGTAAGCTATTTTTTGCTTGTAAGATAACTACATATAGGTTTTCTAATTTTCCCAAAAACTTGAGCATCTCTAATAAAGTTGATCATAAGGCTACTATGATTTGTATGAGGAGAGAAATTTTTATTAATATTATCTTTGATAACTATTTTTTAGATGAATTGATAATTTTAGGCTAATAAGAAATTTTAATATGTGAATAAGTTATTATTTTATAGGAATTTAAAGAGATTTTTATCTATAAGGTATATACCAAAAATATTATACTAGAGTTTTCACACAACTATTTCTTTCAATAAAAAAATTCTTTCATTATTGTATGTTGGTATACTCATGCATTTGAGTCATGTAAACACACATACAACTTATTTCTTATGAATAACCATAGGTATGAACAATATGGAGCTTAGCCTTAGTTGGTTTGTTAGTGTGATGTAGGAAAAATGATTCTAGATCCAACTAGTATTGACCTCTTTTCACTTGACTCCATATTTGGACACAAAACCAACTAGGATTTGATGATTGGATTTTTGCCACAATGGAGAGCCAATATTCTAGGGTCTTGTGTCTATTTTTGTGTTATGAGGATGATGAATTTGATGTGTGATTTAATAATCCTATTTGACATATAACCCTAGATCTAAAAATGTAATTTATCACACAAACAAAAAAATAAAGTAACAAAAATGCTTCAGATTAGAGACTGAGATATACAGAGGAACCTATGACATAAATTTGAAACTTATTTGAAAGGATAGAGGCATTGGGTGCCCTAGATTGGAATACTCATTTTCAAGATCTAAAAAGTCTGAAATGTAGGTTATAGTTTTCTCTATGTTCTTTGGAGCTATCTCTTGTTGAAACTCTTAGATTTGACCTAGACACATGATAAGGGCCCGAGGAAAGGTTGTGCTATATAAGGGCTTGCCTAAGTAAAACCATATTTTTGTATTTCTACCTCCATGTACAATGATTGATGATGATCAAGAGGGCATACCCTAGCTCGAGAAGAGGCCAAAACAATAATTTCCTGAAATGATAAATGATAAATGACAATGTTACCTTGATATGAAGTCCTTCATGAATTGATGCCACACTAAAATTTGCTACAAAATTTGATTGATGGATGCCTTGATTGCTTGATAGATCTAAAAAAGGTTAATTCACCAAACATAATAGATTCATGTAGCTAGAATTTAGAGGGTAACTCAATAAATCTTCATAGTTTGGAATGATTGACATTAATAGCTTCTTGCACAAAATGGCTTCATTCTTCTTGATGCATTGCAAACATTATCTTGATTGATGAAAGCATTGTAATAATGCTGCTAATTTTTCCCTTGAATTTCCTTGATTGATTTTAGGATCTTCAATTTTCTCAATAGATTTTCTTAGGGTTAAAATGGTGAAATTGATTTGGATTTATATGCACAATTCTTATAATTTTCCAAAAATCGAATTCCGATAGCTGACAAATAAAGCCAAATTTTCATATAATAAAATACCAACACTAACATATTCAAATTGGGGATTTTTTCATTATTACATAAATAATAACTATTAGTCTCCAATTCCAGTTAGATGTCCCAAAAAAATAATAAATAGGAAAATTATAAACACAATTAGGTCCTAGCACATAGGGGGGAGCTAAACCTTATGTAAAATTGTTAAAGGTGAATTTTTTTTATGCTACATTTAACCCCCACTTTAGTGAGACTATGAAATTATGCTAAGACTTACACAAGAGTAAGAATAAGCCAAGAAGGGTTCAAATATCCAAACATTGAAGAAATAGGACGACATCAAATCTAGGGGATCCACTAGTCCCCAAGCCTAAGATCCTATGGAAAAAAAATATAAGGACAAAGGAACACACACATGAGGTGCATTGTAGCTTGACAAACATGAATCATACATAAGAAATACATAAAAACTCAATAAAGACACAAAGAAAAAACAAGTCAATTCACAAAGAAAACACACATAAAACACAAGGTTAGTATTAAAAAGGATTTGAATTAGTAAGGTAAAGAGACCCCAACCTTAAATTTTTCTCAAATACAAAATATCATCTCTCGAATTTGTTAAGAAAAAACGGTGCTCTCATAAGGATTAACAAGTTGTGTTATGCCAAATCCATAGACAATTTTCTAATCACGCCTTAGGGAGTGCACACAAGTTTAACATCGTGGGGGATGAATCAATCCTTAACATCATAGGGGATGATATGATAACCACAACTCAAGGGAATTACAAATAACAACACCACCAAAGGGGTGTGTCAATAATTCAAGTCTCACAAGACGTCAATGAAATGGATAGGGTGATATACCCCCTCTTAAAATCTTAACTTACTAATTATGTTGGTATTTTAAGGAAAAAAAGGGAAGAGAGTATCGTTAAAATGAATATAAACCTCCCAAAACTAGTTATCCTTGTCCCCAAAGTGTAAGGGAAAAGAAAACCTTGCAAGATACTTTCATTTTGCTACCATAAAATGAAATATGGTTGCATACAATATTGTACCACCATGAATGGAAATGTACAAATACATGAAGCTAAAAATGCCACATAGTGAGGAGCAACACCATAGAAGATAATTTTATTATTTAGAAGCATTAGGTGTATCAACACAAGTAAGAGAACCACAATAAATAAGTTGTATTTTATCACCCAAGGCTTTGAATTCATTGGTAGAATGACTATGCACTCAGTGATATGCATAAAAATAGTTATTGCTATAAAATTTCTTACATGTTGGAGGAAGAGGATTAATCAAGTGGGATTTGAGAAGCCTCGACAAAATATGCTCTTGCTCAAATAGAGGATAAGTGTTAGTGTGAATAATTAATCTATTCACTATACTTAAGTGTACTTAGGTTGATGAGGCTAGACAACATCTTGTCTAACCAAATGTGCAACCTTTAAGCCTTTAGAGGTTACCAAGTTATTTGGTAAACCTCACATGCCACCTTTTTGAGGTTGGAAGTCTTTCCATCTCACCTCAAAGGTCACTCAACAATTTGAATAAATATTGATGACTTGGTCTTGAATAGGTTGTTGATTTGCACATTCCAAGTGTTCCTAAGGTTGAAACCTATAGGAAACTTGTCTACTCATTTATGCCACTTCATGGGGTACTTGTCAATCAACCTCATAGGTGGATTGCCTTATCCTTGCCTATATATGCAAGGATTTGTACTCAATATAATTTGGGTAATCAAAATACAATTATTATATTGTTCATTTGTTCTTGTCTTTTATCTCCTAGATTATCCTAATTCTTATATGGTATCAGAGCATGGATTGGAGATTTTTACAAGCCAAAGGTAACATTATTGTATTTTGTGAGATTCCATTACTATGTGAAAATTATAGGAAGATGGATAGGAATTTCTAAATCTTTTTGAGGTGATGTCTGGAGTCGACCTCCGCATTTCACAATAGTCTGAAAATTGACCCCACCCTTGAGGAAAACTAAATTTTGTGAGACCTCACTACATGCCATTGTGCAAGCTCAAATTGATAAATTTTGGTCGAACTGAGGCATGATTTGTAGTTATTTCTATGGTTGAAAGTGGGGTTGCAATCAAGGGTTTTGGTGCAACTCCATTCTTTGTTGACGCCATGCCAAGATTGGTGGTATCATTTCTAACCTCTATTCATTGTGCAAGTGGTATTCATTATGTAGGCCACGATTGGATTGTGCATGCCATAGTTTTTACTATAGAGGCTCTTGCATTTTTTTTATTTTAGAAAGAGATCTAAGTGGTACTTTTTGAAGGTAGACAAAGGGTGAAAATTTGTAGAGGAAATTTGCAGTGTGGTGGCCATCCTTCACTCACATTTTTCATGTGAATCATTGTGCAACATGCAATGTTTGCACCATATCTAGGCATACATTTTTTTGTAGAGGAAAGCATGAAGGCCACCATTGACCTTTACATTATTACTCCATAGCCTTTCTAGGTAGAGTTCCAACCTCACACAAGCCCAAGTCAAGCCTTCAAGACCAAGTTGCACCTCAACACCAAGGTAACACCATTTGACCACCAATTAGCATGAACAACCCGATAGAGGGCGTGGGTCTTCAATGTCGCCATTTCTTTGGTGTTTAATTCTTCTCTATCATATTGGCGTTAAATTTTCTCCGTCAAAGGAATTGAACCAAACATAGTTTCCCATCTTGAATCTTGCATAGGCACCTAATTTTGGGAATGGAATACATTTTTTTCTCTTACAAAGGCACCCAATTTGGGGCATTAAATCCTTGATGGGCATCAAATTTTTGTAGAGAGAAAGGAGCACTATTCACTGGGGGGCAAAATTTTTCTCTCTTAACCCTTGGTCACATGAGAATTTAGCCCTTCATTCTTTCTAGCCCAAGGGGGATTAACTCCTCACATTTTCTCCTCTTTTTAATTTTTTTGTGTAAAAATTATTTCTCAACAATCTATTTTTTTTTGAAAAAATGTTATGAATATTTTGTAAATGTGAAAAATTAAAAGTTTCATAACTTTTGCTCGGTAGCTCAAAATTGAGTGCCATTTTTTGCAAAAGCATTTTTTTGCAACACTTCCAATGGGCCCATTTGGAATATTTATAAAGCACTCCTATAAAATTCCAAATTAAGGAGGTAAAGATATAATCAAGGTGGTTGTAATTATGTTTTTTGTCCTTTTTTGATGTTTTCAAGACATAACTTAATCTATACATCTCCTTAATAAAACTCATGACAATAAACTTGTAGAACTCAACAATAAATAAGTTTGTAAAAACACTCATATAAAGTGCCACAAAACTAAATGTGTGTTCCATATAGAGGGAATTTGGGAAATTTGGCACATACAATGAATTATAAAGTGTAATGGGGGGTTGTACCATCACAACAATAGATTCTCGATATTCTCACCTCATGTGAGTGTACCTTGGAGAAAACCCTTTCTTCGTTTCTTTTACATCTCTACATTTGTTGCACACTCTTGATCTCAGTTGGTCTACTTATTCTCTTAGCATTAAGGGGGGACTATGATGTGTTATGCTATTGCTTCTTTTAATGAAATAGTGGAGGAATCTTCTTTTTGGGAGGCCTCATGAATATTCTATCTTGATCTCTTGTATGAGGGATTATTTCAGTGGATCAATTTTTGAGATTCTAGTACTCCTAATCACAATACTATTTGTATTTTTGAATTCATAGAGTTTGATTGAATTTGTGTATATTGGGTAATTAGTGTTCATATGTTCACTCACGCACTATTTACATCTCTTATCTTGATCTATATTTCTTAGAGATTCATTGATTCTAGTAGACACCAGTTCAACATTAAATTTTTTTACAACTTTGACATGCTTTAGGAGTTCTTCATCATCATGTTCCTATCATCAAGGGACATCTTTTTAGGTCTTAAATCCTTCTCTTTTTCTTTTTTGGAGAGGATTTTTGTTCCCACAAGGTATTCCCCCTTTTCTCCATTTGTGAGAGAATGCATTATACATGGGTACCTAACATGGCCTCTAACCAGGACCCATTTCTATTTATTTATACTTTTTTGATCTCCGCAAGTATCACTTAAGGGGGGTGTTAGTGTGAATAATTAATCTATTTAGTATACAAGTGTAATTATGTTGATGAGGTTAGACAACATCTTGTCTAACTGAATGTGCAACCTTTAAGCCTCTAAAGGTTACCAAGTTATTTGGTAAACCTCATGTGCTACATTTTTGAGGTTTGAAGTCTTTCCATATCACCTCAAAGATCACTCAACACATGGAATAAAGGTTGATGAATTGGTCAATTAGGTTGTTGGTTTGGACATTCCAAGTGTTCCTAAGGTTGACACATATAGGACACTTGTCTACTCATTTTAGCCAATTCATGGGGCACTTGTCAATCCACCTCATAGGTGGATTTCAGCATCCTTGCCTATATATAAGGATTTTTACTCAATGTAATTTGAGTCATCAAAATAAAATTGTTGCATTGTTCATTTGTTCTTGTCTTTTATCTCCTAGATTCTCCCAATTCTTAAAATAAGGAGCAAGATACATTTTTTTCTCTTGTGAAGAATTTTTTTCTTGCTTACCACATGATGTTCTAAATATAGTAGATGATGGGGTATGGGATGAAGGAGTAGATTGGAAACCTAAACCCCTTTTGGAAAAGTATGGTGTATAGTTCATATGATCCTGAACTCCTTGTTTCATGTTTTCTTTATATCCACTTTTAGAAAGAATTTTAAATCTGAGTCCCTAACACTTTTTCAAATTAGAATTCTTGTCTAACTTTTCATGAGAAGAATTGATTCTTTCATATGAATGCAAATAATTTTTAGGCATCACCAACACACAAGGGATGAAAGCTAAGGAGCCCCCATCATGATCATGGGATGATTTTTATAGATTTGTTGATGTAGAACAAGATTGAGCAAATGAAACACAAGACTCCTTGGGTTGAGATTTTGATATTTTACCTTCACCTACAAAGGAAGGTGTAAAATATAATTAACTCTAAACACAAGGAAAAAGGGTTCTCCAACTTTTAGGAGATGGAGCACATAAGAAGGAGTGGGGGAATCCTCTTCCTATTTTTCTCTTAGTTCATTCAAGGAAAACCCTAAAGATTTTAATCTAATGACTAAATTAGGAAAAGAGATGGCTACAAGGTCTCCTTGGGTGTGATTAACAAGGGGTTCACCACTAAGAAAATGCTTAGAAAGAAGGAAATTAATGCAATATGCAAATCTAGCTATGTAACTTAGGAAATGGAACTTGAAATTAGAATAACAAACTGTGAATAAACAAAGAAGTACCTAGAAGGATGGAGATGATTGAAACAAGGTTTGTTATCCTGAAATGTTGAATTTTGATGTGAACTAGGACTCATATGCTAGGATGGGAAATTTAGTCCCAGTTTAGGGTTTCAAGCTGAATTTGGAATCTACAACTGGTAAACCAAGATCTATAGAAAATTGTGAAAAGTGATATACTGGGACTCATATGCTCAAAGCGATGATTTAGTCCTAGTATCAGGGTTTGTCTGAAACTATGATATCCTCGAGTGATATTTTGTAGCTTCTCTACTGTCTGATCTCTGAGTTTGAAAGTTTGAATTCTACCATGTAGGTGAGTTTCCATGAAGATGCAACTTCTTGAAAACTTTGACAACTTCCTTCAATCTTGAAACTTAGTCTTCAAAGGATCTTCAAGCTTCAAAACACCTAGATCCACAATCACACATGTAGAGGAGAGAAAAATGTTGATTTTTTAGTGGATAGGGGTTTGATTTGGTCAAACCCCATTTGGATAATCAAACCTCGAAATGAAATCAAATAGAATGAAAGAATGGTGAATGAACAATATGTAATGTTGAAACTCACCAAACCCTTGTAACAAAGGCTACAATATTATGTGAAATGGCTAGCATGAATGTAGATCTTGAATCTTTATTGTTGATATGAAACTTGCTCTTGAATGCTTTCTTGAATCATTGAAACCTACATCACAAATGTTAACTCAAAAACACACATGATGCATGATGAATTTGGCATGTTGCTTGAATCTTGAATTGATGCTCCAAAATGCTTGATAATCAAATCTTGAAGGTTATTGAATTTCTAGAATGCTAGAATGCTTAGATCACACTTGGTCATAAAAATTACTAGGAGAAAATATGTGGAATAACCTTGTATTTATACTTGGTTATGCCAAATTTCTTGAAATTACAACACTACAAGCCAACATCAGATCTAGGAGAATAAAATTCTACCAAGAATTGAATTCAAAATAGGTCCAAGCTAAATTAGGAATCATATGCTAGTTGGGGCGTATGATTCCCAGTAGCCTAAGCTTGGGATATAAATTTCAAGAAATGTTAAGTTATATGTAAAATTTAGGATCAAGCCCTGAGACTTAGGTGGGACCCATATGCCCAAGGCGGTGTATGAGTCCCAGATAACTAAATATAGAACAAACAATCCAAAATAATTTAATTATGATTGGCTATTAGATAAGTTTCAGGATTATCCTCAGAAAGATGCATTAAATAAGGCTCACGGATGCAAAATAGGACCAAATAAGGAATAAAGAAGCCTAGATTTAGCAGGGAGGGCCCAAACAAGTGTGAAAATGTAAAGGGATACATTTTTCTACACTAAAAAATCCAATTAAGACTTATATTTAAATAGAATCCATATTGGGATCATTATTTGTAATTTGAGAAGAGGAACAACAAGATTGTGTTAGAAAAATATCTAATTCTATAGGTTCTGATTGTGAGATTTTTTACTCCCTGTTGAAATTGGATGTAAAATATAATGATCCCCAATCATCACCCAAGATTTTTTTTATGGTATCATTATCAGTGGAAGGTAATGGTTTGACTTTTGAAGTTGGAAATAAAGTATTAAGAGAACTGCAAGTGTTATGCTCAACTTCAGTATATAAACTATAACATTTTGCATTTAATTTTACCTTATATGTCTTGTTCTTATATTCATACTTCATCTCATGGTGAAGAGTAGATAGGAATACCTTCATGGAATTAATCCATGGTTTACAAAAAATAATATTTTATGAGAGTATTTAGCATGACATGAATAAGAGTAGGTAAAACTAGGGGCCCTGTAACTTAATATGTAATGTTATTGTTCCCAATGGTTTCCTACCAATATTATCAAAGCCACTAATAGAAATATTATTCAGTTGTATGAGATTATTATCCACACCAAGATTATCTAGGATATCAATTCTACAGACATTAAGGATCGATCCATTGCCAATAAGAATATGTCTAACCCTAGTTTTATTAATGACCACCATAATCATTAGAGTCTTATGTTGGTTTTGGACCTCAAGTGAAGGTAAATAATGTTGAGGGAATGTAATGTCCAACTTTTTTCCTGCATACAATAAAAAAGTCTACTAGATCATTTGGTTTGATAGAAGGTGATATATTAGTCTTCTGGAAATTCTCTTGGAACATCCCATCATATTTAGGTGATGTTTGAATAAAGTACCAAAGGGAAATATTGGATGGAGTATTAGGATTTTACTCAACAAGGTCATATTATTTACCACTAGATTGAGGAAGGCTTGTTGTGGATGGAAGATAAGATTGAGGAAATGAAATGTATGTTGGAATTTGATTTGGTTGATTATTATTTCTAGTGTTATGTGTCTGAGAAACTACATGATATTTTGCTTGCTAAAACACATCTTGGTGCACATGATTACTTTGAGTGAGTTATTTTACAAAGTTTAGGATATGGCCATGAGGACCTAATGCCAATTTTGAACCTTCATTTATGAAAGCCACTTTATTATCATTTGAAGGCGAAAATATATCAGATTTCATCATCTTGCACCAAGATATTGGGAGAGGGAAAAAATAATTCTCATGATTATCAATGATTAGATCCTCTTGTGAAAATATATCCTCACAAGTAGGAGAGATATTCGAAGAAGAACAAACATGATTCTCATGATTATCAATGGTTGCATTCTCTGGCACCAAAATACCCTCACAAGTAGGGGAGATATTGGGAGAGGGAAAAATGAGTACTAATGATTCCATCCTCTTACACCAAGATGTCCTCACAAGTAGGAAGGATATTTGGAGAGGGACAAACATGAATATCAAGATTACTCAAGAAAAATTAAGATTAGGTAGAGTGATGTTAATAAATTTATCAATGATTTTATTTTGTTCCACCATGATGTTCTCATAGGTAAAAGAACTATTGGTTTGTCAAAGGATAATGCATATCCCTTTTGATGCAATAAAATGTGCTTTGGGGTAATGACCCAATTTTTTTTTAGACAAACCATATTTTTCTATATCAAACCTAGATATTTGAAAATAAAACATATTGTTATTTTCCTTTTTTTAGGGGTAATGCATTGAATTAAGTAAATTAGGGAAAATTAGCAATGCACAACAAATCCTAAAAGTTTCATGACAAACTACAAATTCTAGGTGTCGAGTTGGCTTTGGTGCTGGTGTTATACTAATATTTCCTTCAGGAAAACCAATTCCATTATCTCACCATGTCAATTTCTCATGTACTAATAAAGTTGTAGAGTACAAAACCCTTATTTTTGGCTTGTGTATTGCATCATATCTCAATAATCAACATATTCACATTTTTGGTGATTCAAAGTTAGTTATAAGGAAAATCATTGAATCTCATCAAGTAAAGAAAGCTAAGTTATCTTTGTATCATGAGTTGGCTTTGACAATTTAAAAAAAATTCTTTCACTATTGACACTATTCCTCAGAAAGATAATTAACATGGAAACAAAATGGTGAGTGCTTCCTCCCTTATATCCCTTGATGATTCATATCTCAATTTATAATTTATCATTCATAATCTCTCTTCACCATCTATTTCCAAAAATTCTATTGATATTTATTTTTGTTACAAAATTGATTCAAATGAATGGCACTCCTAAATATTTCAATATTTGTGTAATGGTACCTCTCCTAATTATTCATTTAAAATTGCTCGAGATCACATTCAAAATGTTAGAGAATGATACATTATTTTATATAATATCATTTATTGGAAATGATACAACAATATTCTTCTTTTTTGTCTTAAGAAATCAATGACAACAACATAGCAACTTGATTTGAGCTACTGCCTACGAACTTCATGCCCAAGACTCCCCTTGGCCATTTTCCATGTGGGGTTTGGATATTATTGAAATTTTTTCCCCTCCTTCTTCCCAAGGACATAATTTAACTCTCATGGTTACTGATTACTTCATGAAATGGGTTGAAGTGGTTCCACTTTGATCCATTATGGCTAAAGTAATTTATCATTTTATTCTCGATAACATCATCTCTTGATTTGTTCTTTCTTCTACTTTGGTCTCCAATGATGGTTCACCATTTAAGAATAAACAAGTGATGAATCTCATAAAAAAACACATTCAACATCCTTCTCCATGTCATATTATCCTCAATAAAATGGTCAAGTAGAAGATTCTAATAAAATAATCAAGCAAATCCTTCAAAAGACTGTTAACAAACATGGCAAGGATTAGTATAGTTGAATTTCCTATGCACTATGGGGTTAATGAATGAGTGTTTGTACAACTATAGGTATCACCCTATACAATCTCATATATGGTGTCGATGCAATCATTCCCTTAGAGTTAGAAATTCCTTCATTTTAAATTTCTCTCAATGGTAATCCACTACTGTATTTGACTTCAAATTCTGATGAATGTTTGTTGACATATAAATAAACTATTGTCAAAATATAGAAAAAACACTCATATAAATTTCATTGCTATATTTTCATCGCTTGCATGAAAAAATTTTATACGTCGAAACCATGACCCAACATCATTGTTCATCGCCACGAAAAATGGAACCGGTGTTTGTCGAAAAATTGACACAAACTTCGTCCATCTACTGATGAAAAAAAACCACAACAACATGTGAAATGCCTCTTCGAAAGCTTCACAAAAATACCAAATGTTAGTCACAATTTCGATGATGTGGAGCATGCCATTATGAAAAAAATATCATTGCATGTACAACAACCTCGTTGGAAGTTTTAGTAGTTCATCGGTTTATGTTCATCACAATTTCGACGAAACCCTGTAGTTTTTAAAATTTTTTTATTCTTTCAAATGTATGCTATTACATACATTTGAATGAATTTTATTATTGGTGTGGGTGAGTTTGATGATTGGAGTTGTGGCTATGTTCATTTTAAAGAACCATGATTGTTGTCACATAAAAGAATGATACTAAAGCATATATAAAATAAAATATATCTAGAATGGACATCTATGATGTTGTCAACAATTGATATGAAACTACATTATCAATTTGTTGTAAACATATCTACATAGCATCTGATGATTTCTCAATCTCTCTATGAAAGATGTATCAAATTCCAATAATAAGATAGGGGGAATGAAGAATAAAGCTTCAAGATAAATGAATTGGGAGACTAAAATAGTGAATGATTTATAGACAATTGTTTATAGTTACATGGTTGCTGCTAGAGTTTTGTCAAAGCACAAAGTGTTGGTGTGTTGACATTGTCTCATGTACATCAAAAATTTATAAATACTTGTCCTCTTTCTCCAATGGAGTTTTCTTGCATAAGGATTTCTCCAAGTAAATCAAGTCTATATAATTTATTGATTTTATTGTTATTGCTGATTAATGGATGTACAAGTTATTCCTTTATGGTAATCCTTGATAAAGAACATATTTCAAATTTGCACACTTTATAGAAGATTTTATTGCAGTAGAATGTACAGATTACCAAGACAGAGAAAATTCCAAATACTTTCAACCAAATAAGCATAAATCATCAATAACACAACAATTAATTGCCAAAAACACATAATTAATCACAAAAAATGCAAAGATTAATTAGTAAAAAAACATGATTAATGGGAAAAACCACACAATTAATTGCAAAAATTGCATTTTAAAACAAAATCGACAAATCGTGGTCAAAGTTCATTGACTTATTTTTTTCATTTACATGCATTAAAATCACCTTTAAATCATTTTAAAAACATTTCAACTCTACTCTCATTTTTATTTTCTCTAAAGTGTGTTTTTTCTAAAGAATTGTCAGAAGTGTCATCTCATTGATATCAAATAGCAATCCCAGCTCACAAAGTGACAAAACTATGATAGAAGTGAACTCCAAAAGACTATTCAACTATAGACAATGATATTATCAAAATAGGAATAGCATGGTTCATAAACTATTTAGTAAATTACAAAGAAAATTCAACACTAAAAAACCAATAGATACGATTTTGTAGTAAGAAGACAGATCTTGATTACCTTACACATCTGAAACATATCATCAAAGTATTTTATTTCTTGCCCCCATAAAGCTTCAAAATTCTCAACTGTATCGATTTCAACCTTATGCTTTGTCTTTGACTTTGGTGGCTCAAAAGGACATGTCAAGATAACTATCTTTGCGTCCTCAATTCTTTTAGGCATTTTTGGATGACTCATATCTTTGTCAATAACAATGCCTTCAACCAACTCTCTATAACCTTCCACAAAATTTTCCTTCAACTGTAATCAAATCCAAGTTAACATCCTTTCTTTCCAAATTTGCAACAACAAGAACTGCTTTGACAACAATCTCTGTGAACATGCATTTGCATATGTTAACACTACATCAAAGAAAAAAACTTCAATACAATTTTTTTTACATTCAGAAGAATCAATTGTTATCATAGTTGTAGGTAGGATGGAACTTATTCATTGTGAAATGAGCATACAAATTGATAAGGCGTTAGTATCTTCAAATCTCAAAACAAGTGAATTCAAAATCAGAATCACATCCAAAATTTAATAAAAGTTACTCCAGAGTTTAATAAAACCAAATTTGCAAACAACATGTGTGCAATTAAAATAGTTACAATTGATTTTGTACCAACTTTTCCCTTCATATAACATTTCACTAAGCTATTGCATACTGCTATGGAAAATAGGAGATAGGGTATTCTACTTAAGTGGTGTATGTACTCAATTATTGGCAAAGCTAGATTGTTGTTTCTAGTCTTACATATTAAGTGTATAGGCTATGTATAGAATAAGGTCATCCTTTATGTTCCTCTATGAAACTGCTATTAATTATTTGAAACTGATGTAGAAAAAAGGTGATAATTGAATTGTTGTCTTCACAATTTCATTTAACTTTCTTAATTACATGAGTGTGAAAAGGCCTAAGATGGAAATCTAGAAAGGGGAAGTTAGAGTCAAGAAGATGAAATAGAAGAATCAACAAAAGCCCAATGCAGCCACGACTCCATAGCCTTGCTAATATAAATTTTTATCTATTGTTCATAATCTCTTAGTGATCTCTACCTTGACGAGTCATTGAACATGAAACTACTCTTGAGGTGTATGATTGTAAAAGACTACATTCACTACTAAAAAAAAGGTTATTGCATCAACATTGGCAAGTCATACAGTAATTAAGCTTCAACCAAAAAGGAACAACCAAATTCCCTCTTTTGGCAGGAAAATTCAATCAATACAATAAATGTTCAATCCATGCATGCATATTATTCTTGTATCTAGTTCAATGGACAATGGTTTAATAACTAGATGACATACACTATTGCAGTGATGGTTAATAGAAAAATAAATATACATCGAGGATTTCAGAACAAAGCAACAACATGACATAATCAAGGCCCCCTGATGAAATCATAAAAAAAGAATATTATGTGAATCTTTTCTGAGTAACATGGAGTCTTGAAAAATGTTAATGATCATAAGGACAATGACCTTGCAATCTTGTAAAACTGATTTCTTCTATAGTGATCCCTTAGAATTTGATGCTTTTGAATGTAAAGTTCTTCATTACGTGTAAATGGCCATGCAACTATTTTTGTAAGTACATAGTGGAATCCATTAATGTGTTTTGAGTCCTATTGTAATCCATGTTGGGAGTGATCAAAGATAGTGAGCATACAAGAGGTTGTAAGTCTTATTTTTGATAGTAAGTTCCCTACTGATCATGAGTATTGTTCCTTTGAGAATATGTTGTTCCTTTGCTCAAGCCTTGTATCCATGGATGTAACACAAATTAGTTCTTGATGTGTGTTAATACTTGAATTTCCAAATGAGACATTGTGCCTACAAGGGAAATTATGTGAGTTTTCTGATTGGAGCCTTGTCCTTCCAATCCTTTTCAAGTTGCAATCAACATTTTCATTGATTTTTGTCCTTCCAAATCATACCTTTACAAGAATTATTAAGATTCAACCAATATGCAACCAAGATAAGTACTGACCTTACACACTTTCTCTAAGGAATCTGTTCAACGTAGGATCCATCCATGGATAGCTTCCCCTACAAAAGCTGTCATCCAAGGTAACATATGAGATGTGTTAAAAAGTAAAATAAGTACAAAGGGTAACATATTGAAGCAAAGAGAACTAATGAAAATCGCATAAGCTTAAAAGTGCAGCATAATGAAATATTGAAAAGTGCATTACCTTATTTAGCTTCTCTTGTTTTGAGAATATTTTAATATTCTCTACTTAATAGGGCCAACCATGTGAAGGTGGAAGCTCATTTGCTCCCCCCCCCCTCACATCACTCTCAATTCCCCATACCCGATCATATAACATTAATCATTCATTCATCCATTAATAACATATAACATTCATTCATTAACATATTCAAATTCATTCATTAACATATAACATTCATTCTTTCAGTTTTTACATATTATCAAAAATATGGTTGTCATAATATGATTACAATCACTTTTTTTTTTGTTTCTTTTTTGCAGCTAAATAAATAAGAAGTGGAGTATAATTTTCTAAATCATCTGTCCCCCCTTGAGTTGTTCTTCCCTATGCTCGTGATCTTAATGTATGCCTAGTCATGTACTCACGACGTGGAGGCCGTTGCAAGGGGGGTTTGCTAAAATAACAAAGAAATGTTAAATTGATATGTTTTATTATTATTGTTACAAGTATTTCATTAATTAAAAGAACATTAGAGTGGTGCTATTTACCTAATGGGGCCACATCATGTTCCTGATCTTGTCTTATAGGCTCATGCTCAACATGTTGAACACCCTCTAAATCCTCTGGAGTTGAAACATGAAAGGTTACATTAATTAATACAACAATTATAATTAAATATGTTTAAAAGAACATTAGAGTGGTTCTCTTTACCTGATGGGGCCACATCATGTTCCTGATTTTGTCTAGCCTGATCATGCTCAACATTTTGATCATTCTCTACATGCTCTAAAGTTGAAACATGACAGGTTACAATAATTAATACACCAATTGCAATTAAAGATGTTTAATTGTATTAATCCATAATGTGTTCTGTATAGCACATGAATACATCTAGTACTGGGATGCACATGACCATGACCTTCATCTGCAGGTTGTGCTCCACCCTCACCAAGCTACATTCCAATATCATGTGAAGTATTATCATTGCTTGCTTATTTAAAACAAATAGGCACATAATTAATTTATGGTGGAAATTAATATTGAATAGATTGCACAAGTATTGAATTTTAAATAAACTTCATTTAGTTTTTTAACTTGCTGTCAGATGTAGTGGGAGCTTGTGTTTGCCCAGTCAAGAGTCTTAGACATTCAACCGCAACTCCATAGCCTTGCTGGAAGGAAATCTTTAGGTCCTCTTCTATGGGCATTCTATTAAATTTAGAGCCCTGTATTTTTGCATAAGATCATGAATTTTTCTTCTATGGTGTGATAAAACCAAAATTGTTTGCAATTTATTATTTGGATGCAATATTTCATTTATTGATACTTAAAATTCATGTGGCTAATCTCATATAACCACTAGAGCCAAGTTTGTGCTTCTCGTGTTTTTCTAGTCTTTCCTTTGTTGCCTTCGATGTGTCGGGCAACCTATGAAAAATTTGAAATACGTTAGATTATGTAAAAAGAGTAATTAATATATAATTACATTGTTGATAGTATCACATACCTTCCTTGGCCTGATGGTGTCTTTTCTTTTTTCTTTTAAGCCTTTTCCTTTCCATCCGACACTAGGTCCTTCCACTCCCTCTTCAAAATCATGGGGGGATGCTTGTACTTTTTGTTATTCTCTAAATCTGACCTATATTGGTCCCTCACATACTTTAGATAGGTACCAAATTTCTTAAGGACCTTGGTTCAGTTGAATGTGTTATTACCAAACAATACAACTAAACGGTTAATGAGCTCATCTTTTAAATCTAAATTTTGGGAATTCCACCATGTACGTATGGTGGGCTCGAAGATCTACAATGTAATATCATTTAGATTTTTATAAAAACCATCATTTCCTGCAAAATGATCATGGGATCATTAGTCTAAAAAGAGTGATCAATAAGTAAATTTCAATTGGATTATATATAATAATAATTTTTTTTTTTTAAAGTATCTAGGACCTTCTCTATCTTTATGGGAATGAAATCCTCTATCACCACAAATGTGACCGACAATGTTCCTGTACTAGTAATACGGGAAGATCTAGGAAATTCTGCTAAAACATCACTAGTACTAGTAGCCTCTGCATCCGCAGGTACATGTCCTGACGCATGTTCTGGCATGTGTTCGCTGCTAGAGGGTGTACTACTCGATGCCTGCATGCTATGTGTTGCCAAAATTTTAGTAAAAAATATAGGCATGAATGATGGGGTCAGATGATGTGATGTATGCGTAGGAAGATTAGGATCGACACTTGTGCCAACCCCTACTCCCCTGGCAACACTTGCAGTACCCTGATCATGGCCAACAACATCATGAGGACGTAAAAAAACCTGTAAAAATAACACATATTTTAGTTCATGACCTAAAAAAGTACAAAATATAAAACCATGAATGAACTTATGTTATAATTAAAGATCTCATGACAACTTACTTGCAAGTTCTGTGCTCTCTCAGTCAATATTTTAACCCTTTCTCTTATCTCATCTATTTGAGGCACTATGAATAACAATGGAAGGATTTCTTCATTGCATTTTTTTGGGGTCTTCTTTATCATATCCAGAGGGTTTGTAGAATACGTGATGTCATCATCCCATAATAGTGACTAAACCTCCCTATGGATGCTCTCCTCTACTGCTGGTGCCTTTCCTCGATCATCTGACTATGACAAGAATATTAAAAACATTATTGAAATTAACCCAATAAACTTATGAAAAAAACATAATAATAATTTTTTTTTCTCGTATCTAAGTTGTACAATTATAATGAGGTGAAATTATCAGTTAGAAGCGCCTAGAGATGCATCACGATCTGTGCTCTAGGTTAGAGCCTTCCCTCTATGATCAATGTCCCACTATGAAAAAAAATAAATATAAAAAAACATTATCCAAATGAAACCAATAGACTTACAAAAATAATAATAATAATAAAATGGTATATTGGAGTCATTAATTGGAGGTTGGGTAAAATGGTATATAGTACGTACCACCCCCATAGTAAATGTGTTTGTATCTATGCGATTCAAATTGTAATCGATTAGTAACTCTTCCCCTGCAGTTGTTGATTTTATCACACATACGAATACACGGTTTCCCTCGCGTGCCTCAAATATGCAATTGGGTTGCTTATTTGTTGACCCAGGTCATGTACTGTTTATAAACCCTACAATATTCCTTGATGCTTTTGGCCTTCCATCAATGCACATAGCCACTCCTTTATTTTGATCCTTATCTTTTAGCTGTATATAATTTGCTGACAGTGCATACCTACGCATACTTTGTGTATATCGAACCAGCTACATCCAATCTTGGTAACTATAACAAGGTTTGACATACTCCATCAATTCAGTAACTTTTCCATAACACACCTTTATGTCGTCCATGAAAAAAAGGCCCAAACCATGTAATGACGATGGTGCTATGCGATATATCTTCTCATTGACACAAAAACTAGTGTTTATTAGAGGAAGTTCCATGGGTACCCATTGTTTCCATAGATGTTTGTACCTCAAGGGAACCTCGATGTTGCTTGTGCCCTTATCATCATAAGAACATGACCTCCCTTCAACAAGAAAAAATTCCATGCATTTACGAAATTTTCTTCTAATCTTTTGACCTCTAGTTGATCTCCCTCTTTTAGACCTGTAGACATCCAAATTTGATCACTTCCATATGATCAAAATCGTCTATTATATTCATCTATTTTATTATTAGTGATTAAATAATTTATTTAATCATTATTTCATTTTCTGCCTAAGGTTCCTAAAGTATGTAATTAAATAAATTAAATACTTTACCTTATCCCCTTTCCTTCTCTAAATTAAATAAACATGAAAAATTATTTAATTTGGTCATTTAACCCATTTGGATTAAATCATTATTTCATTTTCTGCCTATTTTATAATTAAATAAATTAAATACTTTACCTTATCCCCTTTCCTTCTCTAAATTAAATAAACATCATTTAACCCATTTGTTAAAATCAATTTTTAATTCATCTTTTTTCTCTCTCCTTGTCACATTCTCCATAACCCTCTCCTAATCCGGATTAAATTAATTAATCTGTGATTAGGATGTGCACCACTTAATCAAGATTAAGTGTCACATCCTCCATAATCTCCCACTTGCCTCTAATCCCTCATTAACTATCTTAATCATGTATTTGCACAACCTTAATCAAAATCATTAGCCACATTTGGCTTACCTTTTCTGGTCAACCTTCCCACTTACCATTTTTAGCCTAGACTCTCTTCCCCATGTGAATTTTTAATTCACTTTTATCTTTCCAAGGTTTACCCTATCCCCTATGCAAGATTCTAGAAGCCTTGACTTGTCACTTCACATGTGCCAAGGGCTTCTAGAACCTTGGACTTGTCACATCACCCACATGTGACAAATCTCCAGCTTTTTGGAGACCCTCTCTTATCTACTAGATTCTTCTGATCATTGTGAATTTTTAATTCACTTTTATTCCTCCAAGGAATCTTCTCATCCCCCAAGATCCACCTCATGTACTTCCCTTCCACCTCATTTCCACATCACTCCACCCTAAGACATCTCACACTCCACATGTCAAGATGTGAGGGCTTGTGAGTCCTCAACTCACCATAGCCCTTCATCTTGATCTTGTTGGATCAATCCCAACCGTTGAATTCTCTAGAAAATTCCAATTAGCCTATAAATACCCCTCATTTCTCCCATTTTAAAGGATCAAGTCTTTTGCAATAAAACTCTTGCAAAATTTCCATTCAAGCTCTCATCTACCATAGCATTTAGCATCACTAATTCATCTTGCATCCATTCAAATCCATTGCCATCCAAGGAGCACACAATTCTTGAAGCACCAAAGGGCCAACCAAGGGAGGAGACAACAACATGAAGATATAACAGCAATCAATTTGTTCATCTTACTTCTATGTTGTTCATTTTCTTAGGCTAATCTTATTGAGGTGCCCTTTTATCTTGTTGCTTCTTCCCATTTGCATTATTAGTTCATCATCTTGCATCTCACACTAGGAAGTAGCATTTTATTAGGATCACAAGACCTACTACATGTCTTGCTTTCCTATTCTCTTCTTGAATTTCCCTTGCTCGAGGAAGACAAATCTGGAAATACCTATTTGGTGGTACCTGCACTCCATCGAATGAGAGAGATAGTTGCCAAAAATTCCTTGAGGTTTTTCATGGTCCATCAAGACGTGGGCGAGCATAACTATAAGGTGACAAAGATCATCTACAAGAGACCATGGACTTAGTAGAGGTTTCTCGAAAGATGGACTTAGTTTTCCACACCCTTCATCTTGGCTGGTTATTTTCCATGGACTTTGATTTGATTTCAAAAGGCATTGATAAAGCTAAGACATATGCCATCTTATGTTGTCTTGTGACAAGAGAATCTTCTTAGGAGTGATCTATGGTGCAGGAGCACCAAGAGCCCTTTGAGGCCACCATTACCATTTTGGGTCAATATTTTTAATAAGGCCATGATGAGGCCATTTTGTTTCTTTTCATGAGTAAATAAGGTCATTCTATGTATTGGATCAAATTTGTAATGCCATTGTGCCATTTTTTGTCATCTCTAGGTCAACTAGGTCTTGAATAGGAAACACCAGTCAACCCCTCCAGAGGTGGCCAAAAGTGATGAAATTGATGTAATTCATGGTTTTATGTCATATTTAGCAAGTTTGAGGAGTCCTAGGTTGATAGGAGATCAGTTGGTTGAAAATTACAAAATTGCTCAAAAGTTGCTATAAGGAACTTTGCAATTTTGGTGCGAAAAGTTGCATTTTGTTTCCCAAACCTTGTGTTTTGAAGCCTTGGGTTTTAGGAACATCTAGAGGAGTCATTGTCTTGTTTCTTGGAGGTTGATTGGGTTAATTGGTGGAAGGTTTCTATTACTTTCTGTACCTGTCTATGAAAATTTTTGGACCACCTTCCTCGAAGACAATAGTCCCTCTGAGGTAGTTTCCATTTGGGTAGGAAACACCTCGATGGGAACCACAAATTTTCTTGAATTCCCTTCAAAATCCAACTTTCTAACCTTTCTAACCCCTTACAAATCAGAAGGCCTTTTCCTATTCTATATAAAATAATTTGATGTAGTTATACAAAGTTGTTTGTGATGTAAGAGAAAATTGTTGAATTCATTGCAAGAAATTTATTCGAATCAAGTTATTTATTTGATGAGATAAAAGGCTCTATAATGAATGGTTCATAAGGCACAATGCTTGTCATAGGTTTTGCAAATGGGATAGCAAGCTAAGTGGGTTTAACCTTGGAGGAAATTCCATGGATAAGTGCACTTGAGTTGGAGTCGTACTGGGATTGACCTCTCGGGAAGGCCCAATGCTTCACCTTTGTGAGCATCACCTAAGTGCAATGAGTGATAAGTGTTCCATTCATTCTAATGAGAGTTTGGAATTCTTTATAAGGAGGCTTGCTGAGCTGTAGTAAGTGTGCTTTATGGATTTTATGCGATGAATTTGTTTGCTGATGTGAATCTGAGGACAAAAACCTTCAGTAGATCAACAAGAGCTGGATGAAAACATAAGGGTGGATTTGCAATGGAGTTCACACTTGGGCCAAATTTGTTAAGTCTCCATTGGAGAAAAATTTGCAGGGGTTAAGGGTTTGATTCAAAATGAAGGTACTTCTTCAATTTTCAGAATAAAGTTATTTTGATTGGAAAATGAATTATATTATCAGCTGAAGCATGTAGTTTAGTGCTGGGTCAATCAATTATTGTTTGGAGGCTGATTTGGAGTTTAAATCCAAAGCTACGGGTTCAAGTTTTGATATCCTCTAGCAATATGTCTTGATGTGTTTTAACATAATCTAAGGTTGCACATCATTTGATCAAGGTGTGGTCAACAAAGGTGGATGCCCTAGGACTGTTACAATAAGGTTTAACAGGAAAGTCACGTGATCAGTGAGTTTTTCTTGATATTTGATCATTGAATTTGAATGTATTTGTGTTATAAGGGTTAAAAAATGTTCTACTAGCTCAATGGTCCTATTTCAACTTGGTGGTTGCATTGAATGCAAACAATTGTATGCTTTTTCATGGACTGTTATGTGTTGGTAGCAGTTGATAATTTTGATTTATATCAGTGATAAAGGAAGGATGTTGATATGAGTGAATCATTTGAATAGGAATGCCATGAATGCAAGAGGTTAAGGGGAGACATTGGGGCCCTCTTATATTTTGATTTGGTGGAACCATGAGTTTGAACTCTTCATATACACTTATTGGTAACCCTAATTTTTATAATAGTTGAAACAACATTAATTGTTTTGTAGACAAAGGGAAGATTCTTGTGCATACAAATGTGTTATGAATGTTGGTGGATGGTTGGGATACTCATAAAAATCTTGAAGCCTAAATCACAGAGTTTATGCTACCTTTCATGCTCTCTTAAGAGTCACTGATATCAGACAATAAGGTAATATATTGATAGTCTAATGAAGTTTGTGGCTTTCTCTTAATGTTGTGTCTCTCCATTAGAGGCTGTGTAGACATCATGGGGATGTTTGAAAGAGTAAAAGGGGATTTCTTTGTGTATGATGGTAAGCCCTTTTAAGTATTGAGTCTTGAGTGAGGAGTGTGATCAGATTTGTTTTGGATAAAGGGTTGGTTATTCTTGAAATCAGAACAAGTGACCTTATTTAAGGCAATAGTACAAATCAGTAGTTGTTCTTTATATCTTGTTTTATGAACATTGGAGAGTAATTGGAATGTGCCTTGATTGGAAAATTGCTTGTATTTCTTGGTTATGATTAGAATTTTTGGTAAGGTTGATGGCCTTTGGAGCCATTTGGAAGTTGTTGAGTTGTGAATAGTTATGGAGACCTTATTGTCTTAATCCTAATTTTTATATCAGAAAGTGGATAGGAATATTCATGTTCCTTGAGGAGTAGAAGGTTGTGTATCTGCAATCCTGTATGTAAGGGTAAGGTGCTATTGTTGCAAGATGACTTTGAAGTTATTTGATCCTATATGCATTAATGGTGTCCTATGAATGATTTGATAGATGATGTTATCAAGAAAAGATAATATTGTGATTGAGAGATACTTGTGAGAGTGTTTTTTTACTTTGACAAGGTCAACTAGGGTTTGAAGTCTTTTCTAAGCATAGCTAGGGTTTGAGAATAATTTCCAAGGTATTTTATACCTAAATTTGCATACTTTATTCTTCTTTATCTCAGAAATATATGAGGAAATCATTGTGTTCATTTTTGTAATTCATGGGCGGAAACAAAGGAATTTTATATACTTTTTCTAGGGTTAGACTTAGTATTACCTAGAAAATGATTTCTTTAAGGAGAAAAATCAGTCTTATAATCTGATTGTAATTCTGAGTTTATTTGTATAATTTGTTATATGCAAATAAAGTTTCAAATTTTTTGTTCCCTAGTTTTGAAAATATTGTTGTTTTTCTATTATCCCTATTTGGGGATATTACATGCACATGGGTGTTGGACACAAGAAAAACATGAAAGATGCTGAAAAAACACAATTTTCTGCCCCAATAAGCCTTACCCACTCAATGTAAAAGAACAAACTACCATTTCAACCCTGTTTAGTAAATTGGAAGGATTTTATAGTGGATTTGAAGATCAATGGGAGTTGACCAAAATATAGCATACAACACTTACAGTGGATTTGTTGGCACTTGCACTTGTTCATCCTCTTTCTCCCTCCATTTTTCAATTTTCGGCTGGCTGGATGCTTTGTGGGTGGCTTGGTATTTCAATTGATCCTTGCAGTCATTATGCCTTCTATATTGTAGCCCCAACTCTCCGTTCTTGCATTTCGCCAAATAGACTAGTTCATTTTTATACTTTCAAAAGAGAATTTTATATTTCAAATTTAAAATACAATTTGGGTCCAATTATTTTCCTTCATTTTAATTACTATGTAAACTTGAAGCACAAAATGTCTACAAAAAACTTTATTTGAAAACCTCCTAGAAGATATCAAGGGCCTAAAAATAATAATCTAATAATAATGCTACATTAGAAATTGATTTTACATTCTAGAATAATATGCACATTTCACTAAATTAATGTGTTGTAATATTATTTGTCCATTTTAGTTGGCTTTTGATTAAAGAGTTTGATATAACATCTAATATCATGCAAAATTTTCTCTAAGAAAATGAATTTGGAAAGTAAAAAGCTAAATTCCATAGCCTTCATTAATATCCTTGTTGTTTCTTTCAATATGGAAGCTTTGATTGAGGTATGGACATCCATCAAAGTATAACATATAGAGGTATTTTTTCCAAATGTTGAGGTTACAACTATCCTAGTCATATCACCTACTTTCAGTGTTGTGTCAACATATCTAACATGAAACAAATCTACAACTCTATATAAATAAATATATGGTAGAAATATCTAATTGTGAATTACATTTACTTTTCTTGTTTTTTTCATATTTGTTCTCTATAGGTTATACCATATAGTATATTGCTATGCGTAATAGTAATCTCTTTAGTTTGCATGAATAAAATTCTTCACAACTTAAATATAAGATAGATATAAATATGTAAATATATGCCAAGTCAATAAGAGTAGATGGTGCAAAGTATCTAGGTGGTAGATAAGGATACGATGATATGAATTTGAGAGTGGATGTGTTTGAATTTAATAAATTAAAAATTAAAATAGACATAAATTACTTGAAATAAGTGCTTCATAACCAATCTAATCAAATCATAACCTATTAGAAAGGCAATAGGAATTTTATAAAAAAAAGAACACTTGACCCAATCATAAGTGTATGGACTTCGCAAAAAGGAGTGATCCACCTTAGCAATAACAACTACCCCTTCCAAAATTTTCTCACATTACACAAAGCCACAATGTTCCTCCAAGATAAGCCAATCAAATCCTACCTTATGTGTCCTAGTAATCAAATTGGAGATGATCCTAAAAATGACATTGCGAAGGGTGATTGGTCTTAAAAATATAAATGAATTTGCAATTATTTCACTACTACAATCAATGTGTCATCTTTCATGAAATTTCCCAAAATACTATTCATTATGATCATATGGAAATTTCTAGGAGAGCTACAATAGTTGTAACATCATGAATTAAAAACATTAAAAAGTACATCATGAATTAATTATGGAATGGCATAAAAATTAAAAACATCATGAATTAATTATGTAACTATATATGTCAAATATAATTCTATCAAGAAATCAATATCAAATAGATAATATAATCGCATAAATCATACATTTCAATGTCATTGATCTTATTCTTCATCCAACTCTTTGTCTATATCATCTGATCCAAATTTGACATTGTAAGGATTGGTCATATCATCATCATCATCATCATTGATATCAGTTTCAATAATGTCATCATCCACACAGATATCATCTTCATGAACATTAACTCCTACATCATCATGATCTAGTTCCTCTTCTTCAACATCTTCGTTAGGCACATCATCAAATAACTATTGATCCTGATCATCATCTACATCATCTTCTAGTTCTTCGATATCTTCTTCTTCCACCACATTATACTTTACTGGCCTTCCTCTTGGATCATGTCTAACAACAAATGACCAACCTGGTTTACATGGAACCTCCGAGTAAACTACTTGCTCACATTGGCTTGGAAGAACATAGGGCTCATTTCCATCTCGCTTGATCGACCTTGTATTAACCATGGTAAATCCATTATCATGTTCAATAACAGTTCTCTCGGGATCATTTTCATTCAATCGTAGCCTGCACCATTGGACGATGAACATAACTAATTTGAGGGACTTAAAGTCACACTCGAGTATATTATCCAAAATCCCTTAGTATCGATTTTATGAGATTTCTGGTTGTATGTCACTTCTAGATGAAACATTAGTCACCTGAAAGACTACAGTTATCTCAGAATCACAAGCTTTCTTTGTGTCATCCAACTTTTTGATTCAAAATTTACGACCATTGCACCACATAGCCTTGTGGTGTTTCACCTGCAATATGTCAAACATGTAAAAATTATTGCATCATCAGTTGATAAACATATTTATTCTTGGCTGAATGTATGCAAAGAAAAAAAACTCAACATATATATACATCAATATAATTGAAAATAATTAAATAATATGGGTGATTAATATATTTATACGTATTTGTTTATCTCTTAAACCATATGCTAAATCAATTTCCCTTGGTGTAACATTGGAATCTCCATTACAATGAGCTTCTTTAACCAATGAAGGCACACCTTCACATGTTAATGCATGACCAGATTGTTGACATCGTTCAATCCATACCATCATCCAATCAAGATTGTTTCTGACGTACAAATGTAGTGCATCCCACTCTTGGCCAACTGTATAAAAAAATTGAAATTCACAAACAACGTATAATTAGTTAATTACCACGATATACAACCTTAATTTATAATTGATGTACCTGAAAACCTAACATCCCACTACCAATGATCTTATTATCTTTTGTAAGAAACCTCTAAACTATATGTATCCAAGACCCATTGTGTTGGAACTAACAAATTTTAAATTTTTTTATAGTGATCTATACTCATAAGTTTCCCAAAGGAGCCCATATTTCGAATACAAAATTGATATAATATCCTTTGCATGACATGACTATCAATGATCACATAAGCCTTAACCATTTGATACCATGAATTCTGTCTAAGCCCAAGGATTTGAGTAAATAAGCCATATCGACAAGAGATGGTGCAAGTCTCTCCGATTCATAAAGAATTATATTATTATACATATTTTCTAGCATATCGGCGAGAGGTTAGGAATGTCATGCCGATCAGATTTCATATGAAGATGTGCATCGAGAAGATACAGTTCATGGTCTCACCGATGAAGAAGTTCATTGGCAAGATGAGCATCATCGGGAAGAGATCAATAGGTCATATCGAGCATATGTGTCTTACCGATGAAATACCATCTGTACTAGATTTTTCATGTCTCATCGATAAAGAATAAAGAATCACATCGACAAGACAAAAAAATATTAGAGTAAGGTTCTTAAGTCAGTCCAAGCACATTTGTCTCACCGATGAAATATCATCGATGAGACACCCATCTTGTCTAATCGACGAAACAAAAGAAGATACTATCGGCAAGAAAATTTCTATCGGGGTGAGTTCAAAATGTTCCCCAACTCTCCATGTCATGCCGATGGGATTACATCGGTTAGAGTCTTGGCGACATACTTAAGATTGAAGGAATGAACATCAGGGAGACTCATAGCATCGGGGAAACAATTGAGTGTCTTAGTGATACATAGTCTCTTGTCGATAAAGAATACAAATGCGTCAAATGATTCATCAAGGTGAATCTTGGTGATATCTATGCATTATGGATCAAAAGGATGAATTATGTGATATTGGTGAAAATGACATAATGTCTCCCCGATCAACAAGGTGTTTAGTGAATGTTGGTTGAACCTGAACAAAAAGGATTGCCTAGAGTTTGAAATGTCATGCCGATATAAAGAAGTTGATGTGACAGTGAGAATTTAAAAAAAAATTGCAAACTCGTACGTGCTCAGAGCTAGAACATTAATGGCACCATGAACACACAAAGAAGTAGAATTTTTTTGAAGAGGAGTAATTGAAGGCAAATTTTGCAAAATTAGCAGTAGGAGAGCGAATGAAGGGCCGAAGGATTTTATAGCCAAATATTTTCAAATAAATTGGTAAGTTCTTTGCAATTGAATTTCCTATTCTATGATTTATAAAGAGTAAAATGGAAAGTACCAGCTTGGGGAAAACAAAGGGCAAGAGATAGGGTGAGAGTAGTCACCCTAGAGGGAAAAAGAAAAAAAAGTAAAACTGAAAAATGAGCCAGGGGTAGTGGAAAGGAAATTGAACCAAGGCTTAATTGATCAATTACCTAGTTCAGGACCTAAATCTAGGCGTTCAGCTCAGCTTAGGGCAGAAGTAGAAAAATTGGAGGATAAGTGAAAACACATAGGTGATATCTGGACTCTAATTAGGGGATGCGAGCTATTCATCTTTCATTACCATCGAAGGAATCGATATGAACCAGTGTGTAACCCTTGGAATTTTAACCTAGGGAAATTGGTCTACCCAAACGTGTTTGTAGATACATAATTGGTAAAAATGCTAGCTGCTCATTATGACCCAAAGCTCATAGCTATTTGTGATCCATCGGGAAAACCCTTTGTACACATATCAAAGGCTGTAATCAGTGAGGTTTTTAAGTTAGAGGGGGTATGCGATGAAAAAATTGTAAATGAGGAGTTGGAAAGGGAGTTTTGGAGAATGGATACTATATACAAGGGTTGGAGGTTACCAGTGCATAGACTCAAAAAGGATGGCAACTCAATTCCATTGCAAGATAGTGATGGCCTTCCATTTCATGTTGACATGTTTGAACCATACTTGAAGTATACATATTTTTAAGCAGGCCAAGTATTAGGGATGGAGGTCCCCGAGTACATGTCAATTGTGCCAATGGTAGTGGCAACAAATGTTCAATGCCATAATTATAGACCTTTTGACTATGCTTCACATATTTCCAAAGAACTTGATGCAGGATTAATGTCAATAAAAATGGATCTCCTATTTTTCATTTTAAGCCCTATTCAATCTTTATGCATATGATATTGTACTATGGAAATGAACTGAATTTGTGGCTTGAAGGGTTAAGAGTTTCAAAATTTGATAATGAAGGAAGATCATTACCAGTACAACTCTAGATTGCCATCTGGGACAACAAATTTTCTAGTTCTTTCTTTATACATTTTGAAGAATATTTTGTGAATCCATTGTATAAATTGTATAATCACCCTTGTGATTACTCACTGTTTGATGAAATAAAAAGGTTTCTCACACCTAAGGACTTTGATGGGCCTATCAATCAAAATTGGGGGGATTGGTATTGCTTGGAAGGTGCAACTATGATCAAGATATATGTGTTTGAGGATGCACCTTTTATCCTTCCCAAAATAGTACCTGACAGGATTGCCTACTTAGAGATTGCTAGGCAGTTAGATTTTTCAGATTTCATGAACTTAAGTTCTTTTGGAAAACAGGCATTTGTTCCTAGCACTCTTTGTTTTGGTGACTTCACTATGTTAGCAAGGGATGGATATGATATGGTTCTAAATAAATTGTTACAATACAATATGAAGAAAGGTCCACTATAAAAATGATTTGATCCAGAGGGGTATATCCACTTTGTAAGAGATAAAATGAACTTGGGCGGGTATGATCATGTACCATATCAGTATGATGATCTCATCAGGAATTTGGAGGAAGAAGAAGAAGCAAGAAGAGTGGTTGAAGAATATAACAGAAGGTTTCCAAATGTTGGAACGTTGTCTTCAGAGGAAGAGACATCTGGTGATGAAAGGCCCCACAGTACAATTAATAAAATTTATAGGGAAAGAACTCAATCTTACAAATGTCCGCCTAGGGAAAAAGACATTGAAAATAATTCAGATACAAATGCAAGACAAATTGCATACAAGTCATTTGTAGTTGATGATGAATTTATCAAAACTCAAGAATTTAAAGCCTTCTTGTACAATCAAAAGGGGAAATCAATAAGAGAATTAGTGGAAGATATAACACCACATAATGAGGGGAAACTATTGAGAAATTTGAAACTAAGTGTAGAAAAAGAAATGGAAAACATGACCCCTGGAAAGGGAAGAAAATTGCTAGAAAATGCACGTGTCATGATTTTTTCTAGGCTGGATTTAAATTTTGCTTTAGTTTTTGATAGTTTCTTGAAGAATAATAGTGCCACATACAAACCTAGCCCTGAAGGTGTAGCAAAGATATATGAAGGATCCAGGTATAATCCTGATGAGGTATCACTCATGATTTGGGCTTTGTACCCACCACACAAGAAATCTATTGTGATTGATACAAATAAAGCTTTTGGGCATGTAATGACATTAAAAGTTGGAGAAGTTGATCCGATAATGACAAAAGATATTGGCATTAATGTTTCCAAGTTGAATAAGACACCTGGATGCAAATGTTAATTAAGGAGAAAGAAATGTATAAGATGAACAATGAAAGATTACTTAGAGAGAATGATGGTTTGAAAGATATGGTGGGAATTGCATTAGGACCCACTAAGCAACTAACTCATGGTGAGACCTCCCAAGATAAGGACAAGTGGGAAGAGTCTGGTGCATACTCTCAAGGAAAACATGACACACTTACTGTAATAATTAGAAAAATACAGGACAACTTAATGATCTTGTTGAACAAACTTTGGGGAACAAGTTCAGAAATCCATATTGTAGAACAAGAACATATAAGAATTGATGGCAAGATTCAAGAAAAGTGTCAAGAAATAAATGAGAGGGATGTTCCTGATAATGAGGTTATTAATACTGCTAATGACATCATGAGAAAACACAGGAGCTTTCATGAAGAGATGCAAGGAGATGCACAAGGATTGGTTGAAGCCACAAAAAAGGGATTACTGGTCAACACTATCTGAAGATGGAGAAAAAATGAAGGGAAATGCCAAATGGGTTGATGAATGCAAGTCAATTCTGCAACAGATTATAGAAATGGCTACAGAGAAAGACTCTCCACTAAATGAAGCTTGCGAGTTGGTTAAGAAGATGGTGATGATGGATATATCAATCCAAAATACGCTAGGAGATGCTGAAACACATGAGCGACAAGATTACTTGGATTATTTGTCAAAAGTCCATTTATGGCTAAACAAAGCCTAATTTCTAGTTTATTATTATTGTTGTTAAGAAAAAACATTTCTGAAAGGACGTTTCCTTTCACGGTTTTGTTGTATTTATATCTATTTTATAATGTCAAACAGATATAGGTGGATAGAAGAAGGATACAGTAGATAAATTTGCAATGATATTTTCATCTAAAAAGACTCAGATGCATTATGAATTTCGATGAAGTTAATGAAGATATATGAATTTGTAGCTTAATATTGGTATCAACTGTTTGTTGAAGTTATACAGTTATATGGTTGTCTCCATTTTGATACTTTTTTGTTGTTTAAATTGATATATCAAACATATATTCAGTTTATCAATACACATTTGTTGTATTTGTGTGATGTGGTTATTTGGTTCTTTCAAACACAGATTAAATACTTCTAATCAATCACAGTAATTGGGGAGTATTAATTGGATCAGTAAGAAGAATCACATAACTAGGATTGTCATTCAGGCTCAAGTAGAGTTTGTCAATCATTTATTTGCACATTTATACAAGTTATAAAATACAGTTGTGTGCCAAATAGTTTGAAATATTTCCATCACATATTACACTTTTTTAGATCTTCATTAGACTCCATATACCCAACAAGGAACTAGTCTAACATTTTTTATCTTTTAGTTCATTCATTTTATTTTTTACATCTATTAACTGAACATATTTGAAGCAATTCAAGGCAATGTAAAATGTATTTTAATTAATCTCCATGACCATCTTATAATTACCTCTCACTTTCCTCAATCTACCTTTCCTGATCAGGTACTCCCCTTCAAATTTGTTAATGGAGTTGGGATCCCAAATTAGATCTACATGGATCTTTGTTGCGAACTTAGGAAGATATTCAGTAATGTACACCATGGTCTGGTATACCATATAGCCTCCACCATAGAACCCTAAGGATGTGATCTTTGTCTAACCAAAGACTTCAAAAATTTCAAGTGCCTCTCAACCATCCACATTGACCTTGTGAGTACAGGTCCACACAATTCAATCTCCTCAACTTGGTGTATGAGGTAGTGTTCTTGTGCATTGAAAAATGTCGAAGGTAGACACTTTTCCATTTCACACATTAGACGAGGAATTTTTCTCTTCCAATAATTTATATCTTCTTTATGGATTTCTTTAGATGACAACCATCTACAAGTGATTCAAGGCACAAATATATTAATGAGATTTAAAAAAAATACACAATATATTACATAACAAGTAAAAAAATGGAAAATATAAGATCTATACAATGAATTGAACAAATATTGCTACTTACCTCATTCATTTTCCAAGATCATATATAACTTGCTTGACATTGTTGTCAAATTTGTTTAGGAGAGATATAGGTAGAACGTCCTGCAACAATTATAAAATGATCTTTTCATTATTTTTCCAAAACTAGTAAACATAATACACTGAAAAGTACATGCAATATACAAATATATAAAAAATATACCAGAATAATCACCTTAATGAAGGTATGCCAATCAGATGTTTTCATCCCTGACCCAAATTCACCTTTCTTTGTTATGATATTGTTTATGTTTGCAGCAAATCCTGTGGGAAATTGAATTTTTTGTATGACTTATTTTATATCATTTCTTTGCTTCTCCATTAATAACCAAGGAAGGGTGCTTATATTAATCTGGTCTCCATCGCTATTTAATTGAATGAAATTTTTCATTGCATGATTGGCTTCCTGAATGCCACTACAAATTTTGACAATTTTTTCTTTGTCATGCCCTCCATCCAATATTTTCTATAAATTTTTTGTTATATTCTTTCCGATATGCATTGTATCAAACAAATGCACAATTTGTAGCTTCTCATAGTAGGGAAACCAACTAAATTGTCTGGGATAACTTTTTAGTCCTTGTGGAAGCTGACCATTAATGCCTTGATGACCTTCATGAAGCATATAAGTTAAACAAATTAACAACAACAATCATTGTAAATTACAACATGAGTAAACAAAACACAATATCAAAATATAAATTCCAAACATATCGTATATGATAGATAAACAATTTGATCCAATGTATAACCTTGATGATTAATTCTATTATATTCCAACTTCCATAGGCGAGGTGTCATTCTTCATGGTTTTGATGTAGTCTCTTCTTTCCCATTGAAAATATATTTTTCAGTAGTTCGATACTTATGATTTCTATGGAGGAAGTGCCTATACTCATCAAACACCTACTTTCCTAAACTTGTTGAACAATGAGATTTCATCTTTGAACCACAAACTAGACATGCAAATTTTCCCTTTGTTTGAAGACCTGCAAGATCATATATAGTTGGATTAAATATGTCAATTTTTATAATTATATATAATGAATAGATTATTTAAAAAACATGCATGATATCTAATTCATAAAATTAAATATCGTTAAAGTGCAGTCGAACGTTATAACATACCACAAAAATGTGTTAGCCTTGGGGCATCATGAATTGTCCATACAAGCATTGCATGGAATTGAAATTGTCTTTGTCCTATTGGTCTAGAGATGTCATACATAGTGACTCCATTCCATAACTTTAGTAACTCGTCGATAAGAGGCTCAATATATATATTCATATCTTTAACTTGGTACTTACCTAGTTGAATGAACATAAACATTACATAATTATTATGGCCATTTTACTGCAATATATATAAATTAATGTACATGACTATTAAATGAAAAAAATATAAGTCATTATGCAACAAATAAGACAAATGAGATGCTACTACATTAAAGAAAATTGATGTAAAAAAATACATGAAAAAATAATTTCCAACATTATGTGCTCCCTCTTTATTGATATCCATGGAGGAACGTTATTGTTGATAACAAAAACAGGCCACACCGAGTAAATAGATCTCAGCTCTCCAAATAGATTGACACCATTCGCTACCAATGAAAGCCTGAGATTACAAGGTTCTTATTTAAAGTGTGGCCATTTTTCCTCCATGTCCCTAAATGTAGAACCATCCGTAGGAATTCAAAGAATGTCATCTCCACTTCTATTCCATGCATGGTAATCCATAAATTGTGCTAAGCTTTCGTACCTAAATAATCGTTGCATACGTGGAATAATGGGAATATAATGAAGAACCTTGCGAGGCACCTTTTTTGTTAGTTGATCTATTCGATATCTACTGATATGACATTCCGGGCATTCTCTTAAAAATTCATGTTGTTTATGATATATAATATGATCATTGGGAAATGCATCTATTGCTTGATACTCCATTCCGATATCTTTCATAATGGTAGATAAATCTTGGTATGAGCGAGGTAAAATATTTGATGGTGGTAATAAAAATTAACCTATCAATCTACAACAAATTTTTTTTTGTTAATACAAAGAATATTAATGGTACATATTTCATCCTTTATTTACTAGTGATGAAGTAACAATAATTAAAATAGATGAAAAAAGATGACATATATGACATACCTTAACATCTATGGGATTTCTATGTTGGATAAACCATTCATAACCTTCAAGTTCACCAAAAACAATACAACAGAGAGAAGAGTTGTTTGGGAGCCTTCATAAAGGGGCTTGTATTCCTTCTCAAGTATATGTAAATCATGAACATCATCAAAGTCATCTCGATCATCATGATCAATTGTGCCACTATATGTGTCATGGATCAATGTATTTGTACCATCATCTTCAACTGTTTTTTCTGGCGCATGATCATCTTCTTCCATAGGATCATTAACTTCATCTTCGATATTCACAACTCCATGTTCCTCTACTTGCAAAACCACATTCTCCGGGCCGTGATAATACATATCATGTGCCCTAGGGTGCCCCACACTTATAATAATGATTGACACAAATAAACCATGATCATGATTAAGTGATTTTTTATATATATTAAAAATGTTAAAACGATATAAAAATTTACAAATTCAATCAATATAAAGACATAAAATGAACAACTTACTAATGGATGATAATCATGGCCCCCTTCAACATGACCATGCTGCCTACAATGTTTCTCAACTGTTCTGATTAAAAGTATTCTCATCTTTAAGCCCTTGCAATTATTGCAAGGACAATAACATTTCCCATCACCCTTTCTTTTCAATCTAGCCCACAATCTAGAAAGTGTCTCTTGATTTTGTTCTAGACTAATATTATCTGACATGATTTTCTTTACCAAGCTTGACTATTTAGATCTTCAAAAAATATCAAGCTCACACTCCAATAATTTTTAATCATAGACAGGTAAAAAAATCTAATAATTATGATATTTTGCACCAAAACAATTCGGCATGCAACCACCCCTACAAAAGAGAAGATAGCTTGAATCCTAAACCCCAAAAAACACTTTAAAATGCTACTTCTAGAACTTATTAAATTTTGATTTTACTATGATTTCCAACCGTTAGACTCCTAAAATCAGAATATTGAATTTGCATAACAAAACCTGGAAATTAAATTCTGAAAATGCACAAGTCTAAAAATGAAATTTGATGAGATGTTGCTTTAGGATATGATTTTCAAACCTGGAACAAATCTGACTTCACAAATGAATTCTGGAAAAAGACAATGACTACCCTCAACCTGGCGATATCTTCTTGAATTTTTTTTTATTTTTTCCAAGAAAATCGTCCTTAGTTCTCTACAAATTGTCGCAAGTATAGAAAATTCGCAAGTAGAGCAAATTCACAAGTATAGATAAATTTTTGAGCTCACTTTTATTTATTAAAAAAACATTCGTTAGAACTCTGATGAATGACCCACTAACCATATGTTGGCCACAATTTGACTTTACGTGTTTGTCGAAATATCGATGAAAAATCAGGATCATCGAAATTTCGATGAACGTTGGGATAATTTTTTTTAAAAATTGAAAATTTCACATTAAATACCGTAGGTACCCGATGATACATCTAATTATACATCTTTCGTCAGATTTTTTTTTCGTATTTTGCAGTCAAATGAGTCAGTGATCTAAATAAAATTTATTATATTGAACAACAACTTCAACAACTTAATATCTCTAATAAAAAGTGTATATGTGCTCTCAAACATCTCCAAGCTTATTAAAAGAGCATTCAACACAACTACAATGAGTGTGCCATTCATCACTCATTTTTGGTTGGTGACTTGGTAATTTATGAGAATCATCACAATGTGAATTCTACTCGAGGTGAAAGAGGTAAATTATCTCCAAATTGGTTAGTTCCTTATGTCAACACCAAATTCTATGGATTAGGTGCATATAAGCTATCTATAGTGAATGGTAAACCTTTGAAAGAACATATTAATGCTATGCACCTACATATATTTTATGCTTAAATATTTTTCTTTCAAATTCTATCTTTGAAATTTATGCTATTGTTTAAAGCACGTTATGTTAGATGGTTAATATTCTTATCTATTTAATTTACATTGCTTCATTCATGACACACATAGGTGTTTTGAAAACTGTAAGTAGTTTTCTTAATAGTGAAACTACTTTTGGTTAGTATACATTTCAATAATTTGTGTACCATGTTGATTAGATCTTTATGGAATTTAATTAAATAATATGATTGCATTGTTTAATTAGATCATAGGTGTATTTAGTATAACATGTGTGTACACTAAATAATAATTTATCATATTTAATTAAACAATTTGATTAATTTGTTTAATTAGATCACATGATCCATCTAATATAATAACATATCACTAATACATGTATCAATTAAATCACTATTGTATTTATTAAACAATATTATTAGGTTGTTTAATCAGATCACAATTGTATTTAATTAACCATACATGTCAATTACAACATACAATCAAATATTTGTTGCATTTAATTAAATAACACAACACATTGTTTTAATTAGATCACAAATAATATATAAATTAAATAATCTCATAAACACATATATGTCAATAAAAAATCAAAATTATCATATATAAACAAGTGTATCAATACATGGTATACAACCACGACCACCACTCCAAAAAAATGTGACATGTTATAATGATAGATGAGATAGAACCAAAATCACCACTTCAACAAAATATGCTGTCATAGTGGTATAAAAATAATACATAATAGTTTCATCAACCTATAGGCCCATGGCTACCAGATCCCTTGACACCTAGTAGTGGCTATCATTGTGAGACGATAGATTGTTAGTAGCTCTTGGAGCCACTCCATGCTTGTAGGTATCTAACCTCACCCCTAAGCTGAACCACCTCCACCCACACCTCTCTATATTGCCACCAACTAATCTCTCTCAACTTATAAACTATCTACCTTTTCTTGTAGGGCCACTACATGAGGATGGTCAACTATGGGTGTTGGTCATCCTCTCATTTCCTAAAGATTGATCAATGGTTGGTCACTCTAAGATATCAATAGACTGAACTCCACCAAATCCTCCTCATACATGGCTCTAATTCATTCCATAGGCTAAAATATCAACATGTCTCACCCCATAGTCTATTGTGGTCTATAGTTGTCCTACACTAGCAACTTAAGTTGTAAACTAGGGACCATATCTGCTAGGAATCAACCTAAAATGTTGATCCATGATTTTGTACCAATTGCAAAAAGAAAAAAAATATTGAATCAGATATCTCATCACATATGTATCAAAATCAAAATAAAATGGAACATATTGTGTTTTACTCAATCAAAATATAAACATAATTTATCTCTCTTGGATCTTTGACTTGGTAGTGGGGGTTCACATGTATATTAACTATACTTTAACTTAGGGTTGCTCATGGTGCTAGGGTCACCATAGCAACAACTTTGGTCAAATTCCTATACTCATGGATGATCAATGCCTTGACCATAGTAGGTAATGCTCATACTACACGAGTATGAAACATAGGCCTCCCTTTAGTGATACCACTAGCCTCTTGTCATTTCCCTCGATGCCCTCCTATTTACACTAGTCTTATCTACTCCTCATCATCATCTCCTTGATGTTCCAATGAACTTAGGTTACTAGTGTGATGATTCATAGGAAATATAGGGGCAAGATGAACGGTTCTCCACAATGTCATGTAGGGAATGTTGATGCTCACATCATCGGATCTAGAAATGAGGGTTGTATCCTTCTCCTCATCATTAGAGTCGCTCAAAGTAAAGTCCATGGTGTTTGGTTGGGGCATGCATCCAGGCCTAGTTATGTGTCATGTTGAATGAAGATATGTTAGTAAGGGGATATGTACTCCTTGTACAATACCATACTTTTAAGTCACTTGGACATAGTAAAATAGCACCACAATTTACTCTTTGTGATTGATGAGAAAGTAGTTTTTCTATATCCTTACTAACTATTGAGTTTGAGTCACCTAAGGCCACTATTCCATGTATGGTCTCATGACTATGTCTATGAGTTGCAACTTATCAGACACTAATCTATAGTATGATAAATTACCAAAATACCATGACATCATCAAGGCATAGGCATGTGCTCAAGGTTGGTACCATACCGAATCAATTGAGAATCCCACAGGCTGTGCGTATATAATATGCTTAAATACCTTGACCTAGACGAGGGTGTAGGTCATCAAACTTGGTGTCTCATACTACACATAACACTTTAATTCATGCTAGAGGTTACCTATCATGTACCACCCCTAGATGTTTAGACAATATGCTAACCCTCCATCACTTGGATGGTGTGTGCGATGCCCCCATGGAGGTGCATTGCTAACCTATCAAGAAACTCCATGAGTGTAATGTCATGATCATAATGTGATAGATAATGGGAAGAGTGAAATTGACATGCAATAGCCATCACATGTAAATACACTCGATGGTGTACTCAAGCATCGAACAACCAACATAATAAATTTGACTAGCTAACATGTAGTATGTCACCTAGTTCTCCTCCATCAGTATGATCTTGTCCTACACTAGGAATCATAAGATTCTAAAAAAATCCTCCAATGTCATGGTCATGTCCTCCATGAGAATATGGAAGGTCAAGGTGTTTGTATCCTAACACTTCATGAGCGCCATCAACATCAAGTAATGAAATCTCATAGTGCACATGGTATAAACCCACCACAATATGACATATGTGAGGTATACTAGTTACCTTTGTGTGTGATAACATCTGAGCATGTTCAAGAAATAGTGTGTGCATGTGACCACCCGTACACTCCCACATATTTGGCGGAACTTGCATGAACATCAAATAGGCACTTGATAGCTCCTCCTCATTGTGAAATGGGCATAAAATGAGATTGGAAATTCTTAACTCCAAATATGTGGATGTGAGCGGTCTATGTACCCTAGTACCTAGACCAAACACTGGCACCCCCAAGTGACACAGATGACCAAATTTGACACAAGCACCTATTCTAGACACTAGTTCGTAGTTTCAACACTAGCAACCCAAATTTCCAATTGATATATATACACTAAAAAATGAGCTCATAAATACAAAAGAAGCAAATGTCTAACTTACCTCTTGGATCTACATGCCCAACATGATGCAATATCTTAAGTTCTGTAGCTTGAGTGTGTGATATGGTCATCGTTGTGGATAATTTTCTTCTAGGACTACTCTGACCTTTATAAATGCATGGTAATAAAAACATCAAAATGAATTGTAAAAAGGTTTTACTATTGATAGTAAAAATTAAAAATTATGTAAAATTTATCACCCTTCTCTTCAAGAACTTTTCATTTAAACTTCCATAACTTGGTCTTGTGAACTTTGATTTGTGTATCATCTATTGCATTGGGATCCTAGTTTTACCTTCATTTCTCTCAAATAATTTTTATCCATTTTTAAATTTTTTTATCTTACCAAAGTTTTTTTCATCAACTCCATATAAGTTTGAAGTTGAAAGATCACCTCCCTATTTCTACATCCATAAAGCAAGAAAAAATAGGGGGCCACATATTACCCTTGAAATTATCCATAGATCATACTCTAATTCTCAATTTTTTTTGGACTAACACATTTATTTTTTCTTGCACGATGATTTTAGTTTTTTGACAATATGATTTTATATAGGATGCAACTCCTAACACTGTGGTGTTATAGGTTACTACATTGGGGGATTCATTCTTTTGACTGGAAATGTTTTGTGGCCTCTTCAATACCCTTACATATTTATTTAGTTTCATAATTTACTTTTCTATACTTTATCTTGCAAATGCATGTAATTTCATACACCCACTAAAGTGGAGGACCCACTAAAGTGGAGGATAAATGTAGCACCATAAATTTTGCTCCCTAATGATGCAAGCATAATTTCATGCTTTGTTTGGCCCTCACTTTAGTATCCATTCCCCTAGTCCATTTTAGAACCATTTTCCTACCTTGGCCTTACCTCCAACTCATGAGAATATGTTGGTCCTAGCCTAAAAATATTATCTTTCACCCTATACCCTTAAAACTCCATAAAATGATCAAATTTAGGTTAGGTTCTAAGTCAAGGGATCCCAACTTGTGGTTGCTACTTTAACAAGCATGGAAAATGTGGACATGGGCACCCAACAGTTGGTTCTTACCATTTCACTTAAAAAATTTAGACACATGTGAGGGCCAACCTTTGTCTTGTGTGACATGGTCTCAATTTTGATATTTGCACACAAAAACATTTATGTAATGTTGGAAAATGTGCTCCTTTACATTTTCACACTATGTTTGGGTCCCTTAATTAATTGGAATTAATTAATCCTCTAATTGGCTCTATTATTCATCTACAAGCCTAATTAATTGCAATTTTTGAAAGGGAAATCATGATTTAATTAATGCAATTATAATTTTTTAACACCCCAAAATGAATAGGTCCTAGCAATTTAGGTTAGGACCCATTCACCCTTGGGTGAATGGTGAATGTATCCCCTTTAGCTACTTAATTAAAATTTTAAATATGTTTTTGGTGACCTTTTTATGATGCCAAATTCAAATTCAAATGTCTGCTTATAATGTTTAATTTTTGGGAAATTAGAAAATTGTCTATAAAAGCAAGGTCTTTTTATCAGTTCAAATCCTAGGAAATTCAAGAGAGAATTGATCCAAACTTCACAAGAACTAAGATTATTGTCAAATGTGTTAAAAAGCATATTTATCAAGTATTTATTGCAGCAATCAATATCTCAAGCATCATGTCAAAGTTATCAAGCATCATGCTTGTTTTTGGAGCTAACATTGTGATGCAGGTTTCAATCATTCAAGTCAAGATTTAAGAATCAACATCAGGCCATTTCATGCAAGATCAAGACCTTGGAGAGATCTAATGATTTTTATTCCTTCAAGGGTTTCAAATCAAGGGTTTGGTGAGTTGCAACATAGAAATTGTCCATTCATCATTCCTTTCATGTTTAATTACCAAAATGGGGTTGACCAAGGCAAACCCTTATTCACCAAAAAGAAACAATTTTTTCCCTCTTGTGTGTTTTACAGATCTTAGCTTGAAGAAGGATTGAAGATCTATCAAAAGAGAAAAATTGCAAAAGTTGTCAACATTGTCGTCAAGCCATGAAAACTCACTTTAAGAAATGTATTTTGAATTTTTGACTATTAAATCTGAAGTAATCAGGAGTGTAGACATAGGACCAGAGGATTGTGAAAGAAGTTTTTTAACCCCTATAGCAATAACCATTCACCCTAGGGCGAATGAGTACCAAGAGGACACTCAACACAACCTTTTTGTGACAGGTGCATAAAATCAAGCCCTTCTCAGATCTACAATTACTTTTTGGATTTTGTTAGATTAAAGTTGAATTTAGAGGTTTCATGTGTTACATTGCATCATTGCATTCATTTAGTATTTTTAATTCATCTCCCATAAGTGCATTTCAGGCTGATTTACCCCATCCTAAGTCATAAGGAAAACAATAAGATCTCCATCAAGGTTGACTCACCTAAGGGTTGAAAGTCAATATTTCCCTAGGGGATCTCTTTTTCATAATGAAATAAGGAAAATAGGTGCATCATACCCCCATTGTTATCATTTCATATTGGTGAACCTATTTCCCTATGTTTTAATTTACATATTAAAATCTAACCACATTGGCCTACACCTAAGGTTATTTCTATGATTCCTTTTTGAACATGGAAGTTTATCACACAAAATCATCAATGCACTTTATGGTCAAGCCCTATTAAAATTAATATTCATCTATATACAAAATTATGAATGAGATTTATTTCTACTTGACATTATTATGATGATTGAAGGTTCAAGAATATTATAGAATGCTTTCATATCAATGTTCATGATTTCCTTTTACACAATTTGGTGCAATTTTAGTTGATTCTCACATTTAGACTTTTCATCACCTTTCTTCCCTAACTGAGGTAACTTTCTTGGTTTTATTTCCATTGAGCATAATATCTCTCTTGGTTAGGACCTTGCACTTCCTTGTTTGATTCATGTAGAAATACACTCTAATAGACTTGAGTAGGGTTTTCATTTAATATTTTTCCTATCATTTATTTCCACAATCTTAGACACAATTAAGATTCAAAGCACACATTGCTATATTTATAAAATTGGTTATTCATGGAGGTAGGAATACCAAAAGAGGAGTTTGACAAAGGAAAACTCCTATATAGCCACCCCTATGTTTCTCTTATTTATGTATGTGCAAGTTTTGATGTGAAACTATATATTCCAAAGATCAGAAGAGTAGAGCAACATCAAAATTTCCATATTGTAATTTGGATTGCATAAAACCCTAGGAGAGGGGTGCCCAACCCTAGTGTCCTGGTAGTCCTTCCTCTTCTTTCACTGGAGTTCCCCTCTACATGCCTTGCTCAAATTTGCGTTCATTTTTGTAAATTTTGGAATCAGTTTGGGTAAAAGCACAAACTTGTGTTACACTTTATAAAGGAATCAACCAACAACAATTTTTTTTGAAATTTGACCACATAAAATTGGTCTTTATGTTTTTAATTTCAAAATGATATAAACTAATGAAAGGTAGAAATATTGATAAAATTTAATCCTTTATAGATTTAAAAAAAAAAGTTGATTACTTTTTTTATCAATTTAAGAGTAGATTTTGGAATGCTGAAAATTTTAGGAAAAAGTGACGTTCACTTGATGTCAAGAAACAAATAGAAAAAAGCTTATTTTTCCACTATTTTTTTTCCAAATAGGTGACTTCAATATCTAGTGCATGGATTTTGTTTTTTAAATTTTGATGTATATTTTTCTTGTAATAACATTTTAAAGTCAATTTTTTTAGAATTTGACAGTTTTCATTGGACATCAACTATTGTCTAGTTTTTTAATCATTTTCAAAAAACAAATTATACCCTTTTGAAGAGGACTCTCTCCTCTAGTGCACCATATATTTTTCAAAAAATAATAATATGTTTTACTATTTTTTTTAAATTTATGATCAACCTCTTTTTTAACTTTAACAACCTACTTGCATTATTTTAAAAATAAAATATATTAAAACCAATAAAAATATTAAAAAAAATACATAGTTGGATTCATCACTTTGAGCTCTACAAAAGGGTATTTTTATTTTTTATTTTTAAAAACATCATTCTGATTGAAGAAATACATAGTTGAAGTTGAAAGTTTTAGAAAATTCTGAAAAAAGCTGAGTTCACTGCCAATGAGGATGCCACATAGATAGTTTCAGTAGAAAGGGTTTCAATTGAAATCCTTTCTATCGAAACCATGCATATATAAAATAAGACAATTTCAAAATGGCAAAGGAAAAATTTTAAATTTTTTGGATTTAGGCAAAACATATTCAGTCGAAACTCTATGTGCCACGTATAGGCTATGTAGTTTCAGTTGAAACCTATTTGGATGAATTTTTTTTGCCTAAAAATATTTCTCTCGGAACTATTTAGTTGGACGAAAGTGTGACACAACTTTGTGCTTTTACCTGTTTATAAAATTATTCAAATTTTCATATTAGGGTTTTATATCAATTAGGTTAATTAAATCACATTTTATCAATATACCCTCTTTGCAACAAAGAAGCAGAACCCATGCAGATTGTCTCTACTTTTAAGAATTTGGAAAATCACATTGCTTTCATTGGTTTGTGTTCTAATGTTAAGAGAAGAAAGGATTAATTCAAGTTAATTTACTAGTTAGTCCAGATCCTATGTTCACACTTAACAACAATATCCACTAAGGGTTCTAGTAGCGATTGATTACAAATTAGAAAATGAAAAAATAGGTTATCTTTACAACATGGCCTTTTCAAATTATTTGAGAATTATTTTAGTATACCAAAGAACAAATTTATCTACCAATACCGTGAATAATCAAAATTATAGTGGTCAATATTTGAATTTAAAAGACCTAATTTATTGTGCATGTAAAATCAAGCATCTCATTCATTGGCTATCTAATAGATAGGTAGGTTTCCACATTTATTAGAAGTCAATTTAATGATATTAAAATCTCCTCACACAATCCAAGAGGTGATTGGGATAGACTTTACAGTCCGATGCTAAATGAGATATTTCAACAATGTCATGGGATGCATATATGTCAATAGCCCCAAGGAAGTAGTTATTAATATTAAAGAGGAATCATAAATCTTGAGTAGTGGGGTTACATCCGTGATCAACTTCATTGCGACCATGCAGGAGAAATAAAAGTGGTAAATCCTTTGTGACCTAACTCATGACCACAATATAAAAAGTGAATTTTGAACATATGACAACAAATAATTCAAAGAAAATAATCTATAGTTTCCAATTTCTATAAACAAAATACATCAAACCCAAGAATATTTTTTGAACATCTCAATGACATATCTTATTCCAAGGTTATTTAATCTTCTTACATCCCATAAAAAAAATTATGGAAGAATGGGTTCAAGTGGCATATCATTACTATCAAGGTTGTTTAGAGCTTCATAGCGACCTTTCAAGAATCCTCATTTAAACAACAATCTAAAAAATATTGAATCATAGAAAATTGGCCACACTAAAGGGTTTCTTATCAAACATAAAATCACCATCCTTAGTCTCATGAGTTGGAATTTTTCAATGATGAGAGAGTGGTAGAGAATATTTTTAAGAATAAATATTTATAGAAAAAATGGCATTCCATTGAATTGAAGATTTTTTTGAAATATTAAGATATGTGACCCTTGGTTGAGACATTTGTCTTTTATTAAAATTTTAATGGAATCCTTATATGCATCCATTCATGTTCCTACTTGAAGCTAAAAATATTGCTATGGTAATGAAGAATTTTGATCACACTTGGAAGGGCAAGAGAATTAATTCCTACAAGAAAGAAATTATCTAGGCATAAATCCAATATGAACCAATTGATCCCACTCCAAAAAATGGATAAATGAATCCAACTTCTACATGCTTGGATCCATTAGAGGTATGGATTATCTATCCATCCATTATGCTTTTGTGCGCCTCTCCATTAAAGATCTTGTGCATTGCCCTTGAATATGTCAACCACAATCAAAATAATTTTTTTTAGACCAATAAATAAAAATAGTTTTGTTCATCATGAATAAAATAACCTAGAGAGGCTAGTATACAATGTAATAAAAGGACATAATGAAAAAAACCAAAGAACTCGATCTAAAAAGGAGGACAAAACTTCTTTAGAGATAATAAAATCTTAAATCTAATATAAATAAAAACTACAAGTGTACCAAGTGTCATGTTAAAAAATAGCTTTAGTGAATTTAGCATCAATAAAAAAGGGAAAACACTAGGTTTGCAAATTTTTTAATACCCTCCACATGAACCATAACGGATCCAAGTGGAGTTTACCAACTATTAAGAATGATTTACGAAAAAATTCTACCAACAAAATATCAAACAAGAATACGAGGGATTGAATTGAAACTTCGACTGGTGCTTCTTCAATGGTTGTACCCGCCCGTGTCGAAGGCCCTACTTCTCCATTTTCTCTTTTTGACACCTCAATATCTAATTGCTTCTCCACCATTCACCATATTCTACTTGATTATGAGGTACAAATGAGAAAATAAGTTCATCCTTTTTAACATCCCATATTGATAGATGTGTGGTTGGTGAGGACTAAAACATCAACACTTAATATGAATATTATAAGTAAATTTGATTTTGAACTTAAGAAACTTCTTTGTCGACATCACCCATTGGGACACTAATTTTATTGGTACAATGATCTTCCTCTTTCCTGGAATAGGCTATCAAGTAATCTTGATATATAGCCATGAATAAGTCAATAAAATTAGAAAAGGCTATGCCCATGTAGCTCTTTGGAAAGTGGCACCTACATTTGTTAAGAAAAATGACATCCTTACATATATATAAGTGCCCCATGAAGTAGTGAATGCAGTCTTGTACTACTCAAGCTCTTTTACTTTCACTTGGTTATATCTGGAAAAACCATCCATCATAGATCATAGCTCACAACCAGTCACCTTCTGTAACATGGCTCCCATATTTGGTAGAGGATAGTTGTCTTTCAATGATGATATGCTTAGATTTCTAAAATATACACATAGCCTTTTATCACCATTATTTTTTCTAACTGGAACTAAATTAGACACCCATGAAGAGTGCCTAATAGGTTTTATGATACCAACATATCTTAGCTTCATTATTTCTTCCTGCATCTTAGGAGCTAAGATAGGATTAATTGGTCTCTGCTTCTACCTGAAAGGTTTAGCAACTTCTTTCAGAGGAACCTCATGCTGAAATAATTCCTCTATATTCTTTCAAGTCATTGTAAGACCAAGTAAAGACATGTATATACTTAGTAAGGAAACCAACATTTCCTTAACCTTAGGTTTCATTTTCTTTCCTACATATACTTTTTTAGGGGTATTTTCAGTCTGCAGATTCACCTCTCCCATATCCTCTAGATGGGAAATAGTTATTTTAACCTTGCTATTATCTTGGCTGCCAAAAACCCCTTTCTAGTGCTACAAGTCCTTTGGGGATTTTGTTTGTCTTAAATTGGATTACCTCTTTACAAAAAACTATATCCTTAAACCATCTATACTTTCCACAAATGCCCCAAAATCAATCTCTTGGTCCTTCATATTCATCTACACATCTCAAAAACTTCAAAATATCTTCATCTTCATTGAAGATATGCCAATTATACCTGCAAAAGTTATATCATCTGGTCTTAAGGAAATGTTGGAAAGTAAATATGCCACTCTATTCTATCCTCTCTCCATCCAGTCAATTCCAAAAGCATCAAAATACTCTATGGAATCCCAAAAAGCATTTTTGAACTATTTCAATCTATTGTTTTTGCAAGCATATCTGGCTCTTACTTGGGATATCACTAGCTTGGAATTACCAATTACCATCAAATTTTTTATCCCATATTTCTCAGCCAACCTTAATCCAAGTAACAGTGCTTCATATTCTACCACATTATTTTTGCAAAAAAAAGATAAAGTGAAAGAAAATTTGTATGTGTTACCACTAGGCGACACCAGTAGTATTCCTGAACCTGATCCTCCCTTGGAACTTGCACCATCAAAATAAATTTTCCATCATCCATCCTTGTCACATAACCTTGTAACTTCATTATCTATAGGTGCAGGGGCCTATCAGTTTCTCTTGGTACTTCTTCCACCTTGAAGTCATTGATATCAATGTCTATAAAAAGAATTGTATCATCTTCAAGAGCATGCTCCAAAATATGTGGCACCTTTGGTTCTCATACCACTTGCACATCCTTACCATCAATAGGAAAGGTAGCGTAAGACATGTCACAATGCATACTACCTCCCATGGAAGCACTCAATTTTCTAGATAGCAACATTCCATAATTAGGTGGGATATCTACTAGCACCACACTCATCTTAAACTATTTCTCTAGATATGCTACCAATCTATAAGGGAGCTCAATAATTACATCGGTAAAATGGACTTCTCTTGAATCCATAGCATAAAACTTACCATGAGTTTTGTCAAATTTTAGTCTCAATGCCTCCATGATCTTGGGAGGCATAATATTGTTGGATGCTCGAAAATCAATAATACATTTGTTTAGAAAATTACCCTCAACAATCAATGTGAGGAAGAATGGGTCTATCTTCCCAGGGAAAACTGTTACTGAGTTTCCTAGAAAAATATGAGGGATCTCGGTAATCACCCCCTCTACTTCTTTATCTTTCTTTTCCTTTTCACTCACTTTGGGTGGACTGGGGACCACTAATTCAAGATAAGATGTAGTAGCACCATTGATAAGGGCTATTTTATTTTGTTTGTGTTCATTAATCCTCATCATCTTGAGAAGAAGAGCAAAGAATTTTACTTGGCTAGATAATTAAAACATATCAAAAGGAGTGTATTAAGGTAATTCAATCGAGAGTATACCTTGTTCTGTGCTACTTTCCTTCTATTGATTTTTGGTTGTCTCGGTTTTAGGCTTGACATCTTTTCTCACAACTTCATGAATCTACCTTTGTGTCTTTATCTTAATAGCAGGGGTCTTGATCTCTCCCTCTATTTTTGGTTTATCAACCTTTTTAGCCCAAATCTTATCTCCCCTATCCTACTTAGCTTTGATTGCTACTACCTTATGATAAGACTTTTTCTCTTTGCCTTTGGTATTTTTCTCCTTAATGAAAAGATGAACATGACTACCTTGTTCATAACCATCTATTCTATTCCTTAGGTGATATGAGCTTCTGGCTTGAGCAACTAAAGCCACGATATATCTTGCAATCTCTTCATCTAAAGGTCTTCTTAGGGACACATCATCTTCTATTGCTTCCAAATTATATACTTCATTTTCATTGTCTACATCCTCATACGAGAAAACTTGCTAGTGATATGTACTAGAAATTTTCCTTTGGTCATTTACATCAATTTAATAAGACTTTGTATTAGACGAGCATTCATTGTCTACAAAATTAGAATCATCTACAATCATAAGTACACAAATATCCTTCTCACTTGGCTAGTCACAATCCTCAGGCATGTCTTCATCAACTTCAACCATCCGTACAATTGCACATTGATGAGGAGAATGTGGCATTTGACAAACCATGCACCAAGGAGTTTCATTAGTAAAATTCCCTAAATTCTTTTGCAAAGGATTCAAAGGAACCTTATTATGAGTATTTCTTTGGTTTTTAGGGATGGGCTTCCCATTATGCCAGTTGGTATTATATGGATGATCCTACAATCGAGGAAGTATTTCATTCCTATGATAATTGTTTGACTGAGCCTTATCTTGCTTTTCAATCCTATCATTCATACTTTTCATGAGATTTTCAATCTTATCCTCAAGAGTACCTCCTTTAGCACTAGAATTTTTATCCTACTTTTTTTGATTTCTAAGGATCTTTACATCATCTCTTTTTCCAAATTTACCAATTGCTCTACTAATATTATCAATATGGAAAACCAACTTGTAAGCCTCCCTCAATGTCTGAGGATTCTTGTCCAATAAGGGGTAGCTCATCTTTGCATCAAAGGAATTGTAGTAGTTCACCAAGCACACATTATCATTCAATTGTAAATGGAAAGGAAATGTTTTCATAGACTTTTGGAACCTCTTATTAAAATCAGTGACAAAATCATTTGAACCTTTAGCAATGTTATTAAATTGATTCAAAAAATACCTTGAATCAGTTTTATCACCATATTTCTCTCTAAATATCCTTTTAAATTCTTCCCAAGATCCAATACTCTTAAGAGGTAAACTTTTATACCATTCTCGAGCATCTTCAATGAGTGACTGTAGAAATAATTTCATCATTACATCATCTGCTTCTACCTGAAAATAGGACAGGACATTAGAAAAAGCTTTGAGATGATCTTCACCACTCACAAAATTATTTCCAGAGAATTTGACTAAAGTAGGCCTGAAATCCTCAAGAAATAGGTTAGGATAGCCAGGTATTCTAGCAAAGAATAACTACTGATATCTCTCTACTTGGAGTGGTCTCCTAGTATGTCGATCTCTATGAGAATTTCTAGGCTCATCACCATTTTTCTTATCAGACTGAGTCTTATCCTTACCTTTTCCATCTCCAGTATTTCTACCACCTCCCTTCTTTTCTCCCTCTTTATCTTTAGAATAAGAATTCTTACTGTTTCCATTTCCTCCACCTCCACCACCTTGATCTCTACCACCACTTCCACTAGAAATATGTTCCGTAGAATTCTTCATATGCAATTTACTGATAGTATGTCTAGAGATTGAAGCCTTTGGAGTTGGAATGGATATTTGAAGAAAGAAAATATTTCTAGCTATCTTAGCATTAGCAACTTCTATTTCTACTTTCTTCAACTCCTCTTGTAGTTTATCATTTTCTAACTATAACTTCAAGGTCTCTGAATTTGGGGGTACAGTGGATGGAGTAGGAATAATCTTAACATTCTTGGTGGGGGTATGAATGGATGAAGTATGGGTATTGGTGTTGGTGTTGGTGGTGGTGCTTGTATTGGAGGTATTAAAGGTAGTTTTCTTTGGCTAATCAATGGGATTCTTCCCATGATCTATAGGTTATGATTTCTTGGTAGTAGTAAAAGGATCTAAGGCTTTGGAAGTTGAAACATATGTAGTATAGGTATTTGCAGCAGATGTTCCCATTTGAATGAAACTCAGAGGTGGGTTGGGGATTGTATTAGTGGAAAATTTAGCAACATTTTCTCTAAAGGATTTTAGCTTTGCTTCTTCTTTCATATTTTCTATCCTTTCCCTCTGAGCATCCATTTATTGCATCTTAGCCTTACTTCCATCTTCCTTTTCTTTTAAATCCTTGAGCCTACTCTCCTCTTCTTCCTTAATCCTAAGCTCTTCCTCCTCTAAGGCCTGCATATCTTTGTCTATGTCTTCCTCATATTCTAAGATATTTCTAGCCTCACTAGGTGTAGGAGTATAGTAAGCTTGATCAATTAGGTCTTCCTCAAGGGAAAAGTGCACTTCAACATTAGGAGATTCACCTCTTGGCTTGAAATTTCCTCCACTAAAAACAAATCCAACTCTAGGGGTTAAAGGTTTTGATAGCTTCTTATCCTTATCCCAAAATCCCCATCTATCCTCTTCTCTTGAGATGTCAAGTTCATTAACAAATACTTGCTCAATAGGAAAAATTCCTAGATCTACACTAGATACTTCAACTTCATGTGACACTTCCTAGGTATTTGCACTATTTACATCATTGTTAAAAGTAGGAGACTCACTAGCAGGGGATTCAATAGAGTTACTTGATTCATCATGATTTTGAACCTAGGTAGATTGCTTATCTTTTGCAAGCTCAGACTCCAGCCTTTGCTCAGGATGATTCTTCATGTAGCTTCTGGTCTTCTTCATGGTGTCAAATATGTCAAAATACTTTATCTCCCATTCTCTTTGAGATTTTATCTTTCCACTGGTAAATGAGACTTTAGAGTCGCCACCTAGAATGCTAGGAAATAGAAATAGTTTGTAATTTGACTTGGTACTTGTAACCTCAGAAAATACTCTAAACATAACTTGACACAAGGTGAAAGAAAGGACCAAAACTTGAGATCACATAAGATTGGACATGACTTTTGTACTAAAATTTCAAACCACTTATTCTTCAAACAGTGAAGAAAAATAAAGTACTTGACTTTAATTGTACCAGATTTGAACTAGAGACTTTGGACTTAGCCGTTCCTAGAAGAGTCGCCAATTTGTTGGTTATTTTTTAAGAACCAATCTGATCTTCAAAATTACCTATGGATTTTTCCGTTTCCAATATTTAGCAATCTAAAGGGATTGGCCAACGAACTAGTAAAAGCTACAAAATTTTCACTCCTACACTTTGGGCTCTGTGAAATTGGGAGGGTGATCCCACAATGTATTACTCAAGAATTTATGTGACTAATAATGTACAGCACTTGGAGCATGAGAACACTGAAACTCAATATAACTACAATGGTAACTCATCTAAAAGATTTGTAAATAAAGAGTGATTTTCTAATGAATTGACCCAAAAAAGTAAATTATGATTATTTTACTTAAACCAGTGCCTTATCCCAAACACAGAGTCAATATTAACCTATGCAACCTAATAAAAATTCTTCATGTAGCAACATATAAGCTTCAAAAAATCATTGCATTAAAAAATTCCCATATTACTTTCTCGGCCATAACTTCTTATAGACATCCTAGCACATAATTCATATGAATCAACAACTTTACTCAATATTTTACACTAATTCCTTGAATTAATTTGCAAGAATGAAATTTTACATCCATTGGAAAATAATGGAGATGAACAAAAAAATCCTTGATTATATTATTCATAACTCATAGAACACATACAAAAGCGAGAAAAATGGCCATGAAATTAGCACCATTTTGCATTATATTTGCTTTGTTATCAAAATTACATACACAACTATAGACTTAGAACCGAAGACAAAACTTAAAATATGCTCTATATTCCTTTTACAATTCACTGTGTCAAATGTAATACAATGAACCCTACTTTTTGGCCTTGAATTCCTTCTTATAGAAATGAAGGAGCAAAACAAGCTTCAGGCCAGAAAGTACACATGTCACAATTGTATTAGATCGCTATAACATATATTACCTTTTCAGTTACATTTGAACTCTCAAGTGGTGGGAATAAACATGAGACAAAAGTAATCCTCACTTGAATTGTTGGAGATCCAGTCCCAGCTTAAAAAGGCATCATTTTTTTGTTACAATAGCTTCAAAATATCCTCCACGCACTCAAAAAATGTTTCCACTAGCAAACCCAGTCAATAAAATTTAAAAAGCATGAAAAGAAAATAAAGATATAAAACTGATTTATCCACATCAACATTTATGCCACTAATTTTCATGTTGAGGAGAGAAAAATATCTTTTACAATACTTTAATGAAAGCCTAATCTACATTATTTTTAGGGTATGCATTGTTACTCTCCTGTCCGTTATTCATCATATCCATTATCATCCCCTCACAAGATTACTCCATATAATTTTCCAACTAGGTGATGTACTCATTCTTAGTTGGCCTTTTTGCATCCAATAGTTTCTACACCTTTACACTATCTTGTTTCAATCTCCACCATTATATCAACATGTGGATTTAGCATGGTGTAATCAACTACAGTCAATTCCATCCTAGCCAATGTGTGCATCTCTCCCAAATAATTTGTCCATTCTTCAAACTAATTTAACTCACCTTTGTGATTCAATATCTCATGCATATGACGCTCCTCCATTTCTTTGAATACTTTTAGCTTGTTCTGGAGCTGCATCCCTAACTTCCCATAAAAAGTTGTTATCTCATTCACCAAGTCAATAAATTGCAATATTTCATGGATATTTGTAGGTGCTTCAAGACCTTTAAATTTAGGTATCATTTCTTTTAAAGCACCTAATCTAGTACTCCATTTGATCCATTCATTCTTGAAGGCTTCCTAAACTTGCTAATACCTTATGTTTTCTTCATGGATGCTCTTATAGGCCGCCCATACAACATCAACTCTATTGAACAATTTGGTCACTCTATGTATCAATACATACTAAAAAATGTCATTCACCACCTTAATAGTTTCAATTTTGGATTTCTTGACATTTTCCTTTTTGTCTTTAACTATTTATTTAAATCATTGTTTCTCTAGGACAAGGTCTCCCTATCTTGTATGGAAAAATAAGAAGAAGAGGATGCAAAATAGATTGTCCTTACTAATGGGCTAGCCTGCATAGTGGCTCTCATCTTGTTTATTTCATCCAAGGCCTTATTATATTCCTTCCCCAAGGAATCATACTTCTTCTTAGAAATTTAAGTTGTTTCTACACTGAGCATTGCAACATGAGAAATTAATTGAGCTTCCTAGACAAGTGTTATATCTTTGGCCCTCTTCACCACCAAGGAACCCATGACATCCTCAATAGGCCTAGCAACCTCATGCTTTCCAATATTGGGTTCCATGGACTAGATTGCAATAGTATGCAACTTCAAACTATATCCAGATCCAAACACCTTGTTTTCAATCTGCTCCTGAGATATTGAAGCCAAAGGGTCTCTTCTTATTACATCAATTGCAATAACTGAGGTGATAGTGCACCCTAGTAATAAAATTACTCCACTATCTATGAAAATTTTCCTAGCTTCAACAAGAGTGATAGCTACAATCTCAACCATGATATTTTCTTCCTCTACCTTCTCAGCCTCTTCCTATTGAGAAGGTTCAACACTAGCCCATGCTTGTTCAAGCCTCTCCTTTATTTATTTAATTCTTTGTTGAACCATGAATTCAATGAATTCCTTAGATTGGACATACTCATTATCTGTAAGGAATTCATTGCAATCCTTGATCCTAGGATCATCATCATTCTTTTGATCATACTACCATTAGATAATCCTATCTTGGGGAACTTCTGAATCAAGAGTATCTTCAATATTAGGGGGAGGGGAATTTATTCTCCACTTCCCCATCATCTGGCACATGCTCGGCCAATTTTTCTACTTCAATTACTTGGACACCCTCTTCTTGCACATCTTTAGGCTTCTCCGAAATATCCATAGCCTGAGGTTGTTGTCCTAAGAGAGCTTGTGCTCTCTCAACTACCTCCTTTACAACCTCCTTTAACTTTACCTTGAAATCACCATTCTAGCAATCCCTTAACTTTGGAAAAGCTCTTCCAAAAGGATTTTAAATTACATCATAAGGACTTACATAGAAAGAATTCATCTTCTTAATGTTCTCTTCAATGTCCATTATGAATTCCCATTCCTTCTTTATAGATGTAACAGTCTCATCAGTAGTTAAATTTTTCAACATATCATCTATGTACAAGAACTGGTGATAAGTCCCTGATAAATTTTCTCCCTTCTCTTTGCACAAACAAAACCCTCCGGATCAAAATCCCTAACCTCATAAATAGGTAGCTTGAGGTTGTTTAACATGATTCCAAAATTTTCATACCCTTTAGGGGCAGTAACTTTAAAGTAAGCAAAAGAACATTGGAGATTTGCCATAGTACCCTTCTTAGGATTTTTGAACATTTCAAAATACATAAAATAAATATTCCACATCAACTCCATGAATTCCAGTCGATCAGAGACATACATGGGAAAGTGGTGTGGTGCTACCTTGGATCCATAAGCCTTGATCAAAGTATACTTCGTGTGCAAAAACCATTATGTCAAACTATGTTGTTTAGGACACCCTGGCACCTCTTTTGGGCACATAATGTTTTTGATTGTTGGGGAAAGCCTATGAATAGGTGCTACACCCAAACTCTCCAAGATACCAAACCTAATGACATTAACAAACACCGAATAATTAGAATTGGGACAATCCTCGTCCCAAATATGTGTCCACATTTGGACAAACAAAACATTATTTTCATTGTCCCTTAGTCTCAATTTCAACTTCATTTTCCAATTATAATCACCTTCAAATAGAAGTATATGAATAAACAAAGAATAATATGGAAAATGTAGAGGAAGAACCTTCTTCAAATTGATGAAATCTTGATGCATTTTTTTTGCAACAAAATTAAAACCAGTGTTCTGATTATGGCCCTGTATATCTACTGCCATTACCAATAGGTCAGGAGCTATCCTTTCCTAAAAAATATGAGCCATAACTTGATTCAAGCAATAATATGTATTCTTGAAATAATCCACAAATTATTTACATTCAAAGGGCTCAATATCTTTAGGGATAAATCGCTCCATGCTTTTTCTATTCCAAACAAGCAATCTATTTCTATATGCAAATCTGTTATACTCATATTCACTATATAGATCCGTACGCTTGATTTTACAGTGTAATTAGGATTTAACCCAAATATCTCCACAATCTTATGCCTTGTCACCTCAAGGACTACATTTCCATTTTCATTCTTCATTTTTCTGTCCGTAGGATCATAATGCTTGGCTAAATCCATTACATCCACCTCCACAAACACATTAGGTACCACCAACATCCCAAGGTTGAGCCCCCATAAGTAACATGTCAGCCTCTTAGAATGTCTCCTATTAAAAGAATAAAATAAATTTTTCCACCCACTTTGAGGATGAGCCAACTCTCCAATTTCACCAACATCATCAATCAATCCACTCATCATAACAATTTGGCCTATAGGGGTCTTGCAAATTTTTGACCCACCCTCTTTTATATTCTTGGAGGCACCTTCCATGAATCTCTGTTTGGTTTTCTTTTCTCTTCTTAACACTGTGGACACCGCAGGGGTAACTGGCGTAGGGCTTGACATTGTTGGTGGCTCTGACTTAACCATAGATGAAACAACCTGGGTGTTGAGCCTTTTAACTCTTTTCTGATTCGGTTTCCTCTTTGACCTAATGCTGAATTCACTAGGCTCTAGTTTTCTCATATTTTCAATGTGGTGGAACTAGGGTTTACAATTTTCTTAATCGAAAAGACCCACCTAGTTTCCTTAAAACCTAAGAAATAATTTACTGAGAAAAATACTCTCAAACCTTACACAGTATATATCACCCCAATTGAGGATACACATATGAATAAACCATAAGAAAATTATCTCCCAAATTCCCTACTATTATTTAGAATAGCACAATTTAGCACTTGTGACATGAAGAGATACAACAATTTGCTTACCCAGGTTAATAACTAATACCAATGCTGCTGTAATTTATTTGTTGGAGTTATCCACACCATTTCTTTAGCTTCTAGTTTTCTTCTCCACTCCTGAGTAGTTCCAAATGTATAGGAAACAAGCTAGTCACCTTCTTTATGGCCAAGAAATGGAATGCATCAACATTAATTTTTGATAGAAAGTTTGTGTGATTGAACTGACACTTAGCCGGTTCATATTTAAAACATGACCATTCATCATTTTGCTTTAAAATCACATCAATGGTTCTCTTTCACCTGGCTACTTTCTTTTCTGCTTTAAATGATGTCCTTAGGGTGCTTCCACGTTCTCTTTCATTTGGAAGCCATCACATATCATTGATACATTTCAACTTTCACAAGTCCTATTAGTGATATGAGCATCCATGTGATGAGATCTCGGCCATTGAAATTAAGTCCCATCCTTTATCATGTTCCCTTGCCATTGTGTATCGCTGATTCATGCTTCAAATTCCAAATCAAATTAGCGATGGGAGATAAGGGAATAGAACAAGATTAAGACACATGCATTTTCATGAAAATCAAAGGCATAAGATACATCACTCACAAGAGATTCAAATTAATGAAATAAAGTTTGAACAAATGACCTCGTTGCTCATCACTATTTTGAAACTCAAATCTTGGATCGAATCCATGATGAGCGATAGAAGAAAATAAAAAGAGCACCAAGGGTCATCACACATCACTAATTCACATTACAAAACTCATGAGCAATTAGCAATAAAAGAGATTCCAATGATAACACACATAACAAATGTATCACACATCGCTAATACAACACTGGACATTTAAAACCTATCTGTGATGCGTGAAACAAAAGAAATAATGGGCAATAGAATGCCAACAATGAATTAGAGCTTCAGCAAGGATGCAAGATTGAGGGTTACTTAGGAAGGATCTTAGGTAACGTAAAACCCTAGGTCAGTGATGATAAGAAAAACCCTAAGCTCCTAGGATGGATTCAACAAAAAATTTGTAGGATGATAAATTGAACTAAAACAATATTTATGGGTTCCATCATCTACCTTGCTCAAGTTTGTGTTTATTTTCATAAATTTTGGTATCAATTTATAAAATTATTCACATTTTTATATTAGGGTTTCATATCAATTAGGTTAATTAAATCACATTTTATCAAACTACGCTCTTTGCAATATAGGAACAAAACCCACATAGATTGGATCTCCTTTTAAGAATTCTACGAATCACAATGCCTTCATTGGTTTGTGTTTCAATGTTTAGTGAAGAAAGGATTGATCCAAATTAATATAATAGCTAGTCCAGATCCTCTTTTCCCACTTAAGAACTAGAAAGTGGCTTATAAGGATAATATCCACTAAGGGTTCTAGTAGCAATAGACAAAAAACTAAAAATAGAAAAATAGGTTACCTTTACAATAGGGCCTTATCAAATTATTTGAGAATTATTTTAGTATAATGGAGAACAAATTTATCTACCTATACCATGGATAATCAAAATTATATTGGTCAATATTTTATTTTAAATGACCTAATTTATTGTGCATGTAATATCAACCATCTCATTCACTAGCTATCTAATGGATAGGTAGATTTCCACATTTATCAAAAGTCTATTCAACCATATTAAAATCTTCACACATGATCAAAGGGGTGATTGGAAGATAATTTTCAATCCAATGCTAAATGAGATATTTCAACAATGTCATGGGATGCATATATACTAATAGCCCCAAGGGAGTAGTTATTAATATTAAAGAGGAATCATAAAGCTCATGTACTGGGGTTACATCCATGATCAACTCTGTTGCTACCATGTAGGAGAAATAAAAGTGGTAAATCCTCCATGACCTAACTCATGACCATAAAGTAAAAAGTGAAGTTTGGACATATGACAATAAATTTAATACAAAGAAAATAATATCGTTTCTAACTTCTTTTAAAAAAGACATCAAATCCAATAATTTTTTTTGAACTCAATGACATATCTTATTCTGTAAGGTTATTTAATATTCTTATATTCCATAAAAAAAAAGTCATGGAAGAAGGGGTTCAAGTGGCATATCATTACTATCAAGGTCATTGAGAGATTCATAGTGTCTCTTCAAGAATCTTCATTTGAACAACAAGCAAAAAATTTGAATCATGAAATATTGGACACACCAAATGGTTTTTTATCAGATAGAAAATCACCATCCTTAAATACAGTGTTTTTTAACCCACCTAAATTTTCTATAAAACAAGACATAATCATTTATTTATTTAAAACAAAGAAATATAAAATATAAATATTATAGAAAAACAACTTATGCAAAAAATAATTATATGCTAATCATCAAACATGTTTATATGAAAACTCCAATTTGACATTTTTGTTATAAATATCTCATTGAAACCCATTCCTACATGAGTTGTCAATTTTACTCATTTTTTATTTTAATATGTGCATCAATTATTGTTTGATTGAATGATTATTTTTAAGGATGCAACGGTATGTTAAAAGGAAAAAAAATCCAACCTTGCATCCACTATGTAGTGAGTTCAATAATAGTTTTGAAACCTCGCTAAAATAAAAAGTAAAAACCTAATTTTATTTATGTTATTTTGAATCTCCATACCTATAAATGATTTTTAGTAGAATTACATATGTTTCATGTGAGGAGATCAACAATGGTGTTCAAATGATAACTATGCACATTCTTAAATTTATATGTTAGATTTAAATTATTATAGTAAAACTTCATGTACAAATGGGCTTCTAAGATTGCACACCTATGATCTAATATTTGAGCATCTCTCACGAACTTAGTGTGTGAGCTTAGATTTTATAGTTTTTCAAGGAGATATAATTTTGTTTATGATTTTGTTTAAGATAATTACATGTAAGTTGTCTATTTTTCAAAAAAAATATCTTTAATGAAGTTAATTGTGCAATTATGAAGATTTATATGTTTTATGAGGAGAAAATATATATTTTATTTTTTTCTTTGAAATCCATTTCTAGAAGAACTATAAATTTTTAAGTTATTTGAAAGTTTAATATGTGTGAAAATTATTGTATGATAGGAATTTAAAGAGATATCTAGCTCTATATGGTATATGAAAAAATACTAGACTAGAGTTTTCATATGAATATTCTTGTAAATAAGACATTTATTTCATAATTCATATGTTTCTATACTTATATGCATGCGAGTCATCCAATATCATGCTAAAATTACTTCTTAGAACATTCCCATAGGTATGAATAGTACAGATCTTAGCCTTCATAGATATGTTAGAGACATATTGGATGGTATGTTTAGTATTTTTTGTTCATTGATTATTTGAGTGTTGTATTTTTCAACTTGCATTTCCTTTATCAACCACTGGCCAATCAATGAATAAAATAACATCAAAAGATTTAATTTTTTCCAAATAAATAATCCTACACAATTTTTGAATATAATAAAATTTTAACCCATTTTTCATGGATAAGATATCAACTAAACAAAATCCATAAAATAATACATCTTTAAATATGTTTTTTAACCTACAAAAGAAGTAATACTATTTTTTATGGTTTAGTTTATTGTTATCAACAAAACTAAAGTTTGTTTTTTGAACTTAATCAACAATTGTTTGAGAATAATGATAAGAAAAAATAAAAATTTCTCCAATTTTATTTTCTATTTGTTCATTATTTGAGTGTTCATGAAAAAATGTTGGTCAAAAAATATAGTGTGCTAAGTTTCAACTTGCAAAAGAAACCCTTTTTTTTTTTTAGTTGATTGTTTATAAAAAAAATAAAATTAAGAATTAGAACTTGGTGAAAAATTATGTAGGATTGCTAACCTAGAAAATAAAAACTCAAATCCTTTTTAAATGTTTTTCTATTCATTGATTAGATGGTGGTTGATGAGAGAAATTTAAGCTAAGAAAATATGTTTTTCAACTTGTAAAATAAGTATGATTTTTTTCATTATTATCAACAAAAACTAAGTTGGATTTACAAACTTAGTCAACCATTGTTTATAAATCTCGATATGTAAAAAAACATAAGTGAAACCCTTAATGGTATTTTTTATTCATTGATGTGGTGGTGGTTGATGAAAGAAAGAGAGATTTTTTATTTATTTTCAAACTATAAATGAAGTACTATTTTCTATTTTTTGGTTTAGTTGACAGTTTTTCAACAATTGCTTAGAATATTGGGGTATGTGCAGAATCATGGGGGTCCAAACTAGGCCTCTAAGTGGCGATGAAAATTCAAAAAATTAGAGTTAGGCAACTTGACATAAAAATTTAAATAGGTTATTAACATAATTTTTAAAATATGGAAGAACAAAATTTGTATCAAATTGAATGTACTTTCTAGTCTACTAGTCCTTTTTTGGAAAAAATTAAATTTGTTTTGAGAAAATTTAAAATTTCAATGCAGTGGTACTAAATTTTTAGGAAAAAGATAAGAAGCAGGTGTATGTCTGACCACCCTAAGTACAAGAAAAAAAATATATTCTTTTCTAAATCTTTCAATATAAGTAGAGGACACATGTTTGGATGTGCCAAATTTGTTTTGTATTTTTTTTTCAATGTAAATAATTAGTTTTTTTTTTTTTTATTACAACTTTTCAGAATTATTAAAACGTCTGTGTTTGACCACCATAACTTGGTCAAAAATTTATGAAATCCATTTTTTTTTATCCTATATTTTGCGAAACATAAAATTTATTGTATCTTGTAGATTCAAAAAATGTTAAGTAGTTTGAAAGTTATAGAAGTTTTTCAATCAGCCTATCAATCAGGACTTTAGACGTAATGTAGGTAGAAAATCAATAATAATTATTTATTAAATTCAAAATAAGGAAAAACTTATATTGGTGGAAAGTTGGCAATTTTTTCTATAAACCCTTTTCTTTTGATGAAAATCGGATAAAAAAAAGTCATCCCAAGGCTGCAAGTTTTGTCAGACAAAACAAATATCCATTAAAAAAAAAAAAATAGATATCCGTTTCAAAATGAATATCCATTTTGTTTTTCAAAATAGATATTGATTTTGGAAAGCGGGAAACCATTTTTTTGAAAAGAAAAATGGATACCCATTTAAACAAAAAACATATATCCATTTGAAACAGATATCCATGTTGAAAATCAAAACGGATATCCATTTTGTAGATCTAAAAACCCTCTTTAGTAAAATGGGCATAAATTTTGTGTTTCTTATCAAAATTTCAAATTTTTACAGGCATTGGAAAGGTGAGAGAGATCTCTATGCAATGGACTTGCTGGTGTTTCTATATTGTACAAAAAAAATAATGATAATCATTTGAAATTCATATTTATTTTTGAAACATCAAATGCTCACTACTGTCACATGTAAAGTCTCCTTTTCATGAATTTTTTGTAACACTCATCTCAAAATACTTGAAACTTTAGAAAAAGTAATGAATAATAAAATATTTATATTTTTTGTAGTAAAGAGATGAAAAATATTTATAAATAATCATAGCTCTCTATCCCTTTCTCTACCTCTCTATATATCACTATGTCTCCCCTTAAGCTCTAGACCATTCCCTCCCTCCTTTCTTCTCTCTTTGTACCTCTTTTTACCTATCTTTCTCACTCTTTCTCCCCTTGAGCTCTAGACCTATCTTTCTACCTCTATCTCCATCCTCTCTCTCTCTCTCTCTCCCCCCTCTCTCTCAGGTCCCTCCTACTCCCTCTCCCTCTCTCTCTCTCCCTCTCCCTCTCCCTCTCCCTCTCTCTCTCCATATCCCCTCTCCCCCCTCTCTGTCTCTCCTTCCATTTGAAGTCTCTCTTCCACTTAAGTACCTCTCCCTCTTAGGTCTCTCTCAGGTCTCTCCCACTCCCTCTTTATCTTTGTTCTCTCCCACTCCCTCTCTCTTAATCTCTCACTCACACTCTCTTAGACTCACACTCTCTCCCTCTCAGGTATCTCTCTCCCACTCTCTCCCTCTCTCTCTCAAGTCTCTCTCCCTCCCCCTCCCTCTATCTCTCTCAAGTCTCTCTCTCTCTCTCTATCTCTCTCCATCCCTCTATCTCTCTCCCTCTCTCCCTCTCAAGTCACTCTCTCTCTCTTTTAGGTCCCTAACACTCCCTCTCACTCCATCTCCCTCTCCATCTCCTTCTATCCCTCTCTCTCTCCATCCCTCCAAAGTCTCTCCCTTAGGTATCTCTCTCTCTCTCTCACACACTCTATCTCCATATTAGGTCTCTCTCTCCCACTCTCTCCCCCTCATCCCCCCCTCTCTCTCTCCCCCTCTCCCTTCCTCTATCTCCCTATCTCCCTATCTCCCTCTTAAGTCTCTCTCTCCCTCCCTCTATCTCTCTCCCTCTCAAGTCTCTTTCTCTCCCTCTCTCTCTCACTCTCCATCTCCATCTTAGGTCTCTCTCTCACTCTCCATATCCCTCCCCCCTCTCTATCTCTCAGGTCCCTACAACTCCCTCTCCTTCTCTCTCCATCTCCATCTCCATCTCAATCTCCATCTCCCTCTCTCCTTCTCTCTCTCCATCCCTTTGAAGTCTCTCTCCCTCTTAGGTATCTCTCTCTCTTACACACACAATCCATATCCATCTTAGGTCTCTATCTCTACCACTCTCTCTCCTCTCTCCCTCTCAAGTCCTTCTCCCTCTCCCTCCCTCCCTCTATTTCTCTCTCCCTCTCAAGTCTCTCTCTCTCTCTCTATTATCTCTTTCTCTCTATTCTCTCTCTCTATATCTCATCTCTCCCACTCCCTATTCTCTCTTTCTCTATCTCTTAGGTCTCTCCCACTCCCTCTCTCTATTATCTCATGTCTCTCTCACTCTCAATCTCCCTCTTAGATCTCTCTCTCAAGTCTCTCTCTTCATCTCCCTCTTAGGCCTCTCTCTCTCCCTCTCTCCTTCCCTCTCTCCATCTCAAGTCTCTCTCTATCTCTCACTCCCTCTCCCTCTCTCCATCTCTCTCTCTCTCTCTCTCTCTCTCTCACTCCCTCTCTCACTCTTAGGTCCCTCCCACTCCCTCTCCATCTCTCTCTCTCTCCCTCTCTTTGAAGTCTCTATCTCTCTCTTAGGTCTCTCCCACTCCCTCTCAAGTATCTCTCTCTCTCTCCTTCTCTCTCCCTCTCTCTCACTCTCCATCTCCTTCTTAGGTCTTTCTCTCACTCTCCACCTTCCTCTCAAGTCTCTCTCTCTCTCTCTCTCAAATCCCTACCACTCCCTTTCCCTATCTCTCCCTCTCCATCTCCCTCTCAATATCCATCTCCCTCTCTATCTCTCCATCCCTTTGAAGTCTCTCTCCCTCTTAGGTATCTATCTCTCTCTCTCTCTCTCTCTCTCTCTCTCTCTCTCTCTCTCTCTCTCTCTCTCTCTCTCTCTCTCTCTCTCTCTCTCTCTCTCTCTCTCTCTCTCCCTCTCTCCTCTTAGGTATCTCTCTTTCTCTCTCTCACACACACACTCCATCTCCATCTCAAGTCTCTCTCTCCCACTCTCTCCCTCTCTCCCTCCCTCTCTCCATTTCAAGTCCCTATCCCTCTCCCTCCCTCCCTCTATTTCTCTCCCTCTATCTCTCTCTTCTCTCTCTCTTAGGTCTCTCCCACTCCATCTCTCTTTTATCTCATGTCTCTCTCTCACTCTCTCTTACTCAAACTCCCCATCTCCCTCCCAGGTCTCTCTCTCTCACACACAATAGCTCTCTGTCTCTTTGTCTCTCTTTCTTCATCTCCTTAGGTCTCTCTCTCTCCCACTCCCTCTCTCATTCTTAAGTCCCTCCAACCCCCTCTCCCTCTCTCCCCCTCTCCATATCCCTCTTTCCCTCTCTTTGAAGTCTCTTTCTCTCTCTTGGGTCTCTCCCACTCCCTCTCTCTCCTCTCTCTCACTCTCACACTCTCAAGTCTCTTTATCTCCCTCTCTCCCTCTCAAGTCTCTCTCCCTCCCTCTATCTCCCTCTATCTCCCTCTCTCCCTCTCAGTCTCTCTCTACCCTTCTCTCTATCTCTCTCTCCCTCCCTCCTACTCTCTCTCTCCCCCTCTCTCCCCCTCTCTCCCTCCCTCTCCCCTCTTTCTCACCCTCCCTTTAAAGTCTCTTTCCATCCTAAGTCTCTCTCTCTCTTAGGTCTCTCCCACTCCCTCTTGGGTCTCTTTCTCAAGTCTCTCCCACTCCTCTCTCTCCACTCCTTCCCTCTCTCCCTCTCTCTCTTGGTTCTCTCCCACTCCCTCTCTCTCCTCTCATGTCTATCTCTCTCTCTCTCTTACTAACACTCACACTCTCCATCTACCTCTTATGTCTCTCTCTCCCTCCCTCCCTCTCTCTCTCTCAAGTCTCTCTCTCACACAAACACTCTCTATCTCTTTCTCTCTCTCTCCCTCCCTCATTCCCTCTCTCCCTATCTCTCTATCTCTCTCTCCATATCAATTCTCTCTCCCTCTTAGGTCTGTCTATTTGTCTCTCTCCATCTCCATATTAGGTCTCTCTCTTCCACTCTCTCTCTCTCATTTCTCCCTCTAGGCTCTCTCCATCTCAAGTCCCTCTCCCTCTTCCTCCATATCTCTATCTCTCTATCTCTTTATCTATTTCTCTCTTCCTCACTCATTCCCTCTCTCCATCTCCATCTCAGGTCTCTCTTTCCCACTTTCTCTCTCATCTCTCATCTCTCCCTCTAGCCTCTCTCCCTCTCAAGTCCCTCTCCCTCTCCCTCTCACTCACTCACTCACTCACTCCCACTCCCTCTCTCACTCTCAAGTCCCTCCTACTACATCTCCCTCTCCATATCCCTCCTCCTCCCGTTGAAGTCTCTCTCTCATAGGTCTCTTGCACTCCCTCTCTCTCTATCTCTCTCTTTCAAACACACACTCTCTCTCCATCTCAATCTTAGGTCTCTCTCTCCAACTCTCTCTCTCCTCTCTCCCTGCAAGCTCTTTCCCTCTCAATTCCCTCTCCCTCCCTCTATCTCCCTCTCCCTCTCAACTCTCTCTCTCTCTAAAGTCCCTCCTACTCTCTTTACCTCTCCCTCTCTCTCTTCCCATCCATTTGAAGTATCTCTCCTTCTTATGTCTCTCTCTCTTAGGTCTCTTCCACTCCCTCTCTCTCTCTTAGGTTTCTCCCACTCCCTCCTCTCTCTTCCTCTTCCTCTTCCTCTCCCTCTCCCTCTCTCTTTCTCTCTCTCTCTCAAGTCTCTCCCACTCTCTCCCCCCCTCTCTCTCTCTTAGTCATACTCTCCATCTCCCTATACGGTCTCTCTCTCCCACTCTGTCTCTCTCTCTCCATCCCTCTCTCCATCTCAATTCACTCCCTCTCTCTCTCTCTCTATCCCCATCTCAATTTACTTTTGAGGGAGAGAGAGAGAGGGGGAGAGAAATAGAGGGAGGGAGGGAGAGAGATACTTGAGAGGGATAGAGGGAGATATAGATAGATTGAGGGAGGTAGAGAGGGAGAGAGAGGGAGAGAGGGTTGGAGAGGGAGGGTTATATAGTTAGGTTGGGAAGGGGAAACCTAAGAGAGTTATATAGTTAGGGTTGGAAGGAGACACCTAAGAGAGAGAGAGGGAGGTGGAAAGTGAGTGAGTGAGTGAGCGAGAGAGAGAGAGGGGAGGTGGGAGACCTAAGAGAGAGAGAGAGGGAGAGAGAGTGGGAGGGACCACAAAGAGATGAGAGAGAGAGAGAGAATTGATATGGAGAGATCTTAGAGGGAGAGAGGAGAGAGAGTGGGAGAGAGAGACCTAAGATGGAGATGAAGAGAGAGAGAGTGTGTGAGAGAGAGAGGGAGTGGAAGAGACCTAAGAGAGAGAGACTTAAGAAGGATATAGAATTCAAAGGGAGGGGGAGAGAGGGAGATGGAGAGGGAGATGGAGTGGGAGGTAAGAGAGAGAGAGAGAGAGAGAGAGAGAGAGAGAGAGAGAGAGAGAGAGAGAGATCCTGGATGGAGAGATGAGAGAGACCTAATAGGGAGATGGGGAGAGGGAGATAGTGTGTGTGTGTGAGAGAGAGAGACTTTAGAGGGATGGAGAGAGAGTGAGAGGGAGATGGAGAGGGAGTGGTAGGGACCATAGAGAGAGACCTGAGAGGGATATGGAAAGTGAGAGAGATAGGGAGAGAGGGAGAGAGAGACTTGAGAGGGAGAGAGGGAGATAGAGGGAGGGAGAGGGAGAGATACTTGAGAGGGAGAGAGGGAGAGAGAGACTTGAGAGGGAGAGAGTGTGAGTGTGAGTGAGACATTGAGAGAGAGAGGGAGTGGGAGAGAACAAAGAGAGAGAGGGAGTGGGGGAGAATTGAGAGAGAGACTTAAGAGGGAGAGAGACCTAAGAGGGAGAGAGACTTAAGTGGAAGAGAGACTTCAAAGGGAGAGAGAGAGAGAGGGAGAGGGAGTGGGAAGGGTCTGAGTGAGAGAGAGAGGGAAGGAAAGATGGAGAGAGAGGTAGAAAGATATATGTAGAGCTCAAGGAGAGAGAGTGAGAAAGATAGGTATAAAGAGGGAAAATAGAGAAGAAATGAGGGAGGGATAAGTCTAGAGCTTAAGGGGAGACATGGTGATATATAGAGAGGTAGAGAAAGGGACAAAGAGATATGAAAATTTATGAAGATTTTTTCATTTTCTTGCTACAAAAAATATAAATATTTCATTATTCATTACTTTTTCTAATGTTTCAATTATTTTGAGATGAGTGTTACAAAAAAATCATGAAAAAAAGACTTTGCGTGTGAAAGTAGTGAGCATTTGATGTTTCAAAAATGAAATATGAAGTTCAAATTATTATAATTATTTTTTGTGTACAATATAGAAACACCACCTAGTACTTGTGTAGATCTCTCAATCACCTTTCCAATGCTTTTAAAAAGTCAAAATTTTGATAAGAAACACAAAAGTTATGCCCATTTTACTAAAGAGGGTTTTTAAGGTCTTCAAAATGGATATCCATTTTGTTTTTCAAAAAAATGGGTTCTCGCTTTCCAAAATAAATATCCATTTGAAAAACAAAATAGACATCCATTTCAGTTTGGTGTTACCAAACCAAAACATATATTGTACCCAAGCTTGCAAAAAAGTCAAAGCAAAAATTTCGCATTTTTGGGTGTGTTAAAAATGCCTTTTTTTCACATTGCCACTTTTTGGACCCCCATGATCTTGCACATACCCATTGGGAACTTCCAAATTATAAAATTCAAATCAATTAGTTAGTGAATATCGTGTTCTTCAAATTACATTTCTCAGATGTAAATTTTAAATTTAATAATTCAAATTCTTTGATGTTTTTTATTTACTAGTTAATTGTTCATGCGATAATTGCAAGTTGACAAACACAATATTTTGACTAGTTAATGAAATATAGGTTACAAATTTTTTTGTTGAAAAACACAATGTTGTATTAAATTGAACATAATTTATTATCTCTCCAACCATATGGTTTTTATATTAATAAATGGCATATAATCCAATTGACTAGTTTTTATATTGTTCCATATACATCAAGGTGTCGAAATTTTATAGGTATTGTTTTCCCTATTTAGTTGATTCATGTTTCCATGTTTTTTGTCAAATAGTATAGCATATATTTTAGGTTACAAATAACTAGGTTTTACAACCAACACATGTGTAAACACATCAATGTTTTAAAACATCACATGGAATAAAAAAAATAAAAAATTAATCATCCTATTTATGCTAAATATTCCAAAGAATATAGTGTAAAATGATAATGCACCTAAACTTAGTATCTTCAAATCCTTTCCCCTTCCAAACACCTAAGATGTTGTTGACCAACTTGTCCCTATGATTTTGTCTAGAAATAGCTAAAATTGTCATTAAAAATACTTGCAATTCAATTAATAGTACCTTGTAAACTCCTATTTAGCTCTTATGTTGATATGTAAGCTTTCATTTTCTGCAAAAGGAAGTTATGAGAGTAGATTTTCATTTTTAGGAAATCCACAAGTATACTGTTGGTATTTATTAAATTAACATCAAATAAGGTGGTGGGTCATATAAACCTTTGAAACAAGAACTTGTGGAGAAATCCACAAAAGTAAAATATGAAAATATGGTAGGTACATTCACTTGCAAGTAGTGGCATATATTGACTTATTATTTTATATATCTTCCACCTTTCATCCATTCCTAAAAAAATAAATCTTAAAAGTGCATAATGGGTGAAGAAATGAATTCCTGATTACCATAACATATTTGATGAAACTACAAACTATGACTTAAAAAAGTATGAGAAAGTCTTAATTCTAACTTAGAAAATTGTGACAATATGCTTGTTGTATGTTGTTATCCATTGGTATTCCCATTCATGTAAGGAATGCAAAATAATATAAAATGGATGTATTAGGCATTCACATAGGCACGTTGAGTATGAATCTTAGCCTTTTCCTATTTGAAGGGTGTATACGAGTATATAACAATTTATATATTTTATTTTATAATATTTTAGATATGTATTTGTCTCTCTTTCTATGTGTGTATATATATGTTCTTGTGATATTTTGAAAATAGATTAAACAAAATTTTAAAATACATAAATTTAGTGTTAATCAATAGTTGAAATCATGGTGTAATGGTTAATAAGTGACATTGTTTTTGATTAAAAGAGAAGGGGTTAGGGCCCTGATCCCATACAAAATAACAACAAAAATGAACCTTCTAGCTAGTAGTTCAAACCATATCTAGGCCTATAGGCCAACCGAGAAACAACACAAAAAAGGAAACACTTGCACAAAAAGACTAGAAACAAAGTAAAACATTAAACGGGGTGGCATGCAAGCCCCAAAATAAGAAATAACAAAAAAAAAATCCTTTTGAAAGTTTATTAAGTTCTATTCCTTTTTCAATAGTTCTAGATCATTTCACCAAGGGCTCTCTCCTTTGCTAACATTATCCTCAATTGGAATGTCTGCATCCTGAGCGAATTCCATTTTTTGTTTCATTTTCCTTACCTTTGATAGCCCATACTCTATTCCAAAAATTTCCCTATTCATAATGCCATAGGTAATAGAAATCAAAATATTAAAGGCATTATCCATACTATTGACTTTTTTCCTCTAGAGAGTTGATTTGGAACTGATAATTTTGAAGGGTCTTATTCTCCAGTTCCTCCTCATCCTCCGAGCTTACCATTACCTTCAAATTATCTTTTTCATGATCCTTGTCCATACGTTCGAAATCCTCTCCATCTTCCTCAGAGTCCTTAACCTCTTCCTAACCATAAAAATTATCCTTTGCGTCCCCTTCCATACTAGTCATGTCATCGATCAAGTCCTCCCCTAACACAACTTCCAATCCTTTATGGATCGGATATAAAGGATCCTCTTGCATTGGGATATATTCTTCATCAAATGACCCATCATCCTATTCCTCAAAAGAAAACATTTTTCCTTTAACATTTTGACTAGGTAGTCTAGTTGAGCTCCTTTCTTCTTTTCCACTACTAGAGTCTTCAACAAATCCTTCCTCCCCTACATCAAGAATATCTATAGTAACCTTCTTAGTAGTCCTAAAATCTTGTGGCTCCTAGCCTTTACATTTGGAGATAGAGATTTTAACTAGAGCTTTAATAGCTTGAGAGGGGGTAAGAAAGTTCATCCCCAACAATGAGATTTTTAGAAGCAGAGGGCTTAGCTTGGGATTTCTTGAATTGAAAGGGAGGGGTAGAATTAACTCTTTCCTTAGATGATTCTTACACCATCATTATGAGGGTAAGAAGCCTTAAATAGAGTAGTGAGATATTGGGTTCCCAATTTTGACTTCTTAATAATGCTAGGGTTATGATGGAGCAAATTGGGTTGCTTGTTCAGGGGTTTAATTTGTAAAGGCTTCATTGAATTTGTGGGGCCTGGCAAAGGGGTAAGGGAAAAGACATAATTGTTAAGTCTTATTATCAAACCTTGGTGTAAAGGGGGAGATGCCCCTTTAGCCTTGCACTATTACAATAAAGAGAGCAAGAAGAAGGGAATGTTGATTTTCTTATTTCTCCTAATATGATATAAAAATAAAAAATGGTAGCTATGCATAGTTGTGTCTCTACCCTCTAATGTAAAGTATTTCATAATGTGGATGCTTACTAGGTTGTAGGGTGGTGGAATTTTCTCATGACCTTGTAACCATTCTAGTACATTTTTAGTTTCTTGTCCCCTTTCAGAAAGCTATCGGTGAAATGCTGATAATTTCCATTACTAACTTTGGAAACCTTTAGAACCCTACACTCTAAGCCTGTTGCTTCAACAATTAACTTATGAGTAAAATCAAAGCCAATGCTCCCAATATTAACCTTATCATCCCTCCATGAATTGAAGAAACTAGAGGTAATATCATCATTAAAACCCTTCATTGTAGATAAAAATAGAGTCTTGCATGCTTTCTCAAAAAGTTTCAATAGTTCCACATTTTGTTTTAGAGTCACATAAGACAATGGTTTAGATCACTTTATGGGCTCCCATTTCCTATCCGCACCCTTTGATATCTCTTCACAGCATAGTCTACAATATAGAGGCCCCACTACCATAGTTGCAAATAGCCAAAATAGTAGAAATAATTCACACAATCTCTAGAATTAGTATAAGGGTTGTGAGCTAATTTAATTGTTATTAAAAAAGCTAGATAAAAATCACCATTTTTCTAGAAGGCTCACCCAATATTTTTAATAATACGATCAAAAGGGATCGAGATCACCTGAATCTTATGTAAAATCATTTTGATCTTCAAACAAGCCCCGAGGCCCATATGAAAAATCTGCTCACGTTATAATCAACTAAAGGATTTTAATTTACATGTGCCATCAAGGGAGGAATGATATGACTCCAACCTATAGATGTAATATTAATCATATGGTGGACCACCATTTTGATACTCCAAAACTCATTGAGGATGATATCTTTGATGAAAACATCAATTAAATTATAATTACTCATGTGCTTTGTCATTTGAAAATCATCACCATCTTTAATCTACACCTTCTTTAAATTATTATGCTTTAAAACAGGTTTATCATATCAAAGAGGTCATCCTTGTTCACCAAGTTGTCCCATATGCAACACCAAAGGATAAAATTAAATAACACATGGTATAAAATATTTTTTAGGGTTATCCTTGATAAAGCTACCCTTTATGTCATCGTTACTAGCCCACTTATCCCTCATCATCATAAAATTTAAATTTAAAATTCAAAAATGAGCACCAAACATAAACCATAACCCATCAAACCAAAGCCTATACAACTGAATTAGTCGTCACTATCATCAATCCTTGTATGATAAAACTTCAAATTATTAATTTGAAGGTGGTCGTCTGAGATTCAATTTTTAATTCGTTGATGGAGGTCCTCATAATTCCAACTTTGTCATTGAAAATAGGAAAGGACAACATTAGAAGTAGCATTTGTTGCTTTGTTCCCTTCCTTTAAAGTATGTTGCAATATAAATTGATCAAAGCTTTCCATTATCCTTTTTGAATCCTTAATTAGATTCTAATCTTCCAAGGGGGTTAACTATATCCTTTAGTGAATCAATTATCAACTTGGAGTCACCTTCAATGGTGAATTTCCTAAATCCTTATTTAGTAACCTTCTTCAAACCCCACCAAGCAGTAGTTTCTTCTGCTTCATTACTAGTACCTATCCCCAAGCATTTAACATAGCCTTCAATACATCAATACATCTACCCCTATGGTCCCTTATTAAACCTCCCATAGCTATAGCTCTCGGGTTACCCTCAAAAAACCCATCAAAATTTAGCTCCATTCATCCATCTATGGGAGGGGTCTTGATAGTCAGTCTTTTGCTTAGAATATTAGCCCAATTTATTCTAGTTAGATCTTGTTTTATTCCCCATATCTATTTTCTTCTAATATATTTATAAGTAGGCATTAATTTGGAGAAGCCAAATCTTTTTGAATTAATATTTTCCTGAATTTGTTGTTTTATATTCCGGAAGACCTCTCTACTACTTCTCTTTTGTTCTCTAAATATTTTGTTGTTTCTTTCTTTCTATAGGTTCCAAGGGACACATTGAGGAACAACCAATCAATTAATATGATACTTAGGACCAACGACCAAACTTATCTCACAAAGGAACATTGAAAGAATAGATAAATTATAGTTTTAGAGGCTTCAAAACAAAGAGGAAACATATTGATAAACTGAACGCCTCTCCTATTAAGGACATAAATTGTGAGGGTTTTACCATGCACAATAGTCCACAAAAAACAATTTATTTTTTATATTAATTTTGCATTCCATACTTTTTCCAATTAAAATTTTGTGGAGTGAGGGATGGTTGTTCGAATTGGTATAAGAAGCTTTAACTGAGAAATCACCTAAGGGATTCTCACTCCATACCCAATCATCTTCATCTTCATGGAAAAAAAAAATACACTCACCAATAAGAGTCTAAGATAGAGAAGGCCTCATAACACTCAAGTTGAGAACCCCCCTCAGAGTCCTCAAATCAAGCACTTAAAGTTTAAAATTTTTCCACTTTGGTGACCCTTGTCCTTAATGAACACAACCATATAAGATGATATTTTTAGCCTGATGAGGTCTTGTTTAATTTGATTTAGTTGAGAAACCGAGGAAAGCAACAAACCATTTCCCCAAGGATTATCTTGAAAATGATATTTTTTACCATTCCCAACCCTCCTTCTAGTACCTCACTTTAAAGTACTTGTTTTGAAAATTTTATTCCAGATGGTTGATCCTTTAGGCCAATCTTGGCAAGTAAGAAATATTCAATGATCTTCATTCCCCATATATTTAACTTTAATATTGATCCAATGTTTGTTCCCTTGAATGAAGAACCAGTTCAAATTTTTCAAAGGAGAGTTTTATTAAATAAATTTAACCTTCTTATCCACATGGCTTTGAATTTCTTAGGAGATCAGACATTTTCCCAACTCACCAAGGCTATTCTCGCTCATTATTTAGTTCCAATCCAAAGAAAGGACCTTTGGATTTACTCAATTTTATTTATAATGAAGGCTGACATTTTAAAAAGGAAAAGAAAGTACATTAGGATATTTTGTAGGGAGGACTTCAAAAGCTAAACTTTTCAAGCTTGACTTAATAATTTACCTTTCCAAATGATAAGTTTTTTTTTACCTTTTCAGTTATCCCATTCCAATAAAAAATTAGGGGATTTTTATTATTTAATGGGAGTATAAGGTAAGCATATAGAAGAACAACCTCTTGACATTCAAGAATTATTATAACCTTTTCTTTCAGCTGTTGATCAATTTTAATGAAATACAACTTTCCTTTAGAGTAATTTATATGCTGACCAGATGTTTTGTATAATCCTACAAAATAGACTTCCAATTAGCAACTTCCAAAATAGAGGTAGCACTAAAAATAATTGTATCATCCACAAAATACTGGTGGGAAGCATGAGGGAGAGTGGAAGCATCTTTGATTCCTTTAAGAAATCTTTTTTCAAGGCTTCTCTTAAGATTACATCCCAAAACCTTATCAACTATTATGAATAAATAAGGGGAAAGGGGGTCACCTTTAATTAAACCCTTCCTACAAGAGAAAGGACCTTTACTAGGACACCATTAAGTAAAAAAGGGAAACTTGGAGTGGAAACACACTCTTTGATTAGTTTCAAAATTCTTCTAGAAACACCAAACTTTTCTAGAATAGCAAAAATAAAACTCCAAGATACCCTATCATAAGCCTTTGAAATATCTAATTTAAAAGCCATACCTAGTTTCTTATAGTATTCCATATAGTGCATATACTTATGGGAAACAATGGCATCATCCAAGGTCTATCTTCCTTTAACAAAACATTTTTGGTTCACATAGATCATCTTGTTAAGTACCACCTTCAACATGTTAAAAATGATTTTGGAGAATATTTTATACATGGTGTGTCACCAAAAAGTGTAGCATTTCACACTTTTCACTCATTTGGGCCTTTTCCTATGGATCTTGGACCTTTTTTAGTCTCTTTTTACCCCTTTCCAAGCCTTGTTCCAAAGTGTTTTAAGGTGTTGTAAAACATTTTCACACTTTCCTAGGATTTTCATCACTTAATCAACACTTTATTATGCTATAATGACCCCTTGATGCACATACATGCCTTATTTTAGTGTTTTTTGCGAGACAATCCTGAAAAACATTAATAACCACTTCTTAATCCTCGACAACCAATGAAAAATGCCTAGGTGGACTAGGTCACCACCTTGGATGACCTAGTCCCATGTGGCTTAAAAATTGAAATAAACTTAAATTTCTTTCAGGATTTTGTCTCCTAAACCCTAAGGTCGGATTGTGTGGTGTTATTTTTGGGGAAATTAAGGAAAAAATTCTATAAATACGGGTTTTTCCCCTCTTTTTGCACCTAATAGGTCTCATTTTTTTACTCACTCAATCTTCTCAATCTCTCATCCTTCCTTCTTCTCAAGCAAGTTAGGGTTTCTACATACTAAGCCATGAAGACATCTCTCCAAGGCATTCAAGGGCTGATTGCTACAGCAACACAAGATCATTCATCATGGAAAGGTATTGAATCCATCATTCCATGTTTCATTCTCTATTATCTTGTCTATTCATTTGATTTAATTACCTACAAAGGGGTTTGACTAAGGAAAACCCCTATACTCTAACAATCAACATTTCTTCTTCCTTGTTTGTGTGTTTGTAGATTTAGGTATCTTGGAAGCTTGGAGATCATTCAAGAGTGGATTGAAGACTTCTTGAAGACACCTCTGTGTGGGCTAGGGAAAATTATCTATTAAAAGTCTCTTAAATGCAAAGAATCAAAGTTTCAAATCTGGATACCTCAGGAAGAATAAAGTGCAGACAAAGACCTCCACATTCCACTTTTAGACTTCCCAAAAGGTTGAAAGGGACTAGGTCACCATTAGTGGAAACCTAGTCCCACCATACATACATTTTAGGGTTTTCTATAGATCTAAGTACCCTTTTGGAAAAAATGGGTTCCAACACATTTTCATAGAAAATGGACTAGGTCGCCCAGAATGGTGTAAATCTCCTAGCTGGCCTCTGCATCAGATTCTTCAGGTTTCCAGATCTTCATGCCATCCCTCTTCAACCTCTAGGTGCACATCTTCCTTTCCCTTCATTTTTGTTATAGTTATTTACATTTCTGAGGTCACTTACATATCATAATGTGTATTCAAATGTAGTTGCATTTCCTAGTTTTTACATTCTTAATAGTTAGTTTCTATTTTCCATTTCCAGCATTTAGGAAATCCCACACACATCACTTTAATCCCCTAACCCCCTTGAATTAACTCACCAATAATACCCTAGTGCAAAAGAGAGCCCATTCATCAACCAACCATCTAGGTGAAAAACCCTAGAAGCCCATTGGGGAATCCTCTTTCCCTACTTCATTTTTGGTGGTTCACATGGTATTACATAAGTTGATAGGACAATAGTCTTGCATAGAAGTAGCATCCACTTTTTTTGAGGATTAGGACAAAAAATGTAGCATTAATTTAGTGAAGAAGTCTTCCTGACGTAAAAAAAGCTTTGGCTACATTAAGTAGATCTATTGACACGATATCTCAAAAGTTTTGAAAAAAGCAACTAGAAATACATCTAGGCCTGGGGCTTTAAAAGATCCAAAAGAAAAAATAACAATATTAACCTCTTGTACCATCACTACTTTCCACAAATCCTTTAAATCACTCTCAAAAACCACTCTAGGAATAACATCAACGAGATAATATAGTCTTAAAGATGAAGGATTCTAAACTCCACCAACATTTTTAAAAAGGAAATGGCCTTAGCTGCAAGGTATTCTTCATTTGTTAGAGTTTCACCATTCTCATTGACCAGGAAATTGATATTTTTCCTTTTTCTATGTTTTAGATTTGATTGATGAAAGAACTTGGATTTCATTTCTCCTTCTAGCCATTACACACGAGATTTCCATTTCCAAAAGATTTCCTCCTTCTTCATAGTTTGAAACCATTCTTCCCTTAGCTCCCTTTCTTTTCTTAAAGTGTCATCATAGAAAAAACCAGATTCCATTCTAGCTTGAATATCTTTGAGGTTAGATAGAATATTATGTTTCATATACATAAAATGTTTCCAAAAGATATCTTATTCCATCCTTGAACATGAAACTTGATCCTTTTAAGTTTTTGAGCCAAAAAAAACATAGGCATACCTTGGCAAGGAAGATTCCACCACTTTCAAATATGGTATTTAAAGTAAGGATATAGATTCCACATAATCTAATATTTGAAAGGATAGGGGCCTTTGGTTCTTTGATCCTCCCATCTCAAAACAAGAGCACTATGATCTGAAATGGATCTTGAAAGTGTTGACAGTTGAAACTTGGGAAGGATATATCAATCTCCAGAAATAAACACTCTACCTAATTTAACTTGAATGTGATTTTGTTCATGGTGTCTATTAGACCAAATAAACTTAGAGCCCATTAAGTCCACATCGGGCAAACCAAGATCAATTGTTTTTTTAGTGAAATCCATCATGATGTCTAAGAATTCCTCCACTCCCCTCAATTTATTTGACAGGTAAAGGGTAGTACTAAAATCCCCTACTAGCACCCACTTCACCCTCTGATTATTAGCCAAAATTCTTGCAAAATAATTCCAAAGTTGATTCCTTTCTACCCCTATGTTTGGAGCATAAATATTAAGAATATTCCACTTTGACTAATTCCTTTCATCAACCATAATCCTTTCAACCAGTTTTTGCTACAAAAACCTTTGGATCCTTTAATTCTTCCTGGATTCCAAAGAGTCATAATACCTCCGGAAACACCTTTAGCATTACAAAGATAGTACTCTGCCCTAGGCCAAACATTTTAAACCATTTTATCAAAGGTTTATTGTTGTAGTTTTGTTTCCTGGATAAGGAGAATATCAACTTTCAAATCTATAATGGAATGTAGTGCCCCTCCATGATTCACTCTTTCATGATGTTTGAAAATATTGTTTTGGTTGTTTAATTTAGATTTGTTTAATAGATGTTGTTTTCAATTAATCGATGGATTAAATAAATTATTAAGTAAAAATATTTTATAAATAGATATAAATATATTTATTAACGATTATGGTTTTTAATCATTTTGAAAGTGCAATGTAATATTAAATAAAATAAAATAAAATATTAAAATAAAGTGTTGTAATTATTAGACGATTAAAATATTAAAAAAAAATAAAAGGTTTTGCATGCAAGTTCATGCACAGTTTCGAACTAATAGTTGAAAAAGAAAACTTGATATTTATTGGTGATTTTGTGAGATTTTATTAGATTTTCACTTTCGAAAAGTGAACAAACTTTCTTTTGCAAATACTTTTCCCTTTTGGAGAGATATTGAGGATTATGGATTATTAATGATTTTTGGTTTTTCTGATAAGAAGTAAATTTTGGTTTGCAAGAAAATGGGATATAGTATGGTTGTTGTGGGGAAAATGGGGATTCAGGGGGAGTGAGTTGATTCAAGGTTTTGGGGAAGAAAAATTATGTAAAATAATTCCATTCTATCATAGATGTTGGGAAGGGTGAAGAACACAATTTCAGAAGTCGCTGTCTACTACAATTGAGAAGTGATATTTCCAACCGATATGGAGAAAAGTAAATGTTTTCTTCTGAGAAGTTCTAGTATTGGTACCCTATTTTCTTACCTAAATCCACAAATGAATAATATATAGAGTCTCATGATTCATTTTTTTTCTAGAAAATCTCTACATCTTTCAATAGACACATTTAGTGCTTGACTTGCAATCTTAGTTTGTTGTGAGACCTCATCTACTTGAGGAATTATGCCAAATGGTTTACATTCCTTGTCTACACCTTCATAGATCACACTATGCATTTTTCCCAATCATAATCTTTAGAATCCATGCAATTAAATCTTCCTTGGGAAATAATTAATCATCTATCTACGTAATGTTTATATGCATGGAATCTCTTTCTAAGGTATATTTATATCTCCTCTCTTATGTCGTACTAAGGTGCCATCATTTCTATATTTGCATGTCTTATGCTACTTTTTTCCTTACAGTTGGTGACCTCCTTGGCATGACCACGCTGATGGTTCTTGTAATGATCTTGCATTCTAAGATTTCGATGCTACTCATGGGTATCTTGTCAATCGCTTAGAGAGTTTACTTTAGTTTTCTCACCTTTTCTTGTGTCAGGCCTGTCACACATTTTCTAAATCCCTTTGCTCAATTAATGAATCTATTATTGTTTGTTCTAAGATCACTATAATCTAGATGAGCTATTGTGCCTAATTGAAGACCAAAATAATTAGTTGAGCTTAAATTGAATGGGAAGGTCATTTGGTTTCAATTTCTACAGTTCTTAAGCTTCTCATCGAATCTATTTATACTTACTCTGCAACCTCTTGCATAGAAGTTCCTAAGCCTTTTTTTAAACAAATACAATTGAATGTCTCCTACTATCATAGCACATCTTGGACCATTCCAGCTGAGTGCCTAGCCTATGCATCTCCTTCTTCCTGGTAGATTCACTGTTTGTTTTGCACCCAAGTGGTGTATGCCATTAAAATGTTCTGCCGCATGTTATTGTTGAGGGTTTGATGAGGTGAGTTTCTTTTGCATTTGATTATAATTATAGATATGTATATTTATATAACACAGTTTGATAAACTAAACTATCTTCTGGTCAAAATTGATTTTATATACTGTTCCTTGCATTTGATATAATATATAGGGAATTCGACGCTATGCATGGTTGGTATTCGATAACTATGTTTTTCTGATATAAGCTTTGTCTTAATGCATTATGAGTTTGTCATTCACTCCATAAAAATGAAAAGTGAAACAAGCGGTTGACTTCCCATTTCTATTTCTCATTCTGGATAATGTACACAAAGATCACTTAGGAGATTCGTATTTTCTAGGGCATGCTATCTTGGTTATTGATTCAACTTGTAGACCTTTATTAGGTTGTCTAAGTCGACCTTCTTATTGTATGCATGCCTAAACACTACTCATTCAAGATATACTTTGCAAGATCTTTTCTTTAAACCTTCTAATAATCATAGTTTTCACCAACTAATGGCATTTGCTTTAAAGTTTCCATGCCTTTTAAAAAAATCCAATTTGTGCAAACCAATTGTCACTATGCCACATGAGATGGTATCTATTATTGGATTAGAGGAAGAGACAAGAGATAAAATAGGGGACACAAAAGAAATCTGTTGTTTAAATACAAAAATTAAAACATCCAAAATAGATAAAGATTATGCTCATTGATTCATGCAAAAACCTACAGATTTAACAAAGCTTGAGCTCTTGAAATGTTCATCAGAAAATAAGACACAGATCCCTGTTTTCTATTCACAACCTTCTTACAAAACATAAAAATTGTTGTTCTCTTCTTCTGTTCTTTTCTTCACCCACAAGTTAACAAAACAAAGCTTCTTACAGAAGCTACGTAAGAGATCAACAAAAGGAGGGAAAACCAAAAACATTGATTACAAATTAAATGCTGATTTAATAGCCAGAAAGCAAAGATCTAAAGGATTAGATTTTGCATTAAATTCAAATCAGAAAATAGTACTATACACAAGAAAAGAGAAATGATAGATGGAAAAATATACGGAAGAGTAAATGCAATGGTTGGGATTAATTTCCAACACTCCCCCTTAATCACAACTAGCTGAAATTCTTCTCAAAATTTTCAGAGCATTTGACTTCACTTCCACTTTTGAAATTTCTAGCACATGTGTCTTCACATACTGTTTTGAAAGTTCCAGTGCATTTGTCTTCAACTACAGTTTTGAAAGTTTCGATGCATCTGTCTTCATGTATTGTTTTGAAAGTTCCGACACATCTGTCCTCAACTGCAATTTTGAAATTTCCGGTGCATCTATCTTCACTTATTGTTTTGAAAGTTCTGGCGCATTTTTCTTCAACTATAGTTTTGAAGTTTCTGACGCATCTGTCTTCAACTGTAGTTATGAAATTTCCAGTGCACCTGTCTTCAACATAGACACCCAAACAACTTCTCAAATATTGAAATGCATCTTTTGCCAATGGTTTAGTAAAGATATCAGAAAATTGATCTTGAGACCTGCAAAATTCCAAAAAGATCGCTCCATTGTTAATCAACTCTCTAATGAAATAATATCTAGTGTCAATATGTTTGCTTCTCTAATGAAAGACTAGATTTTTGGATAGTGTTATGGCTGATTTTTTTCCACAATGTATTTTTGTTGCATCTTCTTGTTCATGCTTCAACTCTTTCAACACTCTTCTCATCCACATTTCTTGGCATGCTACCCCGGTTGCTACTACATATTCTTCTTCTACTGAAGAAAGAGTAACAATAGGCTGTTTCTTTGAGGCCCATGATACAACCCCTATTCCAAAATAGAAAACATAACCTAATGTGCTTTTTCTATCATCAATGCTGCCAACACAGTCACTGTCTGTGTATCCTATTATTTTGTGTGACCAGGAGAAATACATTAATCTAAGATGCAAAATGAAGTAAAATGCAAGATAAGTATAAAAAACCTAACACCTCAAATGGTTAGCCTAGTTAGATTCAAAACAAAGAAATATGAAAATAAACAAAACGATTATACCTTGTCTTGAATCAATCCTTCGGTTGGCCCTTGATATTGCTTGGATGTGTGCTCCTTGGATTGATAACTTGCAAGATGGTGGTAGATGGATGATAAATGGAGGTGGGTGAATACAATAATGGATTCTAGGATATAAAATGCAAGTGTTAAATGCTGCAATAAAATGGCTAAATGGCTTGAGATCATAAGTTGGCTAAAAATGCATGTATTCACTCTAGAGTTCTAGCCCCTTTAATGAAGGAAGAAGGGGGGTATTTATAGAAGAAGTTGAATTCCCTATAGGATTCAATGGTTAATATTGAGTCACCATGACCAAGATGGAGGGCTATGGTGAGTTGAGGACTTACAAGCCCTCACATCTTGCCATGTGGTGGGTGAAGTGTCCAAAGGACAAGGTGAGATGGAAAAGGCCATGTGGTCCCAAGGTAATTGCAAGTACCTTGGGATGAGAGAGGATCTCCACAAAAAGTAATCCCTTGTCTCCAAGTGGGGTTGAAAGTGACAAGTGAGGACTTTTAAAAAGTCCACCCTTGTCAACATGGGGATTGGAGATAGCCTTGGAGGAATAAAAGTGAATTTTTAATTCACTTTTTGGAAGAGACCAAAGGGTAAAACAAGATTCCTCTAAAAGGGGCCTTTGTCCTTTGGGTACGATGTGACATATGAGATGTCATAGGGAAGACAAATGCATGGGGTAAATAAGTGTGAATTTTTAATTCACATGGGGAAGAGGTCAACCCAAAAAAGGTAAGTACCAAGAAAGGTTGACCTAAGGACATGCTAGAAAGCGTAAGTGATTGTGCAAACATGTAATTAGGCTAATTAATGATGATTAGAGGCAAGTGGATAGATTTGGAGGATGTGACATTAATCTTAATTAAGGATATACACATTGTAATGAAGGATTAATTAAATTAATCTAGTTTAGTGAAGGGGTTATGGAGGATGTGACAAGGAGAGAAAAGAATGAATTTAAAATTGAAAAAGATAATTGACTAAATTAAATAAATTGATTGATTTATTTAATTTAGAGAGGAAATGGTAAAGGATAAAGTATTTAATTAAATACTTTTGGGAACCTTAGGGAAAGGGGATGATATTAATTAAATGTGTCATTTAATTAATATAGATGGATTAGATGAATAAATGATGGGATTATGACCATGTGGGAGTGTTCAAATTTTGATGTCTACATTTTGACCCTCTTTAAGATGGTGTTACAAAGTAGCATCATTTCAAAGAAAATTAAAACATAACACCTAGAAGAAGATGGTTAGATTAAGGAAGATGCCCCAGTCATTTGAGGAGTGACTAGAAGGAAAGATGATGAGAGTGAAGATGAAGATTAGGGATTAGGATGCCCCCTCGAGAGGACATGTGGGTTCAAGAGAACATGGGTGGTATCTCAAAAAGATGAGATGATGCAAGGGTAGATGGGGAAGATGATGCAAAGTGATGGATGAGAGAGGATGATGATATGGAGAGAGAAAGGTAAGCAAAAATAGATTCCAAGAAAAATATGATGTTTCCCCAGTCAAGCTACAAGCCAGGATGGATTCATGGTCGATGGAGTGTTGTTGATAAGGGAAGGATACATCCCAAAACAACACAAGGATAGGGAAGGATACATCCCAATGAGAGTGTTTTTGATGAGAGAATGATACATCCTAGAACAACACAAGGATAGGGAAGGATTCATCCCGCTGATGATGATGATGATAGTGTTGTTGATGAGGGAAGAATACATCCCAAAACAACACAAACGGAAAGGGAAAGATACATCCCGAGGATGAAGATGATGATGCTAATTGGTTCAAGGTTTGTAGCAAGGCTGGGAACAAGAACAAGGATGGGATTAGATGATTTGCGCTAGAGTGAATGGATTAGGACTAGATGGAGATAGAAAACAACTAAAATAAATTAAGATGATGGAGGTAAAGATGGAATGCAATGCAAGTTTCCATTTTTGGAGCACTGATTTTTGCTATAGCATAAGAAACTAGGTACCATGGTATGTAGAACCAAGGTGGATTAGTTTCTAATGCATAAACAAACACAACAAACAAGAAGGCTATCCCAACACCCCAAAGTCACAATGACTTTGGTCAAGCCAGGTATTGGGATAACCACAAGCACAAAAGGATGTCTCAGTGTAACGCAAGACCACAGGGTTCTTGGTGGGTACTACGTGGGACAAAGAAGAAGACAAAAATAGACAAAAAGATCAAGATATGCCCCTATGTTAACCAGTCAAAACACACCATAATATGATAGATCATGGTGGCCTTGACAAGTGATGATAGGGAGCTCAAATGATAAATAAATGCCAAAAGTATCAAAAGATTGCAATCAATTTCAAAACATCCTTTGCCATAGGATCAAGAAGATGGATGGGGTTGATGCGGTCTGTTAGGAAGGATACATCCTATTGAGACCAAAGATGGAGGATAGATGGGTTGATCGATAGGACGTAGGATATATGAAACCAAATGGATCTCATGAGACTAATGACCTTTGTTTGTAAGCACCAGCTAGGATAGGGACATACTTGATGACACAACAAGACGATAGGATGACAAGACGATAAGATACAAGAAAAAAAACCCTAAAGACCTAGGGGCTCGAGGGTCAATCAAAGACCAGCCTTGCCTATGTGAAAGCACAGAGCCCTTGTAGTTTGAGAAAAGATCATGGATAAAAGTGGAAAGAGGAAAATGGAGACCTCGATGGATGACAAAGACCAGACAAAAAAATTCCCTAGGGGAGGATGAAATGATCAACCTTGCCTATGTGAAAGAATAGGGGCAATGTAGTTTGACACAAGGCCAAAGAAAAATGATGGAAGATGACAAGATAGATAGAAGATAGAACCTCGAGGGCGGATCAAATGATCAACCTTGCCTACGTGAAAGTGCAGGGGCAACGTAGTTCGACAAAAGACCAATAGTAGACAATTGATAAGGGATGATGTGATGACTGCGATAAAGAGATATGCTGATGGAGATGATATGATGAGCCAAGATAGGCTGTGCAGATAGGATGGTCGATATACATAAGATGTGGCACACTTGAAGCTCAAGGATGGGATAGTTATCCAAAGAATCAAAAGAGGAAGGGGGAAGAGGAAACGATGGATAGAGGGATGATGAAAAGTGATAGGATATGAGACATATGTGAGGAATAGATTGGAGTGATGGGAGTGATTTTAATGGCATTGGATTGTGTGGAAGTAGCCTATAGCTAGATACCAATGACAAGGGATTATGAGATGGAAGGAAAATAGAGGTAAATGGATAGAAGGATAAAGATGGGGAGATAGGAAGATGATAGGATAGATGGGTAGAGGGATATGGATTTGGAAAGATGACATGGATTACTGGGTAGATAAGTGGATGGGGAGATAAGGATGAAAAGATGGAAAAGGACTAGTGGATGAGGGTATGAGGATTTGGTAGATGGAAGGGATGGGGAGATAAGGATGGGAAGGATGGGGAGATATAAAGGATTACTTGGAGGGATGAATGGATGATGTCTCCAAGGAATCTATCACAAATAAGAAGATTCCCCCACTCTAGATGTGTCATGTGTGATGAGGCAAGAGGGATAGCAGGATCAGTGGATAAGGGAGTAAGATGGACATAGATAGGAGATATAGATAATGAAGGAAGATGGATGGTGGCATGATTTGGTGGATGATGAAGGTAGATGGATGTAGATAATATGCATGGATCGGAAAAGTAGATGGGGAGGATAAGGAATGTATGGATGAGGGGAATCTATGCCAAGAGGTGTCCAAATCATGTATATATGTTTGCCCCTATCTAGGTCAAGATCACAAGGAATTTGGAAGGACTGGATACAAATGAGATATGATGGGTAGGATGTGGAAGATAGACAAATGTAGGAGATGGAGGAAAGGAATGTGTAGGTGGAAGCTGCCCCCAATTGTGGAAGTAGATTGGATGGGGGAGTTACGCATGACACCTATTTTCTAGGTTTTCATCATGGTACTTACCCAAGGTGCTTGTTTTCCAAGTTTTCACCATTGGATGAATTATTTTCTCTTTACTATTTTCTTTTTTTCTTTTTTCTCTTTTTTGATTTTTTTGATTTTTCGGACTTTTTGGACTAGGACATGGGGAAGATGGATAGGGATAGGGATGAATGGATAAATGGATTCAAAAGACATATGATAAAGAATATGGATGAAGGACTCAATAATCAAGTTCCATATGAGGTAAAAAGAGCCCATGTGTAAAGTGACTAATGGATGTTGGTACAAACTTATTAGAATGGATGGATTATGCAAGAGGATGAATTAAAGGGATTTGATGGGGGAGATATGGGGGGTAGTGGATGGGGTGTTGGAAAGTGTATGCATGGAATGATGGAGTGGATGTGTGATGGGGGAAGGTGTTCAGGACCAACATTGGCACATGTGGTGGATGTGAAATGATAGGAGGGTTGATGGATGGAGAATGTGATGATAATGGAGGTGTTGGGATAGTGAATTTTGGGACATAAGGGCCCAAAACAGATTTAGGAGATGAAGGATGAAAATTATTATCTTTGGGATTAGCAACTTTGGATGTCATTACATATTTTTCATTCGAAGGTATGACATCTTTCTTCTTGGGAATCCACATGGTTTTGATTTTTGCTTTGGTGGGCCTTTGTGGCTGTTTGGATTGATTTGGATTTTGGATTTGATTTTTCTTTTCATCAACATGTCTTTTGAAGGGGTCATGAGGAGATTTAGATTCATGTGGATGTTTAGATTTATGCATTTTTAATTTGGCATCCAAAGTGCTTTTATTAGAAATGGGATGGGTATGAGGAGATGGATGATGTGGAGAAGATGTGGATGGAGTGATAGAGGTAGGCTTTTGATGATGGTGTGTGGATGGAGGATGTGATATAAAAGACATGGAGGGATGCCTTTTTTTATCCTGATTAGGAGTTATGAATTTAGGATTTTAATGAGGTGTGCGAGGGATAGGTGATTGATGGATGAGACTTGGATAGGGAGGATATTTTATGGTGGATGGAGGTACATAAGGGCCCAAAATAGATGCAGTAGATGGAGGGACATTAGGACCGAAAATCGACTTAGAGGATGAGGGAGGAAGATGGACGGTTGCTTTGAGGGAATATGATGGGGGAGGGGGGATGGCGACAAATGATTTGGTGGAATGGTGGGAAGTGCCTCTCATTCCTTTAGAAGAGGATCATTTTGAATGCATGGAGGTTGTACCAACATTTGTGGATTATGATCCTTGGGAAATATATCCAAGACCTTGTGTGCCTGGATGTTCTTGGACCTGGATGGGCTCTAAAGTACCTTGCTCATGAAGGCCTAAACCTTTTCCTTGATAGTTCATGTTCTCAAGCATGTGATTTATGGTAGGATGCTTATTCATTTGGAAGCATGATGCGAGTTCATTAGTAGGTGGAGGAGGAAGGGTGGTGCATATACTTGATTTTTCTTCCGCAAAAAGACCACCATGGATGATTGTAATGTTACCAAGGTGATATAAAAGTGGTGTTGGGGTGACAGGGCTAGGCAACGATGGAGGATCATGTGATGGAGATGATGTGGTGGAAGCATCTTGATCGGGAGGAAAGAGTGATAAGGGATTGGGAGAGGGATTAGATGGTATGATAGGATCCAGATTTGTGGTAGTGGATGATAAGGTCTCATGAGAAAAGGTGATTGGATCTTGAGTGCAAATGGGATCATGGGATGGAGCAGATGAGCTAGTGTGATCTTGAGATAGGGTAAATAGGATGATGAGATTGGGATTTTGTGGAGGAAAGGGACTATGAGATGGAATGGATGGAAGGCTATGTTCTTGAGATGGAGTAGGAGATGGAAGGATGTTTGTTTGTATGCTTTGGATTAAGCTCTTGGCATGACTCATCTTGTGTGGTGGACTATTGGGGGGACTCCTCAAGTGGGGAAGATGGAAGAGTAGAGGATTCAGGAAGTTCGGTAATATTAGGACTAGGAGGAGGGGATTGGATGTCTCTAATGGATTGGGTGGATCTAGTAGTAGAAGATGGGGATTCAATGGACTTAATGGGTGTGATAGGCTCAACCATTTGGATGGTTTTAGGAATGGGAATGGGAGTGATAGGTGTAGGATGGAGGAGGGCCTCATCACTAGTGACTATACATGATAGAGTGGGAGGGCATTGTTTCACAACATCAAGATGTGGGTTTGGGTATGTGTCTTCTATCATGAATCCTTGGACAAAATTTGGAAGGGATGTAGGATGAGGTGGGATGATGGGAATGGATGAAGGATTAGGGATGGTTGGAGGACTAGGATTAGGGATTGGTGGATTAGGGTTAGATGAGGGGATAGAAATGGATGGAGGATTAGAGATTGGTGGATTATGATTACATGAGGGTATGGAAGTGGATGTAGAACTAGGAGGAGATGGAGGATTAGGGTTAGGTGTATTAGGATTAGACATGGGGATGGGATTGGATGAAGGACTATGAGGAGATGGAGGAGTAGGGTTAGGGATTGGTAGATTAGGGTTAGATGAGGGGATGGGAATGGATGGAGGATTAGGGTTATGGATTAGAGGATTAGATGAGGGGATGGAAGTGGATGTAGAACTAGGAGGAGATGGAGGATTAGGGTTAGGGATTGATGGATTAGGATTAGATGAGTGGATGGGTGGATTAGGATTAGGATTAGAGGAATGAATGGGACTAGATGGAGGATTAAGATATAATGCGATGAAGTAGGGAGTGATGCAATAGGATGTGGATGATTAATGAAGATAGGAGGATGCATATGCTAGATTAGGTTGGGAATATTGGGATGGTGGGTGATAGTAAGAAGATGTGGATGATGGATTAGGATGGGGAGATGTGGGTGGAAGATTCTCATAGGAGGACATGGATGGAGGATTAGGACAACAATATGTGGAGGCTAGATTAAGCTAGGGATATTGAGATGGTGGATTGTGATAGGAAGGTGTGGATGTTGGATTAAAAGAGGAGGATTGAGGTGGTGAATTACCATAGGAAGACATGTATGGTGGGTTGGCATAGAAGGATATGGATGATGGATTAAGATAAGAAGGTTGAGGTGGTGGATTAGGATAAGAGGAATATTGGGATGGGGGATTGTGATAGGAAGGTGTGGATGTTGGATTAGGATGAGAAGATTGGGATGGGGGATTGTGATAGGAATGTATGGATGTTTGATTAGGATGGGAAGATTGAGATGTGGGATTAAGGTAGAGGTATTGGGATTGTTGATGATGATAAGGATAGGAGGATATAGATGTTTGGTAGGATAGAGGTTGAGAGGGAAGACATGATGAATATGTTGATGGTGAGGATGTTGGATATCCCTTGTCAAGAGTAGCATAAGGAATATTATTAGATGTGTATGAAGGCATGGTGGGATAGTTCAGAGGAGTAATTGGATTTTGGGAGGCGATTGGAGAAAGCTTGGTAGAAATGATAGCATCAAGGGGATCTATATTACACTCTTCGTGATCAACAAGAATTTTTTTATCCTCATCAATGTATTTAGGATTCCCATTGAATACTATTATTGGTTGTGCAAGAGGGGGATAAGGATTCATGATGGATATAGATTAGCAGGAAATAATAGATGTTGGATAGATAAATAGGATGAATTGGAAGCTCAGATGGGGATTGGATGAAAGCTCAGATTCAGGAGATAGGATCAGATGATATAATAGGATTTATTCGAAACCAAGTTCAAGGGTTTTGACTAGAGGACGTAAGGTGTTGACAATCAAATTTTTGCCAGATTTGGCAGTTTTAAAAAATTGTCAAATTTTTCCATTTCTGGAAACTTCATAGGCATACCTTTGAGAGTCTAGTTTTTTCCCAAAAAATACCCAAAACTAAGATATGATGAATTTCCAACTAACATCTCAAATCCGAGACATACATGCCGAGTTATTAACAAAAACAATTTTTCAAAAACTAGAAAAAAACACTAAATTGCGATTTTGAGGGTCAAGATGAAAGTTTAAGGCCTCGAAAATGTTTCGAAACGGTGTCCAATCAACCCAAGATTAGTTGGGAATCCACATGCCACCTCATAACGCAGCCACCCATAAAATTTCATCCCAATTGGACACCTGAGTCAAGTTATGGCCTCCGAAAGTTTCTGCATAAAAATGAAAACCCTCAAAATGAAGTCTAGATGATCGGGATGGATGAATTGATGATAGATATGGAATCTAATGATGTTCTAAGAAGAACCTATGTGGTTTGGTCAATGAAATGATGCCTTTCAGAAAATGTTGATGGATGCTCAGAACGAGGAAACGACCACTCGGTACAGGAAAATGGATATTTGGAATGGACGAACGGATGGCCGGGATAGGTAAAGGGGTACCCCAAACAAGGGAACAACACTCGAAATAGGCAAATGGGTTGCTAAAATGGGTAAACGGCTTCCCAAAATTGGTGAATAGTTGATGAACGAAGGTCAAAAAAGGTTGTTCAGGGGGCAAGGTCACCCCTTTAGGGTAAGGCCGCCCCTTTGTGTTGGGCGTGGCCACCCCTTTGGGTCAAGGCTTCCCAAACTTACGTCAAGGCTACCCAAACAATGGGCAAGGTCATCCCTCTTGGGCAAGGCCGCCCAAATAGGTCAAGGTTTTAACTTAGAGAAAAAAATATTTAAACGGTATCGATAAATGAACTTCCAGAATGGGTAATTGGATTTGCAGAATGGGAAAAAGACCACTTGGAATGAGTGAATGGATGTAGGAGGCTATGGAACAACACTTAGAATGGAAAAATGAGTTCCCTGAATGGGTGAACGACTTCTCAGAAAGGGCAAACAACTGGGTGAAAAATGGGAATGGTGCTCGGAACGGGCAAATGGATATTCGAAATGGATGAACGAATGATCGAAATAGGTTAACGAGTACCCCAGATGAGTGAACAATGCTCAGAATTGGAAAATATGTTCTCAAAATAGGGTAATGACAAGTGAATGGAGGTCAAAAAATGTTGTTTGGAAGTTCAGGGCCGCCCCTTTAGGATAAGGCCACCCAAACTTAGGTCAGGGCCGCCCAAATAGGGAAAACTAGGAAAATTTTGACTTAAAGCAAGGCCAACAACAGTTAAGGCAAGGGGCAGGGCTGCCCCTTTAGGTCAAGGCCACCCAAACTTAGATCAGGGATGCCCAAACAGTGGGAAAGGTCACCTCTATAGAATGATCTAAACCTAACTTAGTAAAAAATAGTGATGGCAAAGGATGAAAACAACAAGTAAAGGCCAAAACTGACTAATACGTACTGGTTTTGCATAAGAAAACACTTCAAACAAAACAAGCCTAGTTCTAGTTTTAAGGGTATGGTCAACACAGTTCTCTATCTAGGCTAAACAAGGTTGCTAAGGGAATCCCTGATATACGCATGGTACATGGGGCCCAAATTGTGAACACCAATTTGTCACAAGCGTGCGTCAGGAGCAGCTAGTGAGAGACTAGGAGCTCAGACCAACTCTTCACGTCTATCTAGGTGTCACCCTAACTTCGACGCTTTACCAATTACGATGTGATTGGATTGAGATATAGCTTTCACCTTCCCCCTTTATATACCCCGTCGGTACGTGTGGTTGGAATCATCCCTTAGGGTGATAAAATCCCCAAGTAGATCCCTCTAATAAAATGAAAAAGGGGGTAAAAAGAACTAAGTGGACTGTGATTTCTCTTCACCCAAGAACAACAAATGGTGCAAGGGGATTGGATATGCCAATAGTCCAATCCAAACACAACAAGTAGATTCTTTGACACTTTAATTAAATTATGTTCCTAGTTTAAAGAAATAAAAGTACAAAACTAATTAAACATAGTTTCTCCACCTACGACACACTTATCAGTAGTTTTGTTCTCTATCTTTGACAAGAAGATTCTATTTTTGGGCATGGAAACCTCTGTATTTTGGGTGTGGCCACCCCTCCTAGGCAAGGTCGGTCTTCTGTGAAATTGAGAGTAAATAGGGGTCAAAAAATAGTGAAAACAACAATAGAACAGTCTACTGTTTGGGCAAGGCCACCCCTCCCGGGCGTGGTCGGTCTTCTGTGAACTTGTAAGTAACTAGAGGTTAGAAAATGGTGAAAAAAATAGTAGAATAGTCTACTGTTTGGGTAAGGCCACCCCTCCTAGGCATAGTCAGTCTTCTATGAACCTACAAGTAACCAGAGGTTAGAAAATGGTGAAAACAACAACAAAATAGTTTGTTGTTTGGGCAAGGCCACCCCTCCTGGGCGTGGTCAGTCTTCTATGAACCCACAAGTAACCAGATGTTAGAAAATGGTGAAAACAGCAGCCTAACAGTCTGTTGTTTGGGCAAGGCCACCCCTTCTAGGCATAGTCTGCCTTCTATAAACTTGCAATTAACCAGAGGTTAGAAAATGGTGAAAACAATAGCTGAACAGTCTATTGTTTGGGCAAGGCCACCCCTCTTGGGCGTAGTTGGTCTTTTTTGAACCTACAAGTAACCAGGGTTTAGAAAATGGTGAAAATAGCAGTAGAACAATCTGTTGTTTGGGCAAGGCCGCCCCTCCTAGGCATAGTCGATCTTTTGTGAACTTGCAAGTAACCAGGGGCTAGATGGAAAAAACAACAACAAAATAGTCTACTATTTGGACAAGGCCCCTCCTCTTGGGCATAGTTGGTCTTGTGTGAACTTGAAAGTTACCAGAGGTTAGAAAATGGTGAAAACAATAGAAAAATAGTCTGTTGTTTGGGCAAGGCCGCTCCTCCTGGGCGTAGTTGATCTTCTATGTCAGAATTTGCAAAAAATCAAACAACATAAAATGTTAAAACAAGGGACCCACGACGTCCAAAAATGTGATAAGGAGAAATACACTAATCTAAGATGAAAAATGAAGTAAAATTTAAGATAAGTATAAAACACCTAACACCTAAAATGATTAGCCTAGTTGGATTCAAAATAAAGAAAGATGAAAATAAACAAAACGATTATACCTTGTCTTGAATCAATCCTCTAGTTGGCCCTTGATATCGCCTGGATGTGTGCTCATTGGATTGATAACTTGCAAGATGGTGGTAGATGTATGATAAATGGAGGCGGGTGAATGCAATAATGGATTCTAGGATGTAAAATGCAAGTGTTAAATGATGCAATAAAATGGATAATTGGATTGAGATCATAAGTTGGCTAAAAATGCATGTATCCACTCTAGAGTTCTAGCCCCTTTAATGAAGGAAGAAGGGGGGTATTTATAGAAGAAGTTGAATTCCCTATAGGATTCAACGGTTAATATTGAGCCACCGTGGCCAAGATGGAGGACTATGGTGAGTTGAGGACTTACAAGCCCTCACATCTTTCCATGTAGCGGGTGAAGTGTCCAAAGGACAAGGTGAGATGGAAAAGGCTATGTGGTCTGAAGGTACTTGCAAGTACCTTGGGATGAGAGAGGATCTCCACAAAAAGTAATCCCTTGTCTCCAAGTGGGGATGAAAGTGACAAGTGAGAAATTTTATAAAGTCCACCCTTGTCAACATAGGGATTGGAGATGGCCTTGGAGGAATAAAAGTGAATTTTTAATTCACTTTTTGGAAGAGACCAAAGAGTAAAACAAGATTCCTCTAAAAGCGGTCTTTGTCCTTTGGGTACGATGTGACATATGAGATGTCACGGGGAAGAAAAATGAATGGGGGGAATAAGTGTGAATTTTTAATTCACATGGGGGAAGAGGTCAACCCAAAAAAGGTAAGTACCAAGAAAGGTTGACCTAAGGACATTCTAGAAAGGGTAAGTGATTGTGTAAACATGTAATTAGGCTAATTAATGATGATTAGAGGAAAGTGGCTAGATTTGGAGGATGTGACATTAATCCTAATTAAGGATATGCACATTTTAATGAAGGATTAATTAAATTAATCTAGTTTAGTGAAGGGGTTATGGAGGATGTGACAAGGAGAGAGAAAGAATGAATTTAAAATTGAAAAGGATAATTGATTAAATTAAATAAATTGATTGAATTATTTAATTTAGAGAGGAAAGGGTAAAGGATAAAGTATTTAATTAAATACTTTTGGGAACCTTAGGGAAAGGGGATGATATTAATTAAATGTGTCATTTAATTAATATAGATGGATTAGATGAATAAATGATGGGATTATGACCATGTGGGAGTGGTCAAATTTGGATGTCTACTGTTTGTACTCATTTGAACATGAACATTGAATGCCATAATTTCTTGTTCCACTTACATATCTTAGAATTATTTTTCTAGCTTTCCAATGTGAGTCTTTTGGAGACTCCATGAACCTTGAAATAAAATTTACACCATACATTATGTCTGGCCTTGTGGCTGTTAGATACATAAGGTTGCCAACAAGTTTCTTATATAAAGTTGGATCTACATTGGATCCTTTGTCATATTTTCTTAGCTTCAACCTTGGTGTTGGTGCTGATTTGTATTTCAACATATTAAACCTTTTTAGAATATCATTAGCATAATTTGTTTGAGAGATGAATATACCATTTTGATTTTGATTCACCTCAATGCCTAAAAAGTATTTCATGAGACCCAAATCAGTCATTGCAAATTCATTTTTCATAGCTCCTTTGAACAAATCAATGGATAAGTCACCCATAAATATCAAATCATCAACATATAAGCATATAATCAGAATTTCACCTTTTTCATTCATCTTTGTGTATAAAGTAGGTTCACTGTTGCACCTATTGAATCCATTTTTTAGAAGATAAGAATCAATTCTGCTGTACCGAGCCTTTGGGGCTTGCTTGAGACCATATAGAGATTTCTTGAGCTTATAAACCTTGTCTTCTTGGCCTAAAATCTCATACCTAGGTGCCTGTTCTACATAAACTTCTTCTTCAAGATGACCATTTAAAAATGTTTATTTTACATCCATTTGATAAACTGCCCACTTGTTTTTAGCTTCTATGGAAAGTATCATTCCTATCATATCTAGGCGAGCTACAAGAGAAAATGTCTCATTATAATCAATTCCGGGCTGCTGTGAGTATCCCTTTGCCACTAGTCTTGCTTTATGCTTTCGTACTTCACCATTTGCACTCAACTTGGTTTTGTAAATCCACTTAAATCCCATGACATCTTTTCCTTTTGGAAGGCTCACTAATTCCCATGTTTGATTCTTTTCAATTGAATCAATTTCTTCATTCATTTCCTTTATCCATTATTCTTCTTTAATTGATTCTTCAAAATGAATTGGATAATCTACAAGTGAATATAAAGGAAAAATAGAATTCTGACTTGCATTATTTTCACTTTCATTTTGCTCATAAATCTCTCTAATACTTCTAATTTTTTGTCTTCTTGAGCTTGCCAAAGTAGGATTTGACATGTCACTTGATATGGAACCCGTGGAATGTGGACTTGCTAGTCTTACACTTGAAATTTCTGTTGTAGATGGTGTTTTCTGTCCTCTTGTTGTTGTTCTTACTTTTGATGATGGCATCACTTGTGGACCACTTTGTTGACCAGGAATGAGAGTAGAAGGAGTCACATTTGATTGTGTATTTGTTGGTATAAAAAAATCATTATCTTCTTGTGGTATGCTTGGTAATATGTTGACTATTTTCTCTACACTTCCATCCCATGCTTCCTCTTCTATAAATTGTACATCTCTGCTGATTATAACTCTTTTGTTGATTTGATTATACAACTTGTAAGCCTTTGATTCATCACTATATCCAAAAAATATTCATTTTTCTCCTTTGTTGTCTAATTTTCTTCTCAATTCATCTGGTACATGTGCATATGCAACACATCCAAACACTCTCATGTGAGAAACATTTTGTTTTATTCCACTCCAAGCTTCTTCTGGAATAATGTTCTTGAGACTTCTTGTTGGAAATCTATTCATTATATAGGCTGCACATGATATAGCTTCAACCCAATATTCATTTGGTAAATGTTTGGCTTTCAACATGCTTCTAGCCATTTCCATGATTGTCCTATTTTTCCTTTCAACAACCCCATTTTGTTGAGGTGTGTATCTAGTTGTGAATTTCTTGTGAATTAAATGTTCCTTGCAAAATATTAGAAGGTCATTTGAGATGTATTCACCACCTCTATCCGTTCTCAATGCTTTGATGCAATGGCCACTTTGTTTTTCAACAAGAGCTTTGAATTGACAAAAATATTCAAACACCTCACTCTTATGCTTTAGAAAGTAAACCCATGTTTTCCTTGGATAATCATCAATGAATGTCAAAAAGTAGAATCTACCACCTATTGAAGGTGTTTGCATTAGCCTACACAATCTGAATGGATGATCTCCGAAGGTTCCTTAGCTCTCATTGACATTCCCTTCTGCAAATGATTCTCTATGTTGCTTTCCTAAGATGCAACCTTCACATACTCTTTCTGGTTTCTCTATTAGAGGCAACCCTTTGACCATGATTTTCCTATGAAGTAAATTTAGGGCTGCAAAGTTTAAATTCCCAAATCTTAGATGCCAAATCCAATTTTCATTTTTCATTTCTACTTGAAAAATTGTTTGTATGATTTCTGCATTTTCTTCTTTACCCACATGAGGAGGCATTGAGTGGTGTGCTTGAGCATTAAATACTCTCAAATATGGTTTTATCCCTAGGGGAAACATCCTATTGTTGGTCATTTGAACCTTGGCAATGAGTTGATTAGTTGGAAGTTTGTCTAAAATTGTGCACTAACCATTTTTGAAAAATACTCTATACCCTTTTTGAACAAGCTACCCAATGCTCATTAAATTGTGTTTTAAGTCGGAAAAAAATAGACATCAGTTATATGTTTCTTCCCCCCCTTCTTGGTTAGAATGTTGATGTTCCATTTTCATTTGACTTGTACTTTATTGTCATTTCCCAAAGTTACGTCAGATTTTACACTCTCATCCAAACAAGAAAACATTTCTAAATTCCCTGTCATATGGTTGCTACAACCTGAGCCTAAAAAACACATTTTTAATTTTCTTGTGCAACATTGCAAGCCAAAAACATAGTGCTTTCATCTAGTTTTTGGTTTTGGTTTTCTTTTGTGAAATTTTTATTTTTGTGTCTAGAATCATATTGTTTCTTTCTACATTCAATCAAATAATGTCCAAACATTTTGCAATAGTGACATTAGACTTGAGACTTATCATACCTTTGGCCTTGAGGCTGATTTTGAGTTGTATTTTGAGTTGGGTTATGGCTGCTACCTCTTCCACTCAAGCTTGAGGGGTTGCTTCTTCCACCTATGTAAGAGTTTCTTCCTCTTCCTCTAAAATTTGTTCTTCCTCTACCTCTACCATGGCTGACTATAACTTGTGACTTGAATGCATGCTCCAATGATGTATTTTCTGACCTGCTCAACCTATGTTCATGTGAAATAAGGGATGCATGGAGCTCATCGACTATAAAATATGTTAGGTCCTTTGTTTCTTCTATGGTTACAACAATTGTCAAATTTTGTGGGCAAACTCCTTAGAATCTTCTCAACCACTCTCCTATCTTCAAGTATCTCACCATGTGATCTGGGTGAAGAATGAATCTACTGATTCATTATCCTTCATATATATTGTTTCAAATTCCCTTCTCAATATTTGTAGCTTTGCTGTTTTGACTTTTTTATACCTTGATCGGCTGTTTGAAGTATATCCCATGCTTGTCTGGACCTTGTTGCTGCTGCAATCCTTGGGAAAATGCTCTTAGGTACTCCTTGGAGGATAAAGAAGAGGGATTTTGAATCCTTCTTTCTATTATCTTTCAATAAATCTTTCTCTGATTGAGTCAAAGTATTATATGCTACTGCATCGGTTGGTTTTGACAAAACCATTCTCTACTAGCTCCCATAAGTCTCGTGAGAAAAAATAATGCCCTCATGGTGATTTCCCAATAGTCATAGTTCTTGCCATGAAATTGTGGAATCTGTGGGTTTGTCAAGGTTGTGATTGTGCTTGCCATTGTTGGTTGTGTATACCTTGGCTCCTTGAATACTTGTTGTAAAAACCTCCAGCTTTGCATAAAGCTTTCTTTGAGCAACCTTTGACTATGATACCACGGGTTGGATTAAAGGTAGAGACAAGAGATAAAATAGGGGACACAAAATCAATCTGCTATTTAAATACAAAAATTAAAACACCCAAATTAGATAAAGATTCTACTCATTGATTCATGTAAAAACATATAGATTTAACAAAGCTTGAGCTCTTGAAATGTTCATCATAAAATAAGACACAAATCCCTATTTTCTATTCACAACCTTCTTCTTACAAAACATACAAGCTACTGTTCTCTTTTTCTATTATTTTCTTCACCTGCAAGTTAACAAAACAAAGCTTCTTACACAAGCTACGTAAGAGCTCAACAAAAGGAGGGAAAACCAAAAACATTGATAACAAATTAAATACCAATTTAACAACCAACAAGCAAAGATCTATAGGATTAGATTTTGCATTAAATTCTAATAAAAAAATAGTCCTATACAGAAAAAAAGAGAAATGATAGATGTCAAAATATATGAAGGATTAAATGTAGCGATTGGGATTAATTTCGAACATCTATTTGAGGCAATTGGTCAAATTACCGCAGTCGAATGCATTCAAATTAGATGCTTTTCCTCCCTGCGCACTTGCCACACCCCCATAACCTTTTGATATGATAAGATCATGCAATATTATATTATGAATGATATTTTATGAGAAGTTAATGGATGTTTCCCCTCCTCTACCATTCACGCATGCCCTCTATTATTCTCTCTCTTTGGAATTGTTTTAAATTCTTAAACCCTCTAGATTTAGCTGTACCCCTCTATGCTCAAAACTTATTTATAAATATGTCATAGCTATGTGCTGAACATTGGTATGTGGCTGACAATTGTATTCTTCATTGTATGTACAAGCTACAACTTATATAGATTTTTGGGCTTTAAGGCTTGACTATCATGTTCGAGTAGGTAAGCCTATGTAAATCAAAAGTACAATGTCTTTATATGAATTATTTGTTATGGAAAATTCATATCAATGTATTAGTAGTAAATTAGTGAAAACTTTCTAAATTATTTATTATTATGACAATAGAATAGTCATAGAAAGATATAGATAGTAAGAGGATTGGGTGTATTGAGAACTTAGATTCTTTTTTAGATATTATCCTACATCTTAGAAAACATAAGATATATATATTGAACCATTTTATTTGACCATGATAGAGTCTCTCCTATGGATCTATAGATTAGCTCTTATCTCTCTTTCATGATTAATTAATGGAGAATGTTATTGAAGTTAGATTTAATTGAGAACTTTTATTAAGAGTTGGTTTTCAAGTAGAAAGATTATGAAATATGGAAATATTCTATGTGTATAGATTAGTTAGCTAAGTTAAAAATATGGAAATATTCTATCCTAGTATGGTTTCATGTGATCATGTTAAAAATTCAAGATGGTTAATGCCTTGCTCTATTGGGTTCATGTGAACTTGTTAAGTGTGCAAGATGGGTTTTACTTTTATTGTTGTGTAGGGTTTTCTAGTTGCAAGTATGGGGAGTGACTCTCAATGGGAGCTGGCATCTAGTGAGAGACTGTCAAGATAACCCATTGGAGAGTTCCTTAACTCAGTGATAACATAATTAATAAACTAGGAGTTTGGGTAGAATTTCACTATAATTAAGATAATTGGATGCCTCACCCATGCATGTAGTGCTTGTTTAGGCTAAGGATGGGTTGAGAAGGTCTAGTTGGCAAGATCAAATTTCTTGCCCTCACGAAAGGAATGCTAGTTCCACATGTGTCACCCTATGGGTCCAAAATCTAGTGAGAGACTATCAGAATAACCATAGATGGGGGCCGTCGTCTAGTGAGAGACTATCAAGATAACCCATGTCAGGACCATGCGATGAAAATATTCCCTATTGTAGTCTAGAATTCCCTAGTTTTGTGTTCCCCTTCTATTATATTTGTTCCTCTAGAAGTGAAGTCAATGTTGGAAGAAGTGACTTTGTTATGTGATGCCATGTGATATCTTGTTATGTTGAAAACTTGTTCAGTGCATTGTGTTAGCCTTTTGTCTTCTTGTCTATTTAACGTAGTGGGATCTTATTGTTATCTCCTAGCACAGGGGGAGATTATTTGGATTTTTGGGGTTTGAAAAAGGAACAAAATTCTTTTGTAAATATTTTTCCCTTTTGGAGAATCATTCATTCAATTTTTTTTTTGAGGTGGCTAAAAGAATCATTTTTCAGAAAAAAATTTCAAAATACGGTGGATCTTGAATTGGGATTTTGGGAATTTTTATACAATTAATTTTGTCTGATATTATATAAATTTTATGGGGGTTTTGGAAGACTTGATTCATTTTATTTTGGTATTCTGTATAGAAGGGATCAAAGGATATCATTCCAAAGTATGCTCTGATACCAGGTGTAATGCCCACTTTTGGACAAATACAAAATTATCTGATCCCAAGGTAAAACACATTGATCAATGCAACCATTTAATCCAACAATCAAGACAAAATCAATCAATTAGTCATGGCCATGAAGAAATTCACACACATGCAATGTAAAATAATACTTTATCACTTTAAAATGTAAATTACACAAATATTCATATTATCTCAAGTTAATCCATAAATATCACAACCTATTAATCTATGCTATAGTAATGCTCACATCACAAGAGATAGATATAAATCTAACATGTTTCCCCATCGTAAAGATATAATAATTAATTGAGACTTCTTTTCCATATTTCCAACCCAACTTAACCTAATTAACTTAATCATTTAGCTTTTAAGTATCAAAACTACATAAATTTAGATTCATTTATCCCCCTTAATGAACCCTAACTTTCAACTATCTATAATGTAGTAAAACAATTCACTTCAATTATTAAAGCATTATTTCAACTATCTTATCCCCCATTCTAACTTAACTACTTGGTTCAATAATTTAGATTATTTACTACAATTAACCATATTTAAAGGTAACAATTTTATTAATGAAACAAACATCTCTATTGAAATAATTAATATCTAATGTCTTAGTGAATGAATTAGCATAATCCTAAAATGAAACAAAGTTAACACTACTATTACCTGAACCCTAAATGGTAAAATATTTTATCTTTACTAATCATGAATATAAATGTATTCTAATATTCAAGGGATCGAGAATCCAAATGAAAGTTGAACTAGTTGAATTAAATACTCATAACAATTAGAACATTTACCTATATAATTATAACTCAAAATCCAGCTAGATCAAATACCTAACTCAATAAGGATGACAATAATTTGATGTTATTATCTCAATAGTGGAGGAATGAATTATAATTTATATTGTGGATCAACTCAAATATTACGAAGATCAATGTTTACTCTATTATTAAATTCATATCTTACTTAAGTAGAAGATAAATCTATATTGCTAGTTTCATAAACCAAGATAAAGAACATGTATAATTAAAAATGCATGAATCGACCTCCATTAAACAAGGTATCATGAATAGAGATAATAAACTTAACCCAGAAAGATTGTCATATTTTAAACTATATTGTATATTAGTAAACTTATACTAACCACAATAATAGATCCCTATATTAGAATTATGGTGGATCTTGAATTGGGATTTTGGGAATTTTTATACAATTAATTTTATCTGGTCTTCTTTTAAATGTTATGGGGGTTTTGGAAGACTTGATTCATTCTATTTTGGTATTCTGGATAGAAGGGATTGAAGGATAGCATTGCCAAGTATTCTCTGATACCAAGTGTAACCCCCACTTTTGGACAAATACAAAATCATCTGATCCCAAGGTCAAACACATTGATCAATGCAACCATTTAATCCAACAATCAAGACACAATCAATTAATTAGTCATGACCATGAAGAAATTCACACACATGCAATGGAAAATAATGCTTTAACACTTTAAAATCTAAATTACACAAATATTTATATTATCTCAAGTTAATCCATAAATCTCACAACCTATTAATCTATGCCATAGTAATTCTCACATCACAAGAGACAGATATAAATCTAGTAAGTTTCCCCATCATAAAGATATAATAATTAATTGAGACTTATTTTCCATATTTCCAACCCAAATTAACCTAATTAACTTAATCATTTAGCTTTTAAGTATCAAAAATACGTTACAAATTTAGATTCATTTATCCCCCTTAATGAACCCTAACTTTCAACTATCGATAATGTAGTAAAACAATTCACTTCAATTATTAAATCATTATTTCAACTATCTTATCCTCCATTCTAACTTAACTACTTGGTTCAATTAATTAGATTATTTACTACAATTAACCATATTTAAAGGTAACTATTTTATTAACAAAACAATCATCTCTATCGAAATAATTAGTATCTAATGTCTTAGTGAATGAATTAGCGTAATCCTAAAATGAAACAAAGTTAACTCTACTATTACCTGAACCCTAAATGGTAATATATTTTATCTTCACTAATCATGAATATAAATATATTCTAATATTCAAGGGATCGAGTATCCAAATGAAAGTTGAATCAGTTGAATTAAATACTCATAATAATTAGAACATTTACCTATTTAATTATAACTCAAAATCGAGCTAGATCAAATACCCAACTCATTAAGGATGACAATAATTTGATGTTATTATCTCAATAGTGGAGGAATGAATTATAATTTATATTGTGGATCAACTCAAATAGTACGAACATCAATTTTTACTCTATTATTAAATTTTGATCCTACTTAAGTAGAAGATAAATCTATATTGCTAGTTTCACAAACCATGATAAATAACGTGTATAATTAAAAATGCATCAATCAGCCTCCATTAAACAAGGTATCATGAATAGAGATAATAAACTTAACCCACAAATATTTTCATATTTTAAACTATATTGTATATTAGTAAACTTATACTAACCACAGTAATAGATCCCTATACCAGAAATACGATGGATCTTGAATTGGGATTTTGGGAATTTTTATACAATTAATTTTTTCTGATATTATATAAATTTTATGGGGGTTTTGGAAGACTTGATTCATTTTATTTTGGTATTCTGTATAGAAGGGATCGAAGGATAGCGTTCCCAAGTATGCTTTGATACTAGGTGTAATGCCCACTTTTGGACAAATACAAAATTATCTGATCCCAAGGTCAAACACATTGATCAATGCAACCATTTAATCCAACAATCAAGACACAATCAGAATGCCCCACCAAGTAACCTTAAAGGAAGTTGCAATTAACATCATAAGTGAACCAATTTTTTTTTATAAAATGCATTTAACATACACATTCACTTACTAATTAACAACAACCTCTAAGGCTACAAGGTTAGGATTACTTAAACCCACACATACATATTACATATAACCATAGCCTTATGAACTTTATGAAATAACCATCATACATCATAAGAATACCACATAACTAATAAGATAATCAACCAAGATACAATCTCATAAACATTATCTTAAACCAATCGTTACATCACTCATTCCAAAAATGAGGCAATAATACAAATGTATTACAAGTACATAACTCCACCTCATAATCATAAGAGGGATAAAATAACTTATACAAATTAAAATATTACAATGCAAGATAATACAACAAGAACCACGAGCTGTCCATCTGGATGTCTCGCCACCAAGTACTGAAGATAGATGGGGACCCAACGGTTTTGGTGCATGTTCCACCCTACCAATGTGGTACCCGAAGGCCCACCCCCCATGCTAGGAGATAGTAACAAAGTAACATGGATAAAGATCTACTACCTCTAACCAAAGGCAGACTCATACTGACTCATACTGTTATAACCAACCAAATGAATTAACAAGTACAACTCATTCACCATACAAGTACGAATCAAGTACAACTCAAGTACAATACAAGTACAAATCAAGTACAATACAAGTACAACTCCAACATCACTGACATAGGTCACATTGCTTCCAGACATAAAGTAGATCAAGTATGTTCACAAAACCATACATATAAAATAATTAATAACAGTTGTCCTAGATAGAGTGTCACCGCAAGGTTTGTCATGAGATCTCTAGGCATTCTTCATAGGCTCCGACACAAGTAATCCTGGTGGCCTCAACCGAATCCCGACACTCATACTCACTCAAGCGGAATCAACTACCTCTCGCAAGAACAAGATAGTTGATCTTGCCATTCTAGGCCTTCTCACTCATCCCAAGTCTAAACAAGCCCTTGTGTCTATGAGTGAGGATTAAATTATCTTGATTAATGTGAAGTTAGTCCTAATCTTCTAAGTACATTATTTTAATTATCACTTGTTTAAATCACTCCTGAAGGTTATCCAGTTTACCTCTTTGGGCTCTGGTGCCTAACAGAAGCCACTCTTCTATTCGACAACATACACCCAAACAATCCACTAAGGGAACCACAAGTGCATATCAACTAGGCATCATAATCCACTCCAACACAAGAAGGATACAAATAAAAGAAATCACTCCAAACATCTTGGAGGCAACAAACACATAGTCCACTCCTTTCATAGGAGGCAACAAGATGAAACCACATAACAAGGTCACTCCATACAAGGAGACACGGATCCCATAATCCGCTCCTAAACCAAGGAGGTGCAAACATCCCCATTCATGAAAATCGGGTAAAACTAAAAAGACGCCATGCACTACCCAAGGGAAAACAACTGGATGGTATAAAGATTCAACAACCCTTATCCTCTAAGTTCTTCTGGAAGACTTATAATTTAGGACTAACACTAAATCCCAAAACCAACAATGCAACTTGACGACATAGCAACAAAAGCATTCAAGTCATCAATCAAATATAATATTTGGATTTCTTAAATCCATATTCATTCAATAGGTAGTGTAGAAAAGTCAAAGTCATGATAACTAGATCATCTAAAATAATCATAACCCCTATTTCCCTTTTCATTATTGAAAATCTAAAACAATTAAACTTACTTCCCTTTACTGAATACAGAGAATTAAATCCTTTAAGATAATCATGAGGAAGATACTACTTTTGGATATACTAAATCCATATCTCTTTCATAATCCAATCACAATGATTCAATTAATCTAAATATAAATTAATAAATAACATAATTGATTGCTTCATCAATAAAACAACTTCTTAATTTACTTTTAAATTGACACAATTCCATGCAAATAAACTTTTTCCATTTTTTAACCAAATCTTACATCTCATTCAATTTTCTATTTAAAACATTCAATCACTTTAATATAATAACATATTGTTTCTCTATCCATTTTCCATATACACTAATCAATCCATTTTTAAATCTCTATTCAATAATATATTGCATGAATCTCATTAAAATAAAATATGATAATGAATTTTACACTTAATATATATATATGCTCCATATTATATAGACACCAAATATATATATTAATAAATTTAATTACATATATTCTTTAATATTTCATTCACAATGACTAGATTACTCTATGGAACTAAATAAAACATAATACTATTTGCCTTTTTCAATATAGTTAGTTCCTAAATTTACTTTTAATGCAACCTAACACTATTGCAAACAATCTTTTCAATTTTCTATCCGGAGTCTATGTCTCTTCAACTATCCATTTAAAAACATGCAATTTCATCAATATATAAAAATATCTTTTGGCTTATCTATTTGACCACACATTCATATTGTTTCTAATTAAATCTCATTAATTAAAACAAACATTTAAATATAAATATTTCTATAATTCTTCAATATATTTAAATATCTTTTCCCTTATCAATTTTGACCATACATTCAAAACTTATCATTTAAATTCTTCATGCAAAGCTAAATTACATGCACTTAAATAAAACAAGGTAAATACTGATTGAAAATACTCATGGATATATATATACATTTTGATATATTTTCTTCAATCATATTAACAAAATAAATATTTCCTTTTAAATCAAGTAATTACTTCTATTAAAAAAATATCTTTCTCTATACATTTTCTACACATACTAATCATTTCTTTTAGAACACTAATAATACCCAATTTGCAAACAACAAAATAAAATAAGATAAAATATTATTTATTCTCTCAAATGGATATATGCCTTCAATATATACTAAATATAAATTAATATATTTAATCATTAACATATCTTCTATTCTTTACAGAATATCAAATTGTTTAATTCAAAATAAAATATCCTTTATCATCAATTTTCCAAAATATATATATATTTTTTCAATTAAATCAAATTAATAATTGGACCTTTTAAACATGAATTTAAATTCCACAATTAAATTTTAAATTATGCATTCTTTAAATCAAATATTTAACTCCTTCAATTAAACTTTAACATGCCATTTTAAGATAAACAATAATTTTTCCATACGTTTATAATTTTAATTCCACTAATCTAATATACAAATTTTATTTAAAATAATATAAATAAATATAATACTTTAATATTATAAATTATAATATAAAATATTATTAAATAATATTTTAATATTATAATAACAATACCTAAAATATTAATATTTATAAATATCAATTTATTATTATTTTATTTTCAGAACAGCCATGGGAAAATAACTTAACAACAGTCTTATGTTTTAAGCATAATTCAAAAACTACGATCTGGGTGTTTGCGATTTTTTTACAGGGATAAGAAAATTTTAAAATGCCAAAACCTTTTAAATTTCCTGACAACCTAGTTTGTGTAAGTGAAGTTATAGGCAACGCAATCAAACCATTTTACCATGAAAATATAACTATACTGTAGATTTTAAAATCCGATTTTTAATAATAAACAGAAGGTTTCATTTTCTAAAAATATTTTAAATGCATTGTTCAATCTCTATGTTTGATTTCAATAACAACAAAATCGATTTCCCCAAATAATTTAAATTCAACTGAGGTTTTCACAATTTTCACTCAAGAATTTTCACAAGCAAAGGCTGTAAATTTATTTAATTCTTTTCTTCTAATATCAAATTTATTTTCTAAAACAGATTTAACAAACAAATCTTTAATCACTACTATTTAAAAAAAAACAATCAAGACAATAAAACACAAAGAGGAAAACCTCGTACAAGAAGCTACAGGAAGAGATGAATTTCTGATGCAAGCCTCCTC
>CM021102.1:289407992-289544893 GCA_007115665.2 Sequoiadendron giganteum | reverse complement strand
GTGTTTGCATTAGCCTACACAATCTGAATGGATGATCTCCGAAGGTTCCTTAGCTCTCATTGACATTCCCTTCTGCAAATGATTCTCTATGTTGCTTTCCTAAGATGCAACCTTCACATACTCTTTCTGGTTTCTCTATTAGAGGCAACCCTTTGACCATGATTTTCCTATGAAGTAAATTTAGGGCTGCAAAGTTTAAATTCCCAAATCTTAGATGCCAAATCCAATTTTCATTTTTCATTTCTACTTGAAAAATTGTTTGTATGATTTCTGCATTTTCTTCTTTACCCACATGAGGAGGCATTGAGTGGTGTGCTTGAGCATTAAATACTCTCAAATATGGTTTTATCCCTAGGGGAAACATCCTATTGTTGGTCATTTGAACCTTGGCAATGAGTTGATTAGTTGGAAGTTTGTCTAAAATTGTGCACTAACCATTTTTGAAAAATACTCTATACCCTTTTTGAACAAGCTACCCAATGCTCATTAAATTGTGTTTTAAGTCGGAAAAAAATAGACATCAGTTATATGTTTCTTCCCCCCCTTCTTGGTTAGAATGTTGATGTTCCATTTTCATTTGACTTGTACTTTATTGTCATTTCCCAAAGTTACGTCAGATTTTACACTCTCATCCAAACAAGAAAACATTTCTAAATTCCCTGTCATATGGTTGCTACAACCTGAGCCTAAAAAACACATTTTTAATTTTCTTGTGCAACATTGCAAGCCAAAAACATAGTGCTTTCATCTAGTTTTTGGTTTTGGTTTTCTTTTGTGAAATTTTTATTTTTGTGTCTAGAATCATATTGTTTCTTTCTACATTCAATCAAATAATGTCCAAACATTTTGCAATAGTGACATTAGACTTGAGACTTATCATACCTTTGGCCTTGAGGCTGATTTTGAGTTGTATTTTGAGTTGGGTTATGGCTGCTACCTCTTCCACTCAAGCTTGAGGGGTTGCTTCTTCCACCTATGTAAGAGTTTCTTCCTCTTCCTCTAAAATTTGTTCTTCCTCTACCTCTACCATGGCTGACTATAACTTGTGACTTGAATGCATGCTCCAATGATGTATTTTCTGACCTGCTCAACCTATGTTCATGTGAAATAAGGGATGCATGGAGCTCATCGACTATAAAATATGTTAGGTCCTTTGTTTCTTCTATGGTTACAACAATTGTCAAATTTTGTGGGCAAACTCCTTAGAATCTTCTCAACCACTCTCCTATCTTCAAGTATCTCACCATGTGATCTGGGTGAAGAATGAATCTACTGATTCATTATCCTTCATATATATTGTTTCAAATTCCCTTCTCAATATTTGTAGCTTTGCTGTTTTGACTTTTTTATACCTTGATCGGCTGTTTGAAGTATATCCCATGCTTGTCTGGACCTTGTTGCTGCTGCAATCCTTGGGAAAATGCTCTTAGGTACTCCTTGGAGGATAAAGAAGAGGGATTTTGAATCCTTCTTTCTATTATCTTTCAATAAATCTTTCTCTGATTGAGTCAAAGTATTATATGCTACTGCATCGGTTGGTTTTGACAAAACCATTCTCTACTAGCTCCCATAAGTCTCGTGAGAAAAAATAATGCCCTCATGGTGATTTCCCAATAGTCATAGTTCTTGCCATGAAATTGTGGAATCTGTGGGTTTGTCAAGGTTGTGATTGTGCTTGCCATTGTTGGTTGTGTATACCTTGGCTCCTTGAATACTTGTTGTAAAAACCTCCAGCTTTGCATAAAGCTTTCTTTGAGCAACCTTTGACTATGATACCACGGGTTGGATTAAAGGTAGAGACAAGAGATAAAATAGGGGACACAAAATCAATCTGCTATTTAAATACAAAAATTAAAACACCCAAATTAGATAAAGATTCTACTCATTGATTCATGTAAAAACATATAGATTTAACAAAGCTTGAGCTCTTGAAATGTTCATCATAAAATAAGACACAAATCCCTATTTTCTATTCACAACCTTCTTCTTACAAAACATACAAGCTACTGTTCTCTTTTTCTATTATTTTCTTCACCTGCAAGTTAACAAAACAAAGCTTCTTACACAAGCTACGTAAGAGCTCAACAAAAGGAGGGAAAACCAAAAACATTGATAACAAATTAAATACCAATTTAACAACCAACAAGCAAAGATCTATAGGATTAGATTTTGCATTAAATTCTAATAAAAAAATAGTCCTATACAGAAAAAAAGAGAAATGATAGATGTCAAAATATATGAAGGATTAAATGTAGCGATTGGGATTAATTTCGAACATCTATTTGAGGCAATTGGTCAAATTACCGCAGTCGAATGCATTCAAATTAGATGCTTTTCCTCCCTGCGCACTTGCCACACCCCCATAACCTTTTGATATGATAAGATCATGCAATATTATATTATGAATGATATTTTATGAGAAGTTAATGGATGTTTCCCCTCCTCTACCATTCACGCATGCCCTCTATTATTCTCTCTCTTTGGAATTGTTTTAAATTCTTAAACCCTCTAGATTTAGCTGTACCCCTCTATGCTCAAAACTTATTTATAAATATGTCATAGCTATGTGCTGAACATTGGTATGTGGCTGACAATTGTATTCTTCATTGTATGTACAAGCTACAACTTATATAGATTTTTGGGCTTTAAGGCTTGACTATCATGTTCGAGTAGGTAAGCCTATGTAAATCAAAAGTACAATGTCTTTATATGAATTATTTGTTATGGAAAATTCATATCAATGTATTAGTAGTAAATTAGTGAAAACTTTCTAAATTATTTATTATTATGACAATAGAATAGTCATAGAAAGATATAGATAGTAAGAGGATTGGGTGTATTGAGAACTTAGATTCTTTTTTAGATATTATCCTACATCTTAGAAAACATAAGATATATATATTGAACCATTTTATTTGACCATGATAGAGTCTCTCCTATGGATCTATAGATTAGCTCTTATCTCTCTTTCATGATTAATTAATGGAGAATGTTATTGAAGTTAGATTTAATTGAGAACTTTTATTAAGAGTTGGTTTTCAAGTAGAAAGATTATGAAATATGGAAATATTCTATGTGTATAGATTAGTTAGCTAAGTTAAAAATATGGAAATATTCTATCCTAGTATGGTTTCATGTGATCATGTTAAAAATTCAAGATGGTTAATGCCTTGCTCTATTGGGTTCATGTGAACTTGTTAAGTGTGCAAGATGGGTTTTACTTTTATTGTTGTGTAGGGTTTTCTAGTTGCAAGTATGGGGAGTGACTCTCAATGGGAGCTGGCATCTAGTGAGAGACTGTCAAGATAACCCATTGGAGAGTTCCTTAACTCAGTGATAACATAATTAATAAACTAGGAGTTTGGGTAGAATTTCACTATAATTAAGATAATTGGATGCCTCACCCATGCATGTAGTGCTTGTTTAGGCTAAGGATGGGTTGAGAAGGTCTAGTTGGCAAGATCAAATTTCTTGCCCTCACGAAAGGAATGCTAGTTCCACATGTGTCACCCTATGGGTCCAAAATCTAGTGAGAGACTATCAGAATAACCATAGATGGGGGCCGTCGTCTAGTGAGAGACTATCAAGATAACCCATGTCAGGACCATGCGATGAAAATATTCCCTATTGTAGTCTAGAATTCCCTAGTTTTGTGTTCCCCTTCTATTATATTTGTTCCTCTAGAAGTGAAGTCAATGTTGGAAGAAGTGACTTTGTTATGTGATGCCATGTGATATCTTGTTATGTTGAAAACTTGTTCAGTGCATTGTGTTAGCCTTTTGTCTTCTTGTCTATTTAACGTAGTGGGATCTTATTGTTATCTCCTAGCACAGGGGGAGATTATTTGGATTTTTGGGGTTTGAAAAAGGAACAAAATTCTTTTGTAAATATTTTTCCCTTTTGGAGAATCATTCATTCAATTTTTTTTTTGAGGTGGCTAAAAGAATCATTTTTCAGAAAAAAATTTCAAAATACGGTGGATCTTGAATTGGGATTTTGGGAATTTTTATACAATTAATTTTGTCTGATATTATATAAATTTTATGGGGGTTTTGGAAGACTTGATTCATTTTATTTTGGTATTCTGTATAGAAGGGATCAAAGGATATCATTCCAAAGTATGCTCTGATACCAGGTGTAATGCCCACTTTTGGACAAATACAAAATTATCTGATCCCAAGGTAAAACACATTGATCAATGCAACCATTTAATCCAACAATCAAGACAAAATCAATCAATTAGTCATGGCCATGAAGAAATTCACACACATGCAATGTAAAATAATACTTTATCACTTTAAAATGTAAATTACACAAATATTCATATTATCTCAAGTTAATCCATAAATATCACAACCTATTAATCTATGCTATAGTAATGCTCACATCACAAGAGATAGATATAAATCTAACATGTTTCCCCATCGTAAAGATATAATAATTAATTGAGACTTCTTTTCCATATTTCCAACCCAACTTAACCTAATTAACTTAATCATTTAGCTTTTAAGTATCAAAACTACATAAATTTAGATTCATTTATCCCCCTTAATGAACCCTAACTTTCAACTATCTATAATGTAGTAAAACAATTCACTTCAATTATTAAAGCATTATTTCAACTATCTTATCCCCCATTCTAACTTAACTACTTGGTTCAATAATTTAGATTATTTACTACAATTAACCATATTTAAAGGTAACAATTTTATTAATGAAACAAACATCTCTATTGAAATAATTAATATCTAATGTCTTAGTGAATGAATTAGCATAATCCTAAAATGAAACAAAGTTAACACTACTATTACCTGAACCCTAAATGGTAAAATATTTTATCTTTACTAATCATGAATATAAATGTATTCTAATATTCAAGGGATCGAGAATCCAAATGAAAGTTGAACTAGTTGAATTAAATACTCATAACAATTAGAACATTTACCTATATAATTATAACTCAAAATCCAGCTAGATCAAATACCTAACTCAATAAGGATGACAATAATTTGATGTTATTATCTCAATAGTGGAGGAATGAATTATAATTTATATTGTGGATCAACTCAAATATTACGAAGATCAATGTTTACTCTATTATTAAATTCATATCTTACTTAAGTAGAAGATAAATCTATATTGCTAGTTTCATAAACCAAGATAAAGAACATGTATAATTAAAAATGCATGAATCGACCTCCATTAAACAAGGTATCATGAATAGAGATAATAAACTTAACCCAGAAAGATTGTCATATTTTAAACTATATTGTATATTAGTAAACTTATACTAACCACAATAATAGATCCCTATATTAGAATTATGGTGGATCTTGAATTGGGATTTTGGGAATTTTTATACAATTAATTTTATCTGGTCTTCTTTTAAATGTTATGGGGGTTTTGGAAGACTTGATTCATTCTATTTTGGTATTCTGGATAGAAGGGATTGAAGGATAGCATTGCCAAGTATTCTCTGATACCAAGTGTAACCCCCACTTTTGGACAAATACAAAATCATCTGATCCCAAGGTCAAACACATTGATCAATGCAACCATTTAATCCAACAATCAAGACACAATCAATTAATTAGTCATGACCATGAAGAAATTCACACACATGCAATGGAAAATAATGCTTTAACACTTTAAAATCTAAATTACACAAATATTTATATTATCTCAAGTTAATCCATAAATCTCACAACCTATTAATCTATGCCATAGTAATTCTCACATCACAAGAGACAGATATAAATCTAGTAAGTTTCCCCATCATAAAGATATAATAATTAATTGAGACTTATTTTCCATATTTCCAACCCAAATTAACCTAATTAACTTAATCATTTAGCTTTTAAGTATCAAAAATACGTTACAAATTTAGATTCATTTATCCCCCTTAATGAACCCTAACTTTCAACTATCGATAATGTAGTAAAACAATTCACTTCAATTATTAAATCATTATTTCAACTATCTTATCCTCCATTCTAACTTAACTACTTGGTTCAATTAATTAGATTATTTACTACAATTAACCATATTTAAAGGTAACTATTTTATTAACAAAACAATCATCTCTATCGAAATAATTAGTATCTAATGTCTTAGTGAATGAATTAGCGTAATCCTAAAATGAAACAAAGTTAACTCTACTATTACCTGAACCCTAAATGGTAATATATTTTATCTTCACTAATCATGAATATAAATATATTCTAATATTCAAGGGATCGAGTATCCAAATGAAAGTTGAATCAGTTGAATTAAATACTCATAATAATTAGAACATTTACCTATTTAATTATAACTCAAAATCGAGCTAGATCAAATACCCAACTCATTAAGGATGACAATAATTTGATGTTATTATCTCAATAGTGGAGGAATGAATTATAATTTATATTGTGGATCAACTCAAATAGTACGAACATCAATTTTTACTCTATTATTAAATTTTGATCCTACTTAAGTAGAAGATAAATCTATATTGCTAGTTTCACAAACCATGATAAATAACGTGTATAATTAAAAATGCATCAATCAGCCTCCATTAAACAAGGTATCATGAATAGAGATAATAAACTTAACCCACAAATATTTTCATATTTTAAACTATATTGTATATTAGTAAACTTATACTAACCACAGTAATAGATCCCTATACCAGAAATACGATGGATCTTGAATTGGGATTTTGGGAATTTTTATACAATTAATTTTTTCTGATATTATATAAATTTTATGGGGGTTTTGGAAGACTTGATTCATTTTATTTTGGTATTCTGTATAGAAGGGATCGAAGGATAGCGTTCCCAAGTATGCTTTGATACTAGGTGTAATGCCCACTTTTGGACAAATACAAAATTATCTGATCCCAAGGTCAAACACATTGATCAATGCAACCATTTAATCCAACAATCAAGACACAATCAATCAATTAGTCATGACCATGAAGAAATTCACACACATTCAATGGAAAATAATGCTTTAACACTTTAAAATGTAAATTACACAAATATTTATATTATCTCAAGTTAATCCATAAATCTCACAACCTATTATTATATGTCATAGTAAAGCTCACATCACAAGAGACATATATAAATCTAGTAATTTTCCCCATCGTAAAGATATAATAATTAATTGAGACTTCTTTTCCATATTTCCAACTCAACTTAACCTAATTAACTTAATCATTTAGCTTTTAAGTATCAAAACTACGCAAATTTAGATTCATTTATCCCCCTTAATGAACCCTAACTTTCAACTATCTATAATGTAGTAAAACAATTCACTTCAATTATTAAAGCATTATTTCAACTATCTTATCCCCCATTCTAACTTAACTACTTGGTTCAATTAATTAGATTATTTACTACAATTAACCATATTTAAAGGTAACTATTTTATTAACAAAACAATCATCTCTATCAAAATGATTAATATCTAATGTCTTAGGGAATGAATTAGCATAATCCTAAAATGAAACAAAGTTAACACTATTGTTATTTGAACCCTAAATGGTAATATATTTTTGTAGACACACAAAATAGACATCATGCATCTAAATCTCGCTCTAATTAACATCCACTTCTGCTATTAATCAATTAAAACAATTTATTGATTAATTCCCTAGCTTCATTGTATTTAATTAAATAAATTGAATTGTTTAATTAAGTCCTTAAGTTATTCTTATTTGATTCAATAAATCAAAATGATTTAAATCAAATATCAAAACTCCTAAAATCCTCCAAGTTAATTAATCTGGATTAATTAACCTCTAATCATAATCACCCATTCTCCAGCTTTTGACTCAACTTGAGTTAAATCTAAACTCTTAACTAACCCACCCCACTTGCACCAATAAATCATTTCTTTGATTTATTATTTCTTCTAATTACTTTCAAAAGGGCATCAAGATGGAATATTCCTCCAATTTGAATCTCTCTCACAAATGATTTGTCCATCTGTAGTCATGGAAAATGTACAATTCGATTCGACACACTTGATCCTGACTACTAACAACATTTCTCCTTGAATCACACTCTCAACTTATCATCACCTTCTGTATCTTAATTAAATAAATCATTATTTATTTGATTAAGTCTTTCTCCTCTATTGATTAAATTAATTAATTTAATTTAATTAACCTTATATCTCTGTTTATTTGAATAATTCATTTTATTTAAATCAAGTCTCTAAAGTCTTCTTATTAAATTGAATAAATTAAACCTTATTTAATTTAATCTAACATTATCCCCTTTAGTTAAATAAATCAAATCATTTATTTAATTAATCCTTTCCTTTCAATTTGATTTAAATCAATTCATAAATTTAAGTCTAAATTCTCACATCTCCTAATTCCTCATTACATTAATTAATCTTTGATTAGTTTAATCTCAAATCATGTCCCATCCTCTAGCTTTTACCACTTGCACATGAAAATAGATTTAATTCATTTATTAAATCTTTATTTTCCCTCACATGGCATAAAAGAGGAATATTCCCTCAAATTTGAATTCAAATTCAAATGGGCTTGGTCCTTCCAACAAGGCAGTTAATGCCTCTTACATGTCCTTGGCCTTGAGCCAAGTGATATTAACTTCATTCTTTTCTCCCTCCAACATGTCACATTCAAATTTCAAATTTGAATCTCATGGCATTTATCATGCACATTGACCAAAATGTGCTCATTCCTCCTCCAATCACATGTGGACAAGTGGCCTTCTCTCATTGGTTGGTCTTTTGTCCCACATTGCTCAAAGTCTTGATTTCTCTTCCAAATTCAAATCTATAAATTGGAGGTTTCTCTCATTATTCATCCATAATTTCATGCAAAGTTACTCTCTTAACATTGAGAGCCAATTTCGTACACATCACTCCATATCTCATCATTTTCACAATTTCATAGCTAGATTATTCTCAAATCTCATCATGGAGATTTGATCAATCTACACAATCAACATTGCAATTTAGGAGTTGGGAAAGGGTCAATTTCAACATTCAATTGGCACCAATTCCCCCATGGGATCATAAGTTTACTTGCTTAATTAGGATTTTCTTTCATTTATTTAGTTTGTTCTTTATTTTCCTAGTTTAAGTTTGAGTAGATGGATTTCATGGGGAATCCTTCATTCTTGTTTGCATTTGATCTAACATCTTGATTTGTTTGTTGTTCTTGTGCAATTGTAGGTTTAGGGGTTCACACCATCCAACAAAGCATTAAATGCTCTTACATGTCTCTTACACAAGTCAAACTTAGCATTTAATTCATCTTTCACCCCCCCTAAACATGTCATTTCATCCAAATTCAAATTTCAAATTGGCACATTGGCCAAAACTTGTACAACCCTCATCCTCTCACATCTTGACAAGTGGCATCTTGTCATTGGCTTGTGAATGATCCCACATCCATCCAAAATCACTCAATCTTTCAACTTTGAATCTATAAATGCAAATCATTTCAACACAATTTGGCGACCACACTACAACACAACTTAATGCACAATCTCTTGCATTTTCAACATAATCATCTTGGAATATTTTTGCTTAGCAAGGATTGGGAAAGGGCTGATTCCTACACAAGAAAGTGGCACCAATCCACTATGAGATAAGGGTTTAATCATGTTTTTGCATATGCTTTTGTTTAGATTGTCTTGTTCTCATTAGTGGAATTATTTAACATGATTCAATATTTCATAGGGATGTTGAGTTTGTTGATTTAAACTAACTTATATTAACAACATGGACTAGTTTAAATCTCTCTTTCAGATTTTGACATCCTCATTCTGGTGCTAGAAGGAGGGCTGAATCAACGTTGTTTGTTTGGACAATCTCTTTTATGAGTTTGAATGTTTGAAGATGTTTCCTCCATATTATTGTTTTGAAAATGTTTCCTCATTCCGCATTCGTGTTTGTTGGAAAATAAAATGAACTTGTAGTAGACTAGTTTTTTTTTCCTAGAGGATATGTGCTTTGTAATTGACTTATAAGTAATGTCACATGTGATTATTTAGAACGCTTCTCTTATTATTCAGTAAAGATGGTACGTAGCAGTAATTGGTTGAAGATAATTTTTCTAGTTTAAAATGACTGTTAAGGTGATACCTAATTATTAATCAACTAATGACTGCATTTGGCATTTTGTTGGTCTCGTGTTAGTTTTCCTATTATTGTGTTCTAATGTTTTATTGCTCTTAGGTTAGTTTACATATTGACATGGAAAAATTAAATGATATGCATACATAATTTTGGAGTGTTGAATGTAAAACACATTAATAATATGCATAATTGGTACATGTCAGCTCTGCATCTACTCTTTAGGGACCTCAACAAAGCATATCCCAAGGATGATTTTCCACTACTTAAAATTGATATGATAGTGGACACAATGATCGAACATGAGATGATATCACTAATAGATGGCTTCTCAGGGTATAACTAGATAATGATCGCAGAGGAGGACCAACATAAGACGACATTTACATGTCCATGGGGTACCTACTACTGGAACATGATGCCATTTGGGCTAAAAAATGTAGGGGCTACATATCAGAGGGCCATGACACTAATCTTTCGTGACATGATACACAAAATTGTCAAAGATTACGTGGATGATATACTGGCCAAATCAAAGAAGAGAAAAAATCACATAGCAACCCTAAGTGCCATTTTCGAAAGACTAGAGAAGTACAACGTCAAACTCAACCCCAAGAAATGTGTCTTTGGGGTACAATCAGGTAAACTTCTGGGATACATAGTATCGATTAGAGGAATAGAGGTGGATCCCGCTAAGGTCAAATCAATCCTCGACATGGAGGCACCAAGGACACTAAAACAACTCAGAGGCCTACAAGGAAGGCTCCAATCCATCCGAAGATTCATAGCACAACTGGCAGATAAACAGATCGTGTACTCACATCTGCTCCACAATGGAGTAGCATACAAATGGGATGACAAGTGTGACCAAGAATTTAGCAAAATCAAAGAATATCTACTTACGCCACCAGTGTTCATGCCACCTATTCCAGGAAAGCCACTAATATTATACATCTCGGCAACAACAGCAGCCCTTCGTGCTCTTTTAGCTAAACACGATGAAAATGGGATAGAGAGGGCCATCTATTACATCAGCAGAACAATGGTCGGCCATGACTTAAACTACTCATTCATTGAAAAATCCTATCTAGCAGTAGTGTTTTCTTCACAAATTTTTTGACATTACATGTTGGCACACAAAATCAAACTCATCGCCAAGATCGATCCTGTAAAGTATCTACTATCAAAGGCAATGCTCACAAGAAGGATGGCTATGTGGGTCATGATACTATCAAAAGATGATATTGAATATGTAGAGCACAAGGCAATCAAAGGACAAGTCATTGCAAACCAACTAGTAGAGGCTCCAATCTATTCAGAGAATCCACTCTTATCAGAATTTCCAGATGAATCCATCTTTAATCTCAGCATAGTCAATCAATAGAAACTCTACTTCAATAGCTCATACACACAACATGGATCAGGGGCCGACATTTTCTTCATCACACCACAGGGGGATTGTATTCCTAGATCCTACAAATTGGCATTCTCTTGCACTAACAACATTGCAGATTATGAGGCTTTAACCATAGGTCTCAGGATTGTAGCACAGTGGTGAATCATGACATTAAAAGTCTATGGGGATTCACAACTTATTATCAACCAAGTCAACGACGAGTACCAAACTAAGGATGATAAGCTGACACCATACAAGAATATAGTAGAGAGCCTCAAATAATCATTCATTGATATCACCTTTGACCAGATACCGAGGGCTAACAAAAAAGAAGATGATGCCATGGAAACAATTGGATCCTTACTAGATATCCCTCACAATGTCCTAAAACATGAATTCTTGGTAGAGCAGCTTCTCGTGCCCACATTCGAGGTACTAGAGTCTGAATATGTGTGCAAATTCATTGGTCTCGGTGATCCCTAGTATCATGAAATCTATACCTACCTGAGAATAGGAGTCCTCCCAGTTGACATAACCCCAAACCTCAAATGAGCCTTCATAAAAAATTCCATCTGTTTTGTCATCCTAGGAGAAAATATTTACCGTAGGAGTATTGAAGGAACCCTATTGCATTGCTTAAATCCTAAGGAAGCCTTGACTACTTTAACTGAGGTACATAATGGCATTTTTTGTTCACACTCGAGTGGTATGAGCTTGGCTAAGAAGCTACTGAGGACTGGGTACTACTGGCCAATAATGGAAAGAGAGGCACACGACTTTGTCAGAAAGTGTTTACAGTGCCAGCAGCATGTATACCTTATTCATGAACCAACTCAAGAACTCCATCCTATTCTTACACCATGGCCCTTCTCATAGTGGGGGCTCAATCTCATTGGAAAAATCACACCCACCTCATCCAACGGCCACAAATTCATCATCACCACCACAAAATATTTCACAAAGTGGGTTGAAGCAATTCCTATGACCTACATAACTGGAAAGCAGATATCCAAGTTCATCTTGAACTATCTCATTTGTCACTACGGTTTCCCCCAATCCATTATCTCTAATAATGGGACACCTTTCAAGAATTGGGATGTGCATGACCTATGTGAGAAATTCAAAATCCAACATCGCTTTTCCACTCCATACTACCCCCAAGGCAATGGCCAAGCAAAAGCTACCAACAAGACCCTTCTAAAAATCCTTAAGAAAACAGTCAATGAATCTAGTCGTGACTGGCATCTATAGCTAAATCCTGCCTTATGGGCCTACCACACTAGTATCTGCATGCCAATAGGTGCCACCCCATTCTCCTTGGTCTATGGATCAAAATCCATCCTCCCTATTGAGATCGAGCTCCCATCGTTGAGAATATCATTGCAAAACCTCATAACAGATGAAGAATATAGGGTCTCATAACTGAATGAGCTAGAGTTATTAGATGAATGATGCATGGATTCCCTCAACCATCTACAATTCTACCAGAATTGCCTGAAGCGCAGCTACAACAAGAAGATCAGGCGACACACCTTTGAAGTCAGCGAACTTGTGCTGAAAGAGAACCAAAAGAAAGTGCCAGATCCAAAAAGCAAAGGAAAATTTGAACCCAACTGGTTGGGAACTTTCATCATCATGGAAAGCTATAAATCAGGGGCATATCAATTGTCAACACCAGAAGGCGAGGCTCTGTAGGAGCCCCTGAATAGCTCCCATCTCAAAAACATTTTATGCCTAAAAAATTCCAAGGTATAAAACCGAAAAATAGAAAAAAATCAGAAAAAGACTTGAAAAAATGGTTACTTTGATGAAAACCTGGCAAACAGGTGTCTTGGTGGCAACAAAATAAAATAAAATACAAAAAATACAAAAATCCAAAAAAATCAAAAAAAGGATTGAAAACAGTAAAGAAAAAAATCGTCCTCTAGTGAAAACCACTTCGGTGGCGCTTTGGACAAGTACCTCGGTGGAAACCTAGCAAATAGGTGCCAAGCATAAATAAAGCACTCTCTATCCACCAGGATCTGCATGACTCGCTCATTCATTGCATTCCACCATATTTCATGTTAGTCTTCTTTCCATCCATTCGTTCACATCCATACCATAGTCTGATCTTGTGCTCGTATCATATTCCACCATAGTACTACTTAGCATATCCTAAGGTTAGTTTGTCCTGCCTTTATCGAAGTAGTCTATTGCATCACGCTAGGGGCATGTTCTTGTACTTGCATCGGACCAGATTCATCTATATTTTTATGATCTTTTCAAATTCATCAAAAAATCCGAAAACATTCATAAAATCAAAACTCCAAAAACATTGGAAAAATCTCAAAAAGTCTTCAAAAAGTTCATCATAAGAGTCTTGTCAGTTTTTCACCTTGCAAAACTATGTTGTCTTTGAGCTTGAACATAGGAAAGGTTGATCTTTGATCATCCCCTGAGACATTTTAGGTCGGTCCTTAGGCATCTGTTGCAATGACAATCTGTTTTCCCATCTATTTCAAATTTTAGGTCAGTCCTTTAGGCATCTGTCACAATAGAAATCCATTTGCCCATCTATTTCACACCCTAGGTTAGTCCTTTAGGCATCTGTCACAATGGAAATCCGTTTGTGCATCTATATTTTCATTGATTCAAGGCTATCGTCAGTCGAACTACGTGGTCTTTGCGTGTATAACATAGGCAAGGCTAATCTATGGATCAGCTCCCGAGACCCCTAGGATAGGTTTGTAGGTTAGTCTCGTCATCGTAAATCTTGAAAATCCAATTTTTTTTGTAAAATACCTCAAAATTCCCAAAAATAGTCTCAAAATATCTGAAAAATCCAAAATGGTGCAGCCATTTCATCTCGCTTTCACTTGCAATAGTCACCATTCATAATAAAATCAATCATCGCCTTCATCCTTGGGTGAGTCAATTGGAAGCAAGCCTAGCAGGTTCAAAAAGTGAACACCCTAACCGTCAGAGTCTTAAATCTAAGTCAGTAAGAATGCAAGTTGATCAACTCGGAGTATCAATAGCTTATCATACAATTAGTCTCACCAAAACCCTTATCACAACATGTCCCAGGATGAATCCTTTCCACGATGGACATAAGCATCAGGTACCCCATAGTAGTTAGTCTTGGGTAGCAGTATGAAGAACATTAGCTTGTTGGTTTACTTTATTTGGTCTTTTTTGACTTATCTTATTTTGTGCTCATTCTAAGTACCTCTTGATGATGCCTAAACAAAACAGGTTTAGAGAGAAAGGAATGGGCCAATGATCATTGTCTCTTTTATCTACTACGCTTGTGGGATACACTTGTAAAATAACTTAGTCATTCATACTTTGTTTGGTTTGTGGAGAGGATTTTTTAGAAATCTTGTTGACCACATAGGAAAGCTTGCTTTCCTATGTTTTGGCCCAAGATGTTTAGAATGTCTAAACTACATCCTGCATAAGGTTCCGTACGCTAAGTGTGAACAAGAATAATCCTATCTAATTGTCAAGTCAAAGTCCATCACACTAGGTACAACGCCATCCTAGTTCTTTATACCTTGATGCATCGTACCTATGTGTGTTAACAAACATAACATAATTGGCCCTTTGAAAATCCCGACTCCTGGTAAGAAAATCACCATCATTCAAATAACTTGTCGGATCTCTAATTTCTTCTATATTATTTCCATACTAACATGGTATCATGAAATTTAATTAGAACATCACCAATGCATTCACCTTGCATCCATAAAATCATTAGCATAAGTGCATATGATATCATATAGATCATACAACATTATCATCATCTTAAGTTATGAGGAATAATATAGATTTGTTATTCTAAGAATCTTAAGAAATCATTGCATTACATTCATTACACATCATACATTGCATGAATTATTAAGGACATAATTAAAATCATTAGCATGTATCAGTTGCATATCATTTATCATTAGCATACATTGCATCCATGAAATCATCAAAATGGATAGAAAAGATACAAAAAGAAATACCTCCATCATATAGAAGCATACATCATATCACATGAACATAAAACATAAGCATCTCATAGCATCACATAGAAATCAAAATGCATCCATACATATCATAAAGGTGAATCATCTCATATATATCATCAAAAAATATATATTGTCATGATACAAAATCAGATCAAGTGTAGATCGAAATACATGATACAATATGGGAAATAATGGAGCTCATGAATCAAAAAATGGAAACTGTCTAAAATCAAGGGCTAGCCCTGCTGGCTACTGCCCTCTCCAACGTGCCTCTCACTATGATCCTCTGGGGGCCTCATCCCCATCTGCTAAGAGAAGTTTGGCACCCAGCCTATTGCTGGCACTACCTGCTTGTAATGTTGCTGATAGTACTCGACCTCTCTGTAAGATCATAGGGAAACTAATCGGCCTTGGGATGATGAAGCTATAATCTTGAGCTGCCTCCGTTGACCAATCTCTTGATCCCTCTCGGCAGTAACAATCAAAACCTGCTAATGAGCCTGATCCCTCTCCGCAGTCAATACCAGAATATGACCCTGCAACTGCTGGATCAACAAACCTCTGTGGTCTAGCTACGCTGGTGGCTACTACTGTGGGACTACTCTATCCCCATCTCTGGGCTAATCGACTTGTGACTCTACCTATGGAGGTGCCTGATGTGCCTGATCTCTGGGAGGTGTCTGATGAGGAGGTGTTCCACCTCCTCCTCTATCTTTTTCCCCATCCCTATCACCTCTGCCCCCTGTCCTCTGCCCCTGCCAGCTGATCTGCCTCTAGGCCTCTGCCGTGGAACTGCCACACCAAGAACGGTCAATCTCAAAGGAGGTCTAAACCAGGCTCTGTACGCCTGGGTCACCACTGCATTTGCTGGACCCTGATCATATGGCCACGGTTGGGCCACTAGTTGTTTGAGTGAGAACAATGTCTTAGCTATTGGGATGGGCTGGCCCCATGCTATTTCTCTCATAGTACGAGCGAAGATCACCATGTACTGATCATCTAGTTTGTCTTGGACCTCACCAAATTGTTGGGCCACCCTGTCTAGGAGATACCACTCTATAATGGTATGCTCCCAACCCTACATCCATCTATCCTATTGGGCAAAGAATAGCTGCTCCACATCATCATACCATGGGCCTATGCCCATCCAAGGTCTCCAGATGAACTCTCTCATCTCATCAAGAACTCGTTGCCAATAGGCAAGACCACCTGTACCAGTGTGAGTAAAATGGATCTGTGCCCTGCCATATCGCTAGACAACGGGGTGATCAATATCAAGAACAACTGGGGTAACATCTAGACGAAGCACTGGAATCCGCTCTAATGCCTGGATGTGTAACAAAGTAACTTTGGCCCCTAGGGCCCAACTATCCAGATATGTAGCCTCATGTAAATACCTATAGAGGTAGGTCAACATCACTAGCCCCCAAGCAAAGCACTCCCGATGAACGCACATCCGCTGCCATGCCAGTCCCAGCCTGGACTAAAATATCAACCTCATCGATCAAGTGCCAAGAGAGGAAAAATAATGGCTGCAACAAGTAGCTTGTAAGTGGGTGCTCTACCTTGATATCGCTCAAGGTTGATCTATCCATCCGAAAGGATGAGCTCATTAACACCCATGACATCAAAGTAGGCCTCTCTTCCCTCCTCTGGATTGCAAATCACTCTGGCTTCATGGATAGGCAATCGAAGGATGCGACAGACATCCTTGAGAGTGATGGTAGCGTTGCCGGTAGGAAAATGAAAGGAGGAAGTCTCACTATGCCATCGCTCGACCAAAGTAGTCATCATACCCAAATGTGTCTGAACAGGAGGGATGTAGGCAATGAACCAAAGATGAAGAATACCAAGCTGCTCCTAAAGATATACATGCATACCCTACAATCTTCTAAGCATTTGACATCTGTGCTCCCTCGAATGAAGTATATCAAGCTCCTCTTGCGCAAGGGAAACCACCGCATCAACTCTTGTAAAAAAATCTACCTATCATGTCAGATTTTCGCAATGGAGATAGAAAATGTGGCGCTGTTTGCAATTGTGACACAATTTGAATAGTTCTAAACTGCACCGCAAGACGGACCTTGACAAACCTAATTTCTAAACTGTGTCACACGACGCTATTTGTGCACGCGACCAAATTTAACCCTAGAGACCCTAAATTCCTAACTGTGCCACACGACGCTCTTTGCATATGCGGTCCAATATAGGACCATGTGGCATCGACTGAGCACTTTCAGTGGTGCTATATAATGCTGCTCAACCTAAAAATGATATGGACCCTAATTAATGCACAAAAAATGAGAAATTGAAAGTCATGATAGGGGTACATACCATGGGTCCTACATCGACTGGCTGCTGGTACACTCGTGCTCTCTTCGACACGTGCCTAGGAAGTTGTCATTGCACCATCTCGACCGAAACTCAGAGCTCAAAGTGCATAAAATTGAAAAGGCTAAGTGTGCAAATGAATTGAAAGTGACCCCTCGAGGTCTATTTAAGCATGAAAATTAGGGTTTTTTGACCTAATTTGGCCATCCAACTAGGGTTTTGGTCCCTCTGCTCCCATTTTCATCCAACCAAGGGCCATTTTGCATCTTTTTTGGTGTTTTAATGCGTTTTTGGGCTTTCTGGGGCATTTATGGACCTGTCAAGCACCTTCTCCTCTTTTTTTCGAGAGATCATCCAAAAATTAAAAAAAATCATCCGATCTCTCAAGGGGGCAATATACCAACATAATCCTTTTGTTGGGGCAGCAGTGGGGCATTCAAAAAATGTTAAAAATTTTGAACTTTGATCACGGTAGTTTATTCTTTGAATCAATGCAACAAGTACATTGCTTCAAAGAGGGGCAAAATGTAAACATGGAAAATGTACAATTCGATCCAACACACTTGATCCTGATTTACTAACATTATTTTCATCCTAAATCATACTCTCAGCTTATCAACACTTTTCATCTCTTAATTAAATTAATCATTATTTATTTAATTAAGTCTTTCTCCTTTGCTGATTAAATTAATCAATTTAATTTAATATTCTTTGTTTATTTAAATAATTCATTTGATTTAAATCAAGTCTCTAAAGTCTTCTCATTAAATTGAATAAATTAAACCTTATTTAATTTAATCTAATATTATCCTCTTTAGTTAAATAAATCAAATCATTTATTTAATTAATCCTTTCTTCTCAATTCTGATTTAAATCAACTCATAAATTTGAGTCAAAATTGTCAAATCATCTAATCTCTCATTAAATTGATCAAATCTTTATTAATTTAATCTCAATCACTAAAATCCTCTAGAGAATGCAACTTGCACATGAAAATAGATTTTATTCATTTATTAAATCTCTATTTTCCCTCACATGACATAAAAGGGGAATATTCCCCCAAATTTGAATTTGAATCCAAGTGGGCTTGGTCCTTCCAACAAGGCATTTATTTCATCTTAAAATTCCTTTTGGATTGACCCAACTGGTCATTACTCCATTTGACTCTCTCTCCACCTTGTCATTTCAACATTTTCAAAATTCAAATTTAGGAATTTATGGGCACTTTGATCAAAACTTGCACAACCATCAACCATTCACATTGTGACAAGTGACATTTGACCATTGGTTGAAAGTTAGTCCCACATTGCTCAAATCTTGCTCTTTATTCCAAATTGAAATCTATAAATGAAAGGTTCTTCCTCTCATTCAACATCCACAATCTCATGCAAAGTTACTCTCTTCACATTGAGAGCTAATTTTGCCCATTTCTCCTCAAGTATTCATCATTTTCATAATTTCACAACTAGGTTATGCCAAAATCTCATCAAGGAGATTCAATCATCCACACATTGACACAAACCTTACAAAGGAGTTGGGAAAAGGATGATTTTGACACACCAATTGGCACCAACTCCCCCATGGGATTAAGAGTTTGCATGATTAATTAGGATTTTACTTGTCTTTCATATTTTTTTCTTCATTTTCCTAGTTTAATCTTTGTAAGTGGATTTCATGGGGAATACTTATTTCTATCTTGCATATTGATCTAATAAATGTGTTTGTTTGTTATGTATGTGCAGGTATGAAATCAGAGTTCACAATTTTATCTTCACTTATCATGAATATAAATTTATTCTAATATTCAAGGGATCGAGAATCCAAATGAAAATTGAATTAGTTGAATTAAACTCATAATAATTAGAACATTTACCTATTTAATTATAACTCAAAATCTAGCTAGATCAAATACCTAACTCAATGAGGATGACAATAATTTGATGTTATTATCTCAATAATGGAGGAATGAATTATAATTTATATTGTGGATCAACTCAAATAGTATGAAGATCAATGTTTACTCTATTATTAAATTCTGATTCTACTTAAGTAGAAGATAAATCTATATTGCTAGTTTCATAAACCAAGATAAAGAACATGTATAATTAAAAATGCATGAATCGGCCTCCATTAAACAAGATATCATGAATGGAGATAATAAACTTAACTCACAAAGATTGTCATATTTTAAACTATATTGTATATTAGTAAACTTATACTAACCACAGTAACAGATCCCTATATCAGAAATATACTATAATTATACATGGAGATACATTTATTCTTACAAGAGATAAGTCCATATCAAGTAATGATTTATTACTACAAGGAAATAGATCTCTATATCAGAAACACTAAGGAAATAATCACAAAGCTATGTCACACTTTCAACCAACTTATCAACACAACTGAATTTAAGTATTTTTAACTAAAAATCATTTTTGGTTAAATGTATGATCTAGTAAGATTCATTCTAGCTAAGATAGATACTTCCACAACTTTTTCAACTAAAATTATTGGCTAAAAATATATGGAGCACGACTTTGAGTCCAACTTACCAAAAAAGTAAAATTATTTGAAAAACTTGAAGTTCAATAACTTCTACTAATGTAAATAACATTTTTTTAAAAATATAAAAATACGATTTTGTAGATCCATAAGTGTAGTTTTCAAAAATATATTTATTTTGATAGTTTAATTAGTATTTATATTTTATATTTTATTTTTACTAAAAGTAGGTTATTGACACAAAATATTAGGTTCATTACCATGCCAAGGAAAAATACTAAAACTTATTCAAAAAAATAGAAAAAATTATGGTGCACCAGATAAAATAATCTATTTGAAGATGGTATATTTTTTTTTTCCATTTTAGATAAATATTTAATATGAAAGTTGACGTCCCATGGAAACAAGTATTTTTGATTCAAGCACATTTTAATATTTATTTAAAAATATATTTATCAAAATTAGAAAAAAGTATATCCATGCACTAAAGTTTCAAGTTATATATACACACAAAAAAATTGAAAGAAAAAAAATTACTATAAAAAGTTTGACATTCCATGCAACTTCATTTTTCAGCATTTTATCAACACCTAAATTACAGTGTTAATTTATTAAAAACTAATTTAAAATAATTTTTCAATTGTTTTAAAAAAATACAAACATAAAATATACTAAAAAATACATATTTTACTAGTTTACATCATTTCAAAATTCAAAACATATATGCCACTTTTTAGTGATTCAAGTTTAAAAGTTGGATCAGTGTTGACCGTTTCCTTTATAAGTGTGACACAATGTTGTGCTTTTACCCTATTCCTACTTCCCCACCATTGGGTGACATATTGATGGTGACATTAACTTTCTCAACATCATCAATGCCTATAGTAGGTTACCAAGTTTATGCAAGATTGTTAGTTGTTGGCGTTAAGTGGTATTGTATTAAAAAAAAATTAGGTTGTGTCCTTGTCCTATCTATTCAATATAGGACATGACAAAACTAAACAAGTTGAATGTAATGGAGATGGTGTTGTGTAGAAGGTGTTGCAAGTATGGATATGTGTGATGGTGTTGTGATTATTATCAACACAGTTCAAGTTGGTTGCAGATGGTACTTGTATAGTTGAGATATTGTAGAAGTGCTTAGAGTATGTGGAGCTATATTTATGAAGTTGTAGTTGTTCTTTTGAGAAAAAATGAGAAATGATGAAGGCAGTGTTGAAGTGTGTTCTGAGTGTGCTCTGGTATTGTGCTTTGTATTTATTCTATGTTGATCCCATGCTTGTGTGGATCTATAAGTGTGTTCATGAGCTTAAATGGATAATATATCTTGACTTTTAGCTTTTGGTTTAATGGAGAGTAAAAGATATGTTCATTAGTGTGTGAGCTGGTTTGGCAGAACTATCTGTTTGTGGATTGGGAGAAATTTTTTGGCTTTGCAATCGTTTGATTTTTGGTTTCAGATCTTGCAAATCTGGGAGATAACTCTTTTTCATGGTTTCTATGTTTTGACAAATTTTCTTGTGATTTGGCGCTCTGGAAGACCTACTTCAGAGCTCCTGTGTGTTTCTAGTTGGTCTGGGTGGACTATTGAAGAGTTCATTGTGAATGGAGTTTGTTGTAATTACTGTGGATGTACTTGAGGTATTCTTAGAGATGGTAAAATGTTTGGTGAAGCATGCTGAGTGATCCATGTGTGATCATCTTTTTGGAGATGTGTTTACTTCAAAGATCATTGGTGTTTTCATTAGGTTTGGCCGACCTGGTGTCTACATGTTACATTAAGCTTTTGTATCAATTTGAGGAAGTGTGTGATTGATCCAAGATGTTGTTTGGGTCCTAAATTAAATATTTAATTAGCCCTCTCTCATTCTTATCCACCGTGGGAATGTTGAGTAGCCGACGTAGTTTGAATTTGTAAATGAAATTGTATAGCCAACCTTGGAGAATATTTCTAGGGTTGAAGATGGTATAAAACCAAATCAAGTTGTAACGAATTTGATATTCATCCATCCATGATTTGAGCAAGTAAGTGAAGTGTGCGAACAAGTGCGAAAAGTAGAGAATGGAAGAATGAATTGAGGCAAAAAAATTTTAAGGTGTTAGATTCTTGAAAGTAGTGAGCTGATGGTGTTTACAATATTCTGATAAAGTTGCTAATGTGTGGAACCTTAGTGGTGGATGTTCAGATATCCTTTCTTTTTTGTAGGCAGTGAGCCTCCTTTTGGATAGTGAGTCGTTTATTGGCAGTGAGCATTTGTATTTGGGTAGTGATCCCTTTGGAAGTGAGCTTTTGTATCCTATATTGCATTACTACTATATTGTGAGTTAATCCTCATCATGGTTTTTACCTCATTGGGTTTTCCATGTAATTTGGTGTCTTTGGTTTTTTCTTTCTTTTATCTACATTTCATGTTTACTCTTAATAACATATTGAAGTTAAAGTGAAGAGATTATGTTTAGAAGTAAAGTGATTTGATATAACTGATTCACCTCCCCTCTCAGTTTTCTTGTGCATTTCAACAAAAGGTTCCATAAGAGGCTCCTTTTGTGCCCCCTCCATAGTCTCAGATTGACATTGCCAAGCATATTGAAACTAATATTGGTGAGTTTTCCCCTCTGCATGCTTTCCCTAGGTCCTCTACGCTAGATATCAAGAATAATTTGTGTGTTTCTTTGGAAAAGAATGATGTTGTATCTCAGGATAACCTTAGCAAGCATATGCAAGAATCTCTTTCTTTATTGGGATTTAAAGATCTGGAATCTCATTTTCCATTTAATACAGAGGAAATGGAGGATACTTAGACTCAATTTAATGGGAAATACAAAAAGAAGAACAAACTAGATGTGGGGAATGAAGAAAAATAGGGGAGAGTGAATAAAGAGTCCAAATCGAGATATGATGCAAGAGAGCTTACCTCAAGAAAACAAAGGACCCTTTAGGGTTTCTCAAATCTTACAAAATATAAGAAATAGTTGTGGGGAGGCTTCTCCCCTTTAGTTAGTATCGGTTGTATATTGACATCCTATTTTTCATAATGAAGATCATGACATGGAATATTTGGGGCTGAATGTCCCTCTAAAATAGCATATTCTTAAATGTTCCATGTAATGCCCCACCAAAGAACCCCAGAGGACAAACAACTAACTACAAATTATGGTACAATTTAAAAAAAAGAAGTGAAATAACATGAATTTCCAAACTAATCTAAACACAAAATTTAAGCTATACTATGTCCTCCAAGGTTCTATGATTGCATTACAAACCTATCTATTATCCAATCTAAACATACATTGTAAAATAACTAACAACAAGAGTCTATTTAAATCCATTGCATTAAATGAATTAAATGTATATATTTCCACATATACAACACTATCAAAGACCATATATTATGAACCAAAGAGCACATATAAAACTTCCCATATATAGGGTAGATCATTACGGGTATGTGTAGCATCATGATGGGCCAAAAAGTGGCAATATGATGGGTATGTAGCTGACAACCTTTTTTTAACCCAAAATTGATGAAATGAAAAGGGTTTTGAAAGGAGATTCTCAACTTTCCACCAATATAAATTATGATTTAATTTTAATTCAATAAATAATTATTATTCATTTTCTATTGAATTACGACAAAAGTCCCGATTTTTAGGCTGAATGAAAAACATCTATAGCTTTCAAATGGTATCATATTTTTTGAATCCAAAACATGTGTCACATTCTATGCTTCACATAATATAAGATTAGAAAAGAAATAAATGAATTTCATGAATTTTTGACCAATTTAAGGTGGTTAGACATACGAGTCTTTACATTTTTAAAAATTTTCCATAAAAAAATTATAATTAATTATTTACTTGGAAAAAAATTATAAAAAAATATGCATCACATTGGGACATGAGTCCTCTACTTATATCTAAAATATTATAAAAAAATATTATCATTTAAATGTGGTTAGGGTGGTCAAATAGACACCTACTTCTTATTTTTCCCTTGAAATTTAAGTACCAATGTATGGAAATTTCAAATTTTCACCAAATAGATTTTATTTTTTTGTAAATAAACCTAGTAATTTAGAACCTAAATTAAATTTTCTACAAATTCTATTCTTAAATATTTTTGAAATAATATAGATAACTTATTCAAATTTTTATGTCAAGTTGCTGAACTCTAATTTTTTTGAATTTTTTGCCACATAAAGGCCTATTTTTTCCAGGATGATCATGCACATACCCTTACACTGTTTACAAGTTTACAAAAAAGCTTCCCTTATAACAATAGGAAGAATAAATCAAGGTTACATTACATAATACAAATGGAATACAAGATCGTTACATAACATAAGCAACTATCTCACGAACTGGTACAAGCTCCAAAATCTGCCACAAGGTGCTCACGAACAACAGCTGAAAAACCCAATGGATAAAAAGAACATTCCACCTAATCATGTGGAACCCTAAGGTCCACCCTGTGTGATCCCACAATACTGGTTTACAATTTCTGGCCCAATTGAACATTGAAATATTTTTTTCTACCTAAATTTTCACTTTCAGGCACTTATAGTGGCTAAACCGTGAGGAAATTGAAGATGTTGCAAACTAGTGATTTGTGACATTAGTTCTGAAGATTCTAAATATAATTTTTTCAAAAATTTTGGAATCAAATTTCACTTTTTTTTCCATCTCCTTCGAAAATTAGTTTTTTTTCAGTAAACAACACTTTTAAGGAGTGACGCTCACCATATACAACATAAAATTTTTTCCATGAAGAATAAAATTCTATTTTCTTCAAATTTAGATTTATAACTACGATATCTAGTGCTTCCAATTGGTTTCATAGTGTTTTATTGAATATGTTTTCCTTAATCAAATTTCAAAGTCAAACCAATTACAATTTAAACATAGGCAGACCATATACAACATAACTTTTTTTGTATGTATCGAAATTCAATATATTTTGTTGGATCAACGACTTTAATATCTGGTGCACTCATATTTTTCAAATTTTTTTGATAATCTGCTATTTTTCCACATCTGCAGAATAGAAAGCTTGATTTTTGATGAAAACCCTATGTTTAATAAAACTAAAAAAAGAAATACATAATAAAACCAAAACATATGGGTTGGGGCCCTAGCTCGGTTCGCTAAATATTTCTTGTTGCAAGAGGTTGGTCACGAGGTCTAGTCTCCCCCACCCCCATGGTATCGGAGGGGGTGTCATGCCAGCGCTACCGGTCACGTTAAAAAGTTTACCAGGCACACTGTAGTTTATAGGGGGTTGTGCTACCCGATTCTTGCAGTCTAAAAAAAAAAAACCAAAACATATTAAAATTATATTCATTGGATGGCTCAATCCGAGGATTACCATCATCCAGTTGGGTCTATGAAGTCTCCTCCATTTTCATCCTCAACCTGAGCTTTGAAGGGAAAAAAATGGTTTCTTTTTGGGCCAAAGGGTGAGAAGGTGGGAAAAAGGGGGGTTCAGGTGAACCAGGGGTTCGAGCGAACCCCCTTTCCAAAAATGTTTTTTTTTTTTTGGGGAATGGTGGGCCTAGGGCATTTAATGGGTTCGCTCAAATCTAGGTTCTAGTGAACCCTCTTTTGGTTCCCTCAAACCAATAAGTTCGTTTGAACCCTAAAAACCAATTTGTTTAGCATGGGATCATTTTTTGCAAATTTTCCTTCCTCACTCGAATTGTAAAACACTTTTGTGGGTTTACCTATATACTATATAGAATATATACATAGTATATATTATATATAATAGAATAATATAATATAATATAATAAATATAATATATATAATATATTAGTATATTAGTATATACTAATATATTAAATATTATGTATTATAAATAATAGAGGTAATGGATATCCATTTATAACAAATATCCATTTCAAACGAATATCCGTTTCAAATAGATATCCATTTTGAATGGATATTTGTTTCAAATGGATATCCATTTCAAATGGATATCTATTTCGAAAGGATATCTGTGTTGAACGGATATCCGTTTATAACAAATATCCATATTGAATGGATATCCATTTTTCCTAAAAAAATTAGTAGGCCTAGGATTTGGTTCAGGATCTGAAAGGTCAACCAAAAAAATGTGTTTACAAAATTTCCTTAGTTTTTTGAAGTTCTCCCTTGTGGCTAATGAATTTATTTTATTTGAATTTGATGAAACAAAAAGGATTTATTAAAAAAAATTCCATCTTTCTTCCAATATAAGATATACCTTATTTTGAATTTAATAGATAATTATTATTGATTTTCTACATACATTACAACTAAAGTCCCGATTGATAGGTTGATTGAAAACCTTCTATAATTTTAGAACTCTTTCACATTTTTCGAATCTAAAAGATGTGTAACATTTTATGCTTCACATACTGTAGGATAAAAAAATTGAATTTCATATTTTTTTGACCAAGTTATGGTGGTTAGACAAATATGTTTTAATAATTTTGAATGTTGTAATTAAAAAATCATAACTAATTATTTAAATAGAAAAAAATTACAAAAAAATTGTGATACATCTAGGCATGTGTCTAGAAAGTTTCAGAAAAAAATATTATTTTTTCTTGTACTTAGGGTGGTTAGCCATACACCCGCTTCTTATATTTTTCCTCAAAATTTAGTATATTTAATACTTTGAAATTTCAAATTTTCACAAAATAGATTTACTTTTTTCCAAAAAAGGACTAGTAGCCTTGAAAATAGATTCAATTTGCTATAAATTTTGTTTTTACATATTTTTCAAATTATGTTAATAACCTATTCAAATTTTTATGTCAAGTTTCCTAACTTTTCTTTTTTGAATTTCATTACCACTTAGGGGCCTAGTTTGGACCCCCATGATCTTGCACTGACCCTTTACCTTTTATAGATAATAGTATTATTGACTAATCAAAAAATAACTATAATAACCATATCAATATGAGACTATATCTTAACTCCTACTTATAATATTGAGCAGGACCCATTCACCATAGGGCAAATGAGTCAGTGAGGATTGAAAAAGAACTTTTGGTGAAAGGTACACATCATTTAATGCTTTCTAGATCTTCCTTTTGACTATTAGTTGGGTAAGATTTGATTACTGTTTCTCATTGACACTTTGTGACACACATATTGAATGAAACAAGGATAAATAGGTGAATCATATGGTGAACCTTTTTTTCTTCATTTCATTTTGGTGAACTCGACCTTTTGAGAATTTTAATTTTCTAATTTTAGAGTCCTTTTTTATCCTAGATTTAGATCTTTCATTCATTTGCATTCATTACATTGGATTAGGTCTCATTTGGGGTGTCTAGTTTGCATTCAACTTTGCATTTCATTTAAGGATTTAGGATTTCATATTTTGCATTCTTTAAATTTGAAAAACATAAAAAAATCAATCATCTTGCATATCATATACATCATATTAGCTTGTGTTTGAAAATTGAAACAAAAATTGTATATCAAACTAGCTTTTCTAGGTTGTCATTTTGTCATAATTTGCACTTGCATTTCAGATTGCATTCACAAAAAACTGAAATTGAAACTTGTTGTAACAAACCTGAATATGAAAACCACTAATAAGCACTTAAAATTCTGTACAAACTTGTTTCAAAAATTTGATCTAGGACCCATTCACCCTAGGGTGAATGAGTCCCTGATCAAGCTTATAATCTGATTTTTTGGGAATTAAAATCTTCATTTCTGCATTTCTGTGGGCTATTTTTAGATTTTTGTTTCTATTTCTAGAATTTTTATTTCATCAATTTGATCATATTTAGGTTAATTTGGAACATTTAGTGCATTGTGTGATTTTTGAATTGCATTTACTAGACTTCATTTTTAGATTTTTACATAGTGTAATCAGCAAATTACCTTGTTTAGAATCTAAAAATTGCATTTACACATTGCATTCTAGGTCATTGCATTGCACTTTACCTTCTTTCCATTTTGGGTTGGCATTGAGTTTGTGAAACTTTTATGAGATTTACAACTTGGTGTCCTATTAGCAATACTATTAGGAGACATAGTTTGAGACTCATGTCATCTTATGATACACCATCATTATGGATCTTAGGTTTTCTAACTCTTTTTCTAATAGTTTTGATAACAGATCGCCTATGGATCATAACATGCATACTTCATTTCCCATGACTTCCCTCTCTAAAATCAATGTTCATGATGTTAACAATACCATCCCTACCATGACTAGTTGTACTCAAGCTTTGGGGTATACCCAAAGCCAAGGTGGAACTTCAATTCCTCCTTGTACAGTACCCATTTCAATTCCTACGTACACTAGTACACTCAAGTTACCACAACTATTCAGCCTACTAGCAATGTCAACACTTAGGTATTTCCATAGGGAATCCTTCTAGCTTTGTGCATTTAAATATTATATCTGCTCAACCATCCTCCCTCAAAAATTTACAATTCATTTCCCTCTACTTACATATACCACTCCACCTTATTCTCCTTCACCTTAAAATAATAATAATGATGCTATTATTAACACACTTTTGTAAAAAGCTAGACCACGAGAGCCTTAAAGAATTTTTCAGAGGTGAGGAGACCCCAGTTCGGAACCAAGTGGGATTTGAAAGGGAAGCGCTTCCTAAGCCGTGGGACATGGTGTGCATGGCGCTGATGAAATATGTGACTCTAGAAGGTAGATATAAAACCTGTTTCTTTTATCATTTCCCTCTGTTAAACCATCTTAGGCATAAAATGCTTCTCAGTTTCCCATTTTTCCTTTTAATAGACCTAGAAAGTTTAGTTGACAAGTGTAAAGATTCGGCCAACCATAATCCCTGTGATCTCCCACCGCTCCCGCTCCATCAGGGACTTATCCTTCGTCTGTATCACTTTCATCTTGCCCTTTGTCAGCCTAAAGCCATCACCACTATCCACATTGAGGACATTGAACCCCTTTCTACTATGCATATCTCCCTGGCCGAATCTAAGAGTCCTCCTCGGAAGTCTAATGTAGACAAAGTGGGGAATGCTAAAACCAAATTTTCCACCAAAAAACTCAAGGGTGGTTTGGGCAAGGCCCATGCCAGTGTGGCGGAAGGGCTCTGTGAGATAAAAGGCATGCAGGTTGACACGGCTATTAATGTCACTGCAATGAAAAAAGGTAAGGAATGCATGCAGGTTGCGACTGCTAAGGATGGTAAGGGTAAGAATACTGTCAGGAGAGATTCTAGAGGGGATACAATTGTGGGGAACATGGAGATGACTGGAGGGGAAAGTGCTAGGAGGAGATCTGGGAGGTTGGCCAAGAATAGCAAGAAGAGGTTAATCATTGAGGATTCTGAGGAGGAGCAGTCAAACAACAAGGGTTACAAGGAAGAAGAGTCTGAAGATGTGGAGGAAGATATTGTGGAGAGGCCCCAGCTGGCTTTGGTGGACAACAAGCTTCCTTTTGATGGCTCCGGTTCTCACTCTCCGCACCCGCTGGTGGATGAGCTGGGTGAGGTTCAGGGAGCTATGGATGTTGGGGTGGATTCGTGCGAGGTGGCGAAGAGATTGGACACTCTTGACAAAAGATTTTAGGGGTTAACCTGTTTCACCATGAAATTGGGGCACTTTGTTACAAGCACTCTGTCTAATTCTATAAAAGAGGAACTGGAGGGGAACAATAGCTAGGAAAACAAAGAGCGGGTGGGAGACGAGGTGGTGGACCTCCTAATTAAAAATTGGGATGATGCCAGTTAGTTGCTCTCGGTGCCTGTCTGTCGGTTGTTTCTCAGCTGTTGTTGTGTTACCTTTGGGCTGTTCCTGTGTTATTTTCCTTTTTATGTTAGCTATTTAGTTTCGTCCTTTTCTGGCCCTTGTGGCTCATTGTGAAGGGTACAATGCCCTGTAAATGCTATTTAACTTTACAAAAACACACTTTTGTAAAACATGTTAGCCCTTCAACAACAAATCACCACCCTAAATCAAAACAACACTGGTCAACCTTTAAAATACATCAAAACCAACCCTTTATCCCTAGAGATATTGAGAACACAAATGTCACAAGGTATAGAAGTTCCTAGATTTGAGAAATATTGTGGGAAAGGAGATCTCGTTAGCCATGTTTCCACTTATACAACCCTATGTAGTGATTTCATCTTTGAAGATAAACTCTAGGCTAAACTATTCCCTAGGTCATTAAAGGATACTGCTTTAGAGTGGTTTTTCTCCTTAATGAATAATTCAATTAGTTCATTGAATGAGCTTATTGATGCCTTTTACAACCACTTCCACATTCACATGGGTCCCAAGATGACCCTAGCTGATTTAATGACATGGAAGCAAAAGGATGATGAGAAAGTGATTGATTTCATACAAGATATCAAATCATTTATTCACAAATAAACATTAAGATTCTTGAATATGACCTTCAGTGAATGTTTATTTCTAATTTATAGCACAAAATCCAAAACAAACTTGAGATGTTGAAATTCCCTCCTTCACATAATTTTGTACAATCCTTCGTGATTATCAGAATTCAATTGATGATTGTGAGTGAAAAATCCCTCTATCCATCTTGAAAAGTTTGATTCTGCACCTCAAAATAGTTACCAACCTTTCAAGAAATAGAATAAGGGCTTTTTACAACTTAATTCCCCTCATCCAAATAAAAAACCTGATAAGAAGGTGGCTGCCATGTAAAGAAAACAAATTATTTTACCTTTGCAAATGGGAATGGAAAATTTACCCCTTTACCCAACAACCCTTGTAATATCTTGCTACATCTCATGGAAATAAATATGCATTCCCTACCTCCAGTCAAAGCTCCCGATCCTAATAAACCATTACTCACAAACTATAGGCCAAACTCTTATTGCCATTACCACTCAACAAAATGGATATTGATCTAGAATATTGTAAGTGTCTTAAACATCTTGTGAAAGAACTCATTGATTCTAATCATCTTCTAATTAGAGGTGTGGATGATCATGGTAATAAGTTTGTATCTCCTCCTAACCAAAATTTACAAATATTTACAAATCCCATGCCGAAACATACTATTTCATTTGTCAAAGCTAGTGACGTAAAGAATGATGTGATGAATGTTGACACAGATGATGAAACCACAAAAGATGAAAATATGGATAAAGTGGTTGAAGTAGTAGATTTTATTGACGCTAAACCTCGTAAAGGCTCAACCAAAATGCACCTTGATATTTATTTCTCACAAAAGGACATAATCAAGCCTGCACCCGATGGTCCTCTTTACATAGCTAGAAGAAACAATGACAAGCCTACTAATGGGATATTAATTGATCCCATCTATGTAGAGAATGTGATCACTGAAGAGTTACTATTTGTGTATGAACTCTATCAAGATACATATGAAAAACTAAAAGCATGGATCAAAATGCATAATGGTTTTGCTTGCCCCATGATATGATCGATAAATCTCCCTCTAAAGGTCGAATCAAAAACATTAAATGTCTCATTCACCATCATCTCATCATCAGATCAATTTCATGTGAAGTGAGGCTATCCATTGCTTCGCTTCATGAATGTGATCTTGTTAGTTGTGCATAAGTGTTTAAAGTTTCCCTTTGGTAAGGAAATATTTATTGTACATCATAGTGGCTTTAATCCCCTGTCTTCTTGTCAAAACATTTCATTAGATTTCTTCTGGCCTGAGCCTATTGAACCTATTAGACCTCATGAGGACTAATTTTTTCAAATAATATCAAAATTTTAAGGAAAAACACATAGCAGACTTATCCCTTAAAAACATGCCACAACCTATGATTGATCCACCTATCCTTGATGAACCACTGCTTGAACATAAACCCCTTCACATATCCAAGAGCAATCTATGACAAATCCTTCTAACATTTCCTATAAGAGACCATGAGATAACCAAAAAAATCTTATTGTGCCTCCTAAAATCAAATAAGTCTAAAAATCTAAAGAGAATGTGGTTGAGAAACCTCCTATGGTTCCTTCCATTCCTCAGCTAAGGGGATAAAAGGAACCTATGGTTGATAAACCCGCTCGTACATAATTACAAATTGAAAATAGATTGAAATAAAATCTAAATGGTAGAGAGAATAGGCATAGACATCGTGATATTAATCGTATATTAAAAAATAAAGAAGAAAAGAGCAACATAGAAAATAAAAATCCAAACTTGTGCAAGGTATGATGTCTCTTTTCCCTCACTACAACAGTAACATGAAAAAAATTCTATGAATATTGTCATTCGACCTCCTATTGTGATTAATTTAGATGATGAAATTGACATTGAAAAGATTGATGAACAAGTGCATAATGATTTGAGTTCATTTTTCTTCTCTTCTATGAGCTTAAATGAAAATCCTCCTAAAAAGAGTGTTGAATTGGGTGCATTTCCTAGTTCAAAACTTGATGTTTTCACTTTGGCTAGTTGTTCTCCTTCCATATATACCAAACATGATTAGGATGTAGATGACCTACTATAGGTTTAATCACATGTGCCTCCCTAGTATTTTTCTTTGTTTTCTTTTTCATGTTTCTTTACGTGATTACATGTGTGTAATGTGATCCCCCGTATTATTTTTTTTTATGTATATCTCTCTCTTTTTGTGCATTCCTCTATATGTACCTACATTCTTCTCTATGTCATAAACATTTTATCTTTTTGGCTTGTCTTTTTATTTCCTTTTGGGGATGATGCAAGGTGTTGAGATATTTGGGTCTCCTCCATGTTGACCCAAAACGATTTTTCTTTGTTTTCGCTCTCTTTGTGTCATTCTTCTAGTTCTATTAGTATTTGGGGAATAATGAAATTTCCAAGATCTATGACAAAATTTTATGAAAGATATACGAACCCTGAATCCATAGATCCCTTATGGATTTTTGGGGGAAACCCCTCCCTCATTTTTCATGACATAACTTTATTTTAGAAAAATATGACTTGGCATAGGGATTTTCGAGTAAGCTCTTGTGCCTTAGGAGTAAACATTGGCTACTTTAAATAATTTTCTCACAAAAATGGTGTTAGCAACCACTTTAAAGTGGGGGCATACACTAGTAATATCTTTCAAAAAATTTCGTGTTTCATGTTTCATGGTGTAATTTTCTTTTTTCTTGTGATGCACCCTTTTCTTGGTGGTGTCATTTGGTTTTATGTTCTCCAAGAGTGTGATATTTCTTAGCATACAAATTTATTCTTAGTGGTGATGCAAAGTAGTGCATTCCCTAAATTGTGAAACTTTTACTCTTGACTTGTCCTCTCTTGGAGATATTAGGCATGATGTTCCCTAAGAAGAATACCTTACACAAATGAAACAAGATTCCATTGAACAAGAACATATATATAATGTTCATAAGTGTTTGGCATAACACAACTTGCTAATCTTGTGAAGCTCTAACCCAAATAAAGGCCACCAAGAATAACACACCTTTCTTTCATGTGGAGCCTTCCCCATGTTCATAGGTATTTGGAATAACACAACTTGTTAAGCCCTATGGAGCTCAAAACTCTAAATTTAAGGCCACCTAACATAACACACCTTGCTTGCTTGTAGAGCCTTGGCTAGAATTGTGGTGCCTTATTGAAGTTGTCAGGGGGATAGATTTGATAGGGTATGGGAGCCTAATATGATTCTCTCATTTGCCACCATATTGGAAGACTCACCTAGTAGACAAGTTGAATTTCTACCTTGGAGTCAGTGCAAACCAATGGCTTAGATGTTTTCCACATCGTGTTGAACCATCTAGGCTTGATCTTCTTAGTCTTTGATGTTGTATGATTATGTATCTTTGTCATTGCTGCATACATAAGTGTCTTGAATTTCTACTTTAGTGTGAGTTTTAAATGGGGTCATACTCTCACTAAAGTGTGGGAAAAATGTAGTGTTGGGAAAAATATCCTTTTTCCCACACTTAATTTGGGAATAATTAGTAATAAAATGAGCTTAATGATGCCTTAACTTAGTGTTGTAGTGTATTTTACACTTTCACATTAAGTTTAGGGCCCTTTTAAATTAAATGGACTTAATTGTGCCTTATTTGGGGTGTTGTAAAGTGTATCTTTACACTTTCACACTAATCTAGGGATTTATTAATTGATTAGGTTAATTTTCCGTAATTGGCCCCTTTAATTCAAATCCAAGCCTAATTACATGAAAATTATGAGGGATAAAACTTGACATTCATAAATTCCATTTTACAACACTTAACTTTGGAAGATGTGTGTCCTAGGTAAGTGACCTAGGACCCATTCACCATAGGGTGAATGGGTCCTCACTTAGTCCTATGACCCTATTTTTACATAATATTTCACCTTGTCTAATGTGTGTCCTAGGTAAGTGGCCTAGGACCCATTCACCACATGGCGAATAGGTCCTCACTTAGACCTAGGACCCCTCTTTGAAATATATTTTTGGCGATATTTTAATGATTTAAAATCTACAATTCAATGTCAGCTTGTGATATTTGAATTTCAGGAATAATCTTAAGATATGCATAAATACAAGGTTATTTCACTTAGTTTCACCTAGATTTTCAAGTGTTCAATTCCTAATAGAAAGTTTATGAGATAAAAGATCATTCAAGAGAATTTTCAAAAGGAATTCAAGGGAAGATTTATAAAATATTGCTGCAGTAATCACGATTCATTCATAATGTCAAATATTTATTGCATCAGGCATGTTGTTTGAGATAATGTGTTGATGTAGTATTCAAGATCAATCAATCATATTCAAAGTAATTTTTTCACATCAAGTTTCATGATCAAGATCTACATCCATTGAGGCCACTTCATGCTAGTTTTCAGATTTATCCAAGGTTCAAATAAGGTGTGGCGAGTTTTGACATTGATTTTTTTCATTCACCATTCCTTCATGATTTGATTGAAGTTTTAGGTTGAAGATCAATTGAAGAGAAATATTTAAGAGATTTGCAAAGTTGTAAAATCATGGAAACTAAGCTATAGGTTTTATTTTTAACTTTCCTACTGTGATCTACTAGAATCTAGGAGTGCAGGTCTAGTAGAACAAAACCTAGAAATTGATTTTCTGGAGCCCTAGCTAGGACCCATTTTCCATGGGGAAAACGAGTCCTCAGTGAGGACTAAAAAAGAACTTTTGGAGGTACACAATATTTTACCATTTCTAGATCTTCCTTTTTACTATTAGTTGGGTTAGATTTGATTACTGTTTCTCATTAACACTTTGTAACACACATATTGAATGAAACAAGGAGAAATGGGTGAATCATATGGAGAACCTATTTTTATTCATTTCAATAGATAAGCTGAGATCTGATGGAAATCCCCAAGTAAAATATGCACCAAGGAAAAGGTGCTAGTTGAGGTTCTAATATTCCAAGCCAAGCTATTTGAAACCTATCATTTGCTTAAGCAACTATAGATTGGAGATTTTACCTATCATTGAGCCTTTGAACTATGGGTAGGTGAGGAGAAATACATGGATAACCTTTATAGGTATTACAATTCATTAAAAGATGGTTTGGATACTAATTATACTCATTCATAGATAGATAGATATACTACAGTATGATTTGAAGAGACTCATAATCTTAACTACTCAAATTATATTGAGATTTGAGTTATGATCAAGACATCCAAATATTAGTGGGTTTAGAAAAGAGTTCTAAAATAAAATAATTTCCTTCATTAAAACAAGGCATGGACATAGGGAATTTTGGAAAGAGGTCTACCTTATAAATTAATTACAAAAAACCACCAAATTTTTGTTGGTTGATAGAAATATTAGTTCTAAAACCATTCCCCTTTAAAATGATCTAAGGGTTATATCTTCCCATCTAGATACTTTTGACAATAAAAGAGCCTTGAATTTGCATAGGCTCTTTCATGGTAAGGATAGAAGGAAATATAAAGTGTTTCTATTTTGGTTGGTCATCAAGAGTACCAAAGTTGATGTAATGTTCAAGAATAATTTTCCAAGCCTCATTTTCATTCAAGGCTCTAAGATCTATTTAGCACACATGTTCAACCTTGCAAATGAGGGTAAATAAGGTAAATGTATCCAATGTCTTGAGGAAAGCAATAGAATTCCCAAGAAAATATGTGAAAAATATTTTATTTACTCAAAAGAAACCAAAATAAGGTCCCTTAATAATAATTATAGTTTTTTATGGTGCCTAGCAATACTATTAATAGACATGGGTAGAAACAAGAATCTTAAAATAAAATAAAAAATATTAGCAAGGGAAAGAGGATTATCAATATATGATAATGAAAATTATCAATGAAAGAAAGGAATTTTTTCCAAATAGCAGATGAGGATGACTAAAAAGAGTAAGAGATGCCATAAATATGAATAGTCATCCATGGTTAATTAATTTCTAGTAAAAGTAGTCAAGATATTAAGGCTTGAAAAATAAATATTACAAATAGCATTATGTCTTAAATAACTATTGTACACACTAAAAATATATTTAAATATTTCAAGAGTTGGTTGGAATTAGCCTTCTCTTCTAAAAGAGTGAGAAAATATTCATTTTCCAAATGACCATTGAGAAATTGGATATTGGAGATAAGAAGGAAACTAAATTTATCTTTTTGTTGGTAAACTAAAATAGCAAGCATATATCTAGAACCTTTAATATGGTATAGAGGGAAAGAACTAGATGGAAGCCCTAGTGAATGGAGTTGAAAATCTCAAAGGAAGTGAATTGTCTATTATTAATAATGAAAAAAGTAGAAGCATCTATTAACAACATCTAGATTAAGTAAATAAATCAGGGTCAAGACTTAAGAAATTAAATTATAGTTAAATTAAAAGGACATTTAATGTGTTCATAAGGCTTCCTAGAATCAATTTGAATGTAACTGGAATATTACTAAGATGTGTGTCTCCAAAAAGTGTAGAAATTGACACTTTTCACTCATTTGGACCTTTGCTTATGGATTTTGGATCATTTTTTGCCTCTTTTCACCCATTTCCAAGCCTTGTGCCAAAGTTTTGTAAGGTGTTGTAAAAAAATTTCATGCTTCCCTAGGCTTGTCACCACTAAATCAACCCTTTAATGACCCCTTAATACACATACATGACTTATTTTAGTGTGTTTTCATGAGACAATTCAAACAAGGAATAATAATAATACTTTAATCCCCAAAAACCAATGAAAATTTCCTAGGTGGACTTGGTCATCACCTTGGATGACCTAGTCCAATGTGGCATAAAAATCAAATTTAACCTAATTTCTTTCAGGATTTTTGTCTCTAAAACCCTAAGGTCGGCCTGTATGGTGTTATTTTGGAAAAATTAGGGCATAAATTGTATAAATAAGCCTAAAAATCCTAATTTATCATAAGTCACACTCATTATTCTCAGCTCACACTCTTCTTACCTCTCATATCTCCTTATTCTCAAGCAAGCTAGGGTTTCACATTCTAGGTCAACAAGACATCTTGCTGAAGCACTCAAGGGATGAATCCTCCATTTTTGTAACACAAGATCATTCATCATGGCAAAGTATTGAATCCATAATTCTATATTTCATGCTATATTATCTTGTTTCTTCATTTTATTTGATTGTCTACAAAGGGGTTTGACTAAGGCAAGCCCCCATACTCTAACAATCAACATTTATTCTTCCTCCTTTGTTTGTTTGCATATTTAGGTATCTTGGAAGCTTAGAGATCACTCAAGAGTGGATTGAATAATTTTTGGAGACACCTCCTTGTTGGCTAGGTAAAAATATCCATTAAAAGTCTCTTACAGGTCAAGAATCAAAGTTTCAGATCCGGGTACCTCAAGAAGCAGAAAGTGAAGACCGAGACCTCCAAATCCCACTTTTAGACTTCTTGAAAGGATGAAAGGGACTAGGTCACCATTAGTGGTGAACTTGCCCCATAATACAATTATTTTTGGGTTTTCTATAGATCTGAGTACCCTTTTGGGTAGAAATGGGTTTCGACAGATTTTCCTCACAAAAGGACTAGGTCACCTAGAATGGCGTAAGTGTCCTGAAATTCTGCAGCAATTTTTATAGGATTCCAAACCTTCAAGCCATCCCTCTTCAACTTCTAGGTTCATCCCTTCATTTCTATTTATTTCTATTATAGTTTGTTTACATTTCTTAGGTCATTTGCATATCATAGTGTGTTTTCCAACACTTTGCATTTCTTAGGATTTACATTCATAGTTAGTTTGTATTTTTAGTTTATTTCACCTACAAACACCTCACAACCCCCAATCCCCCTTTGAATGAACCCTGGAATGAAAAGGTGTAAAAGAGAGTTCATTTCCCACTAGTTAGCTTCTAGGTGAAAAACCCTAGAGGCTCAATGGGGAATCCTCCTTCTCTAGTTCAGTTTTGGTGGTTCATTTTGGTGAACCTGACATCCTTGAACCCTTCCTTTCTGGTTTTGATCCCTCCTTCATCCTAGGATTATCTTGCATTGCATTTTGCATTAGTGAAGTTGCATCGTAGGGTTTCAAAATTTGCATTAGTAAAAAGTGCATATAGGTTGCAATTTGCATCTTAAAACATTAAACCTTTTTGAAATTTTGCATTTTCAGCTTAGGACTACCTCACCCCATAAATAAATCACCTGAATCCCTCAAAATATTTTGTAAAATCTTAAAAAAATCACTAGGAGGACTAGGTCGCCACCCTGGGTGACCTAGTCCCTTTAAGCTTTTAAAACTGTCATTTACATGGCTGAAAACTCTGTTTTTATGCTCCTATTTTATACCATTACCTATCTATATCATTGGCTTGTGTTTCCATAGCATGAATTTCATTAAATCTAGCATAAATTAGCTCATTTCATGCATTGCTTAAATTACATTTTGCATTCAAAATATTTCATTTTCAGATCATTGAAAAATATAACCAGTAAATTACATTGTTTGAAATCTAAAACTTGCATTTCATTATATACCTTATATCAAATCTTAAATTTACATAGCTTTTGTTAAATTTTACATAGCATTCATGGTACTTTTAGATATAATTAAGCTATTTTCATTTGCTACATTGATTCCTAGATCATTTAAATCAGATTTTGTAGAAAACAACAACACTTTAACAACATCACATGAACCCACTCACAAAATTAGAGATAGTGAGACCTTTATTTGTGATGACTTGGACATGTTAGATGAAGCCCTTGATGACTTCATTTCTTCTAGCTCATCCACTAAAGCTTTGACCGATGAAGATGCAAACATTGATAATCATGATAATCATAATTGTTCTTCTCCTGATATCTCTCCCCTTGGTGATGAAGGTATCTTAGTGAAAGAAGATAGAACCATTGAGGATCATGATGGTCTTGCTTGTATTCCTCATCCTCCCTCTCCTTTTCAAAAAATTCAACAAAAAAATGAAAACATCATCCCTTTACCTAGTATCTATAAACATGACCCTCAAACTTGTCCTTCTCCTAATACCCCTCCTCGATGCCAAGATGATAGGTTGGTGTTAGAAGATACACCTATTACAAGTCATTCGAATCTTGACCCTCCCTTCCCTAATTCTTCCCCGCTTCGAGATAATCTATTTGACCATCATAGTGGTCCCTCTCTTGATGCCTCCTATCCTTGTGATGCAGCATGTGATGAACCTCTTCCAAGCTCTCCTACTATGGTGTGTTGTAGGGAACAAGCGAATGAGACCTTTGATAATCAAAGAGAACCCTCCCCTCCTCCTCCCTACCCCATCATTGATCATTCCCCTACTTGTGATGAAGTCATTTTAGAAGAACCACTCCTTGAATGTCAAGCACATGAAGCTTGTATTTCTTCTAAACTCTCTCATCCTAGGGAGGATATCATGATGCAAACCAAGGATAACATCAACCTTCCTTCCAAAGGGGATGTTAATATTATTCAACCTCAACTCATCCTTTCTCCACCTTCTAAACCTGAATTCACTCTCTCCCCACCTAAGCCTAATGTGTTGGAGAAATTGGGTCATAATACCATTGCTCATACATATTACACCTAAAATAATATGTGTTCCCAACCATCAACATCAACATCCTTACCTACCTCCCCTCCCATCTTATTTGCTACCCCTCACTTAAATTCCTTTCTTAGGGAGTATGACCTTGTTGAACAATTAAGGAATACTCCCACAAAAATATCTTTATGGAACCTTATTCAAGCCTCCCCTCATTGTCACAACATGATGTAGGAAGCCTTACAACAAATTCCTATTCCTTCTAATGTGCAAATGAATGAAATTGTAACTATGATTCAAGGATTAAAAGCTGACATTGTTTTCCACCAAAGTGAGCTCCCTCCTTTAGACACGCAAAACAAAGTTGAAGCCTTCATGATCGTATCTCAATAAAAATTCATAGGGATCAAGTGAACCATTATTTATAATGGCTCCACTATTAATCTGTGTAGTGTCAATATCTTGGATAGGATCCATATCGATAAATCAACCATCCAACCTTCCTCCTTGTCTATCACTAGAATTGACAGTGTTAGACAAAAGCCACTTGGTGTGATCACTTTGCCTCTTACAGTTGGAGTGGCCACATTAGATACATTGATTCATGTTATTCCTAATGATGTTTCATCTAGCCTCATCTTAGGTAGGCCATGGATTCATGAAATGAATGGCGTGCCTTCCACTCTTCATCGAAAGATGAAGTACATCTACAAAAATAAAGTGTACACACTTGATGCTGATCCCGAGCCTTATAGTGTCCTACACCTTGAGAAAAACAAATCCAAACCATTCCCCACCTCAACTAAAACCAAACAAGTGTAACCCGTACAACCAAAGTCCTTAGCCAATAATTGGGGTTCCTTAAACTTCACCCATCCTTTACTAGGAGACTCCAAGATCACAAACCAAGACTCTAAAAAGGGATACACAATCTTTTCCACACAAGACTTAGGTGATCCTTCACCAACATCCACCTCAACTAATTTATCCACCAATACAAACAAAAAACCCTCACTTGATCCAAAAGTGCTGCAAAAGCTCTATGGAAAAGGTTATGAGTTCATAAAGAAACTTGGCTATAGTGGCAAAGGTTGTGGTGCTAGCGACCAAGGTATCCACAACCCTATCAAGCCTACCATGCAAACAACACATCATGGTATTGGATTTTGTCCTTTCATTGAGATCATCAAACCTTCCTCCAACATCAACACCCTCCCACATCAACCTTCTAACCCAACCATCGAAAGTGATCCTTTGAAACCAACAAAGGACTCTTTGCTTAATGTCAATGTCATCTCGCAACCCACTACTAATTCAGGTTTTACACACTCCTCCAAAGGAGTATAGAAAATCTCACAATCTATAGTTCCTTGTGTAAGTATGACATCCTCTACTAAGCAAGACACTTCTTTGTTACACACTAAAAGAGCATCTTCTACCCTCAATCAAGAGAGTATCTTGTTGAGACTCCTCCAAGATCAATTGATCTCCTTTCCTCTATGAACTCAAAAGAAATGTCCTAGCAAACATTCCTTTTGTGCTTACCACTGAGCTCATGGTCATCATACTAATGATTGTAAGGCCTTGAGTAGTAGAATTCAACATCATAAGGATTTTGGTGCTCTCCCTTATTTGGGAGCACCTCATTCCTCTAATTGATACTAATTATCACTCAACCATGCATTTCACCACTCCTTTTGGCTCACTCTTTCCCTGCACTAAGTGGGGGCAAGGTGTTAGGTAGCCTTTTCCCTCATATGCCACTTGTCGTTGTATCTTTTGACTAGTTGTTAAATTTTCATGAAAATATAAGAGCAATCTTGGGTTGTGGATGACCTGTCTTGAAGCTGACTTGCATGTGACATACACCCCTTCTCATGACATAGATTTTCAGAAACATATGACTTGGCATAGGGATTTCTGAACAAGCTCTCATGTATTCCTCTTTTACTTTAAACCAATTTCTCACAGAATGATGTGTAGCAATTTCTTTAAAGTGGGGGCATACATCACCACTCATATTTCACCGTGTGATCTTTTTCGTGCGATTCCCTCTCTTGGAAACATTAGGTACAATGTTGTTCAAGATGAGACTTTGCATTTTTCCTCTTTTGCATACAAGATGAGCCCTTGTCTCTCTTGGATACAATATGAGTACATTTTCACTTTTTTCTCTCTTGAAAATATTACGCATAATGTTCCTTAGGATGAGACATCACACAAACTAAGAAAAATCCCTTTGAACAAAACCATTTTCAAACATCACTTTATTTTGTGGCACCTTATCAAAGTTATCATGAGGTATAACTTTGGTATGGTTAAGCAGGAAGCCCAACCAGCGGCCTGAATTTCCCCATAGCCACCTTTGTGTGTGTGAGTACATACCAATTGTGTATATGTTTCTCACCTCTTTGGGACAAATCACCCCATAGACAACCTAAAGTTTTGTGGCCCCAAAGTGAGCGCAAATTTTTCACCCTTTCCTTCTTCTCTTCATACTAATCCTCATCATTGCATGATCATGTATCTTGTCTTGCTATAATGCATTCACCCTTGAATGTTTCTTTTGTATTGATGTCGAGTTGACTTATTATCTCAAATCCTTAGGGGCTTGACAACCACCTCCTTCATCTTTCTCGTTCTTCTTCTTTGTCATTCTTCGCCATCTCCATTGGGATAATTTAGAGTGAGTTTGAAGCAAGTTCATCTAATCACTAAAGTGGGTACTAAATGTGTCGCCAAAAAGTATAGACGTTGACACTTTTTGCTCATTTGGACCTTTGCCTATGGATTTTGGATCATTTTTAGCCTCTTTTCACCCATTTTTTAGACTTGTACCGAAGTGTTGTAAGGTGTTGTAAAACATTTTCATGCTTCCCTAGGCTTGTCACCACTAAATCAACCCTTTAATGACCCCTTAATACATATACATGACTTATTTTAGTGTGTTTTTATGAGACAATCCCAACACTAAATCCCGATAATCAATAATAATAATACTTTAATCCTTGAAAACCAATGAAAATTTCCCAGGTGGACTAGGTTTCCACCTTGGGCGACCTAGTCCCATGTGGCATAAAAATCAAATTTAACCTAATTTCTTTTGATATTTTTGTCTCTAAAACCCTAAGGTCAGCCTGTATGGTGTTATTTCAAGAAAATTAAGTCATAACTTGTATAAATAAGCCTAAAAACCCTAATTTCTCATAATTCAAACTCATTCTTCTCAACTCACACTCTTCTCACCTCTCATCTCTCCTTATTCTCAAGCAAGCCAGGGTTTCACATTCTAGGTCAACAAGACATCTTGTTGAAGCACTCAAGGGTTGAATCCTCCATTTATGTAACACAAGATCATTCATCATGGCAAGGTATTGAATCCATCATTCCATATTTCATTCTTTATTATCTTGTCTCTTCATTTGATTTTATTATCTACAAAGGGGCTTGACAAAGGCAAGCCCCCATACTCTAACAATCAACATTTCTTCTTCCTCCTTTGTGTGTTTGCATATTTAGGTATCTTGGAAGCTTAGAGATCACTCAATAGTGGATTTAAGACTTTTTGGAGACACCTCCTTGTTGGCTATGGAAAAACATCCATTAAATGTCTCTTATAGGTCGAGAATCAAAGTTTCAGATCTGGGTACCTCAAGACGTAGAAACTGTAGACCGAGACCTCTAGATCCCACTTTCAGACTTCCCAAAAGGCTAAAAGGAACTAGTTCTCCATTAGTGGTGACTTAGTCCCACCATACAATTATTTTTGGGTTTTTTTAAGATCTGAATACCCTTTTGGGGAGAAACGGGTTTTGGTAGATTTTCCCAATAGAAGGACTAGGTCACTCAGAATGGAATAAGTGTCCTTCTCAGCTTCTACAATAGTTTTTCCAAGATTCCAAACCTTCAAGCCATCATTCTTGAACCTCCAAGTGCATCCCTTCATTTCTGTTTATTTCTATTATAGTTTTTTTACATTTCTTCGGTCATTTTCATATCATAGTGTGTTTTCCAACACTTTGCATTTCTTAGGTTTTACATTCATAGTTAGTTTTTATTTTCAGTTTATTACACCTACACACACATCACAACCCCCAATCCCCCTTTGAATGAACCCTCAAATGAAAAGGTGTGAAAGAGAGTTCATTTCCCACTAGTTAGCTTCTAGGTGAAAAACCCTAGAGGCTCAATGGGGAATCCTGCTTCCCTAATTCATTTTTGGTGGTTCAAGATCATTAATTTTTTTTAATAAATTCTACTCTAAATATTACAACTAGTTCGATCAAGATTAAAATGGAGAAAAGAGAGAATGAAAAATGTGGAGGGAAAGGGGTTTGGATTATATTTTATGAAGTATTGAGAAAAGTTAGTGGCTAGTAATTAAAAATTTATTCAAGATCACTCAAGCTTTAGGTATGAATTTGATAGAGACTTTAATAAATATACTACCTAAGAAAATTGTATCAAAATATTCTAGGTATACTTAAACAAGGTTAGGTTAAGACCAATTGTGTTGTATATTTTTTTTTATAATTCATAAGGAAAGCCATTTCATCTAGGACCTTTATCATAATACTTATAAAAAAATACATCTTTGAGCTCAAATATCATTTGGTTTTGGTCACAAATATCTTTCTAGGAGATGGAGAATTAAAAAAGTGCCACACTCATACTTTATTGAATGGTTTTATCATGTTCCAAAGAAGGATCTTTAGATTGATAGTGCATAAGAGAAACTCTGAAACCCTGAAAAAAACAACGTATCAAGTAGAAAATGTCCCTTAACTACCTCAAGGATCAATGATCAAGTGAGAAGATAAAATGGTGAGAGTTCCAAAAGTAGGATTAGGTCACAAAGGTCTTTTGAATTTTTAGGCAAGCTCTCACCCAAGGATGATAATGCGATGCATAGAAATACCCACGATGTGCTAACGTATTGAACAGGTAGAAAACTAAGAATGCAACATAAAACAACATGATGATCAATACTATTATGATTACTCAAAAATCTTGAAATATAGGAAAATAATAGAGCATAAGAAAAGCCAAAGTAATAAACGAAATGAAATGCAAGCAATAAAATAAGAGAATATGAAGAAGAAAGTGCTCACAAGAAACCTATAAATGTAGCCTCTAGCAAAGGGATGTCTATAATATTTGCACACATAAGACTGAGAAATTTTTTTGAGACTATTTAGGGGCTTACCTTATTCAAAACCCCACTTTGGTGTTTCCACCTCCATAGATAACCAAATAGATAGATTAAAAAAAAGATAAATAGACAAAATGATAAATGCATAAAGAAGGGATGTCATAAATCTCAAGATTCTCAAAGGAAAAATACAAATATATATTACCTACAAGACTTGAAGAATCCAAAGAGAGAGAGAGAGAGAGAAGAGACTTGTAAAGAATATTGTGAGAGATTGAGACTGTTGTAGCAAGATGTATACAGCTATGTGCAAGCTTGAGAGAAATATATTGAGAAATATAAAAGAGAGAATATCCAAGAGAGATCAAATGAAGTAAAAAGATAGAGTTTAAAGAGAGAAGAGGAGGGGAAAGTGATTCTCAAGCCATCACAAACCATCCCAAGCTATTTCCACCAACCAAGGTAGGTGACAAGTGGAAAATTTCTTAGGAATAAAATTTTGAACATACAAATGTCTCAAGATGTTGTGTGATGCATGGAAGTCCCCACAAAATGTTAGTTTCCAAACAAATAACGCTAAAAAATAGTAAGAGATGGGAAAACACATGGTTCACACAAAACTGATGCTCACAGGTAGCTAAGGGGTCTTGAGCATCTTGAGAGGAAAAAAGGTTGATGTAAGGGCTAAAATGAGCCTACAAAAATACTAATGGAGTGGAGGCTAAAGTGGATACAAAAATATAGGTGAAATTTCAAGGGTATGCAATTTTTGACACTAAATTTCTCCCCCGCTTTAGCGGGATTACAAATCTACATGAATATGCATGCTAAAGTAGAGCTACTAAAAATAAATTACATCGTGATGCAAAAAGGATATTGTAGAGGAATCAGACAAATCTCCGAAGCAAGGAATAATTCCCCTTGGGTGAATACCTACAACATAAAAATATTAGAAAATAAATATATGCACAAGACAACAAGGTTAGAAAATAAAAACCTACTAGATCATGAGGTTACAAGGTATAAATATTTATAAATAAAAACATGGATAATAAATACACAAATGCACGTAACAAACTAAAGATATTTGAGTCAACAAAGTAAAAGAGACCTTGATGTGGGAGGTTGTTTCATTACTATGTGTCATTCCCAAAATTAAAACTAATACAGAAGAATTACCAAAAATAGAGAGAAGAAAATGAGGATTGATTGCTTCAAGGGAGGAATATGTCCAAAAGATAGGGAAGGAAACAATATCAAAGATAAAAAGAGAGATAAATAGGCTAAAGAGCATATACTCAAGATTAAGAGGACACACGTCTCTTATCCAGTATATACAATTGTAACTTTCTAAGTCAGGACACGAAGATGAAACAAATTTTCAATCTTGTAAAGTTGACTACAAATTCACTAGAAACATGTTAGCTAAAGAGAAAGAGAAAATAATGAGAGCCAAGAGATTTGTAAAGACTATTGTGAGAGATTGATAAATATAAAAGAGAGTGAGAGATAATATCCATGAGATAAAGACCAAGAGTTATCAAATGAAGTGAAAATATAGAGTTTAAAGAGAGAAGAGTTGGGAGAAAGAGATTCTCGAGCTATTAAAAATTGTCCCAAGCTATTTCCATAGACCAAGGTAGGTGAAAAGTGAAAAAAATTAGCAATGACCTTTTGAATGTTAAAATTTTATGGGATTCTAGCGTGGTTCATGGATGTCTTTGTGGCATGCTAGTGTCCAGAAAAATCATGCTAAAACATGGCGAGAGATGGGAAACACAAGGTTCACATAAAAATGATGCACAAAGGTAGCTACTGAAATGGCTTGATCTTGAGAACTCTAAGGGGAAAAAGGTTTATGCAAGGGATAAAGTGAGTCTACACAAATACTAAGGGAGTGCATACTAAAGTGGATACAAAATTGTAGGTGAAATTGCAAGGGTATGCAATTTTTGACACTACATTTTGCCCCCACTTTAGCAAGCTTATGAATCTACATGAATATGCATGCTAAAGTAAAGCTACTAAAAATGAATATACTCAATATGAAGAGGATGAAGATCTTTGATACAATATATAAAATTATAAAGATAAGATAGGACACAAAGATAACACAAATATTCAATCCTACAAAAATTAATCCAAATTCAACACAAACATGTTAGTTGCAGACAAAATATTGGGTGAAAAAGAAAACATAGACATGATCAAATATGATTAGAAAAAAAGACATCATTGATAAGTATGGCTAGCAAGTTGTGTTATGCTAGATACTATACAACAAGAGAATAAATATAAAATTGATAAGTATGGATAACAAGTTGTGTTATGCTAGAAACTATATGAAAGGCACATATTCCTATGAATAATACAAACTATGTTGCAAGAAAATCATAGAAAAGACAGGTCTAGTTAGGCTTCCCCCAAGTTAGATGATGAGATCATAAGACATCCAAATTTTTAAGACATATTTATGAAAAACAAGAATAAGATGATATGATAGCCCCCCTTAAAAAAATAAGGAAAATAAGAAGGGAAAAAAGAAGAGAGGGGATCCTCAAGGACACACACCTCCAAAACAAGTTATCCCCTAATCCTAGTGTATGGGCAAGGATAACCATGCTAGATACTATTATGTTGCTACCATAGAGAAAGTATGGTTGCACACAATAGTGTACCACCATGAATGAAAATGAGCTAGAAAAGTTATGAATGACACATTTTGAGGAGAAATGAAATAGAAGAAGATTTTTAATTTAGAATGAATAGTATAGAGTGAAACCTTGATATCTCTTTTCATGAAAAGAAAATACAAGTACATTAGTATATGGAAGAGTGATGACACAAAAATCAAGAAGTTGTGTTTTTTTCTTCAAGGCTCAACAAAAACTAGTGGGATGGAAAAGGACTTGATGGTATGCATTAAAAGAATGTTTTTTTATCTTGTGTATGAAACTTCTTATGTGTAGGAGGAGGAAGAGTAATCAAGTGGTCTTTGAGAAACCTCAACAAAACATGCTCTTTTTTAGATAAAGAATGAGCAAGAAACAACCCTTTCTCTTGTAAAGAAATTTTTGACTACTGACAAGAAGAAGATATGAAGACAATAGATGAAAAAGGAGGAAATGGAGAAAAATCAGATGGTTTGTAACCTAAACACCTTGTAAAAGAGTGAGGTATCAGTTCTAAAGGGACCTTAACTTCTTGTTTTGAGTGTGTAAGACCATTTCCTTTGTATTTATGTTCAAAACTAATATTGAATCCAAAACCATAACATTATTGCAACTCCTCAAAAGGGGGAGGATCAATGTTAAGGACATTACAATTATTGTTCACATTATCTCACGATACAAAAGAAAAATCATCTTTGATAATGGGTGTGAATTATATTTTCGTGATGTCTAAGTGGATCGGATCTACTTTGTACTCCCCAACATAAGATTAAGTGAAGTTAAATGATCCCCAATCATCACCAAGATATGCATTCAATTTAGGATAAAAAGTAGGAGTAGACTCAATATTTCCTACTTCAAGAGGATCTTCTTCAGGGATATTTGTCTTTGAGGAGTGATAGAGACAATGATTACATTCATGTTGGGTTCACAAAAAAGTAGTGGAGGAAATTTGATACCCTCAAGATGATGAGGTCTCAAGGGGAAAATGGTCCTCAACTACTTCAAAGATCAAAGCTCAGACAACGAGATAAAATGGTGAGAGTTCCAAAAATAGAAAGAGTAGGTCAAGAGGTCTTCTAGATAGAATAACAAGCTCTCAACCAAGGATGATAGCATAACACATAGAATGTCCCCACGGTGCATTGGAATTTTGTATGGATCGAAAAGCGATAATTTCATAAAAAAAACAAAGTGACTAATTCTATTTTGATTGCTAAGAACTTGTAAGAATGCACAAAAATAGCAAAAAATAATAGAACTAAGATAATGCAAGTTAAATTAAATGTAAGTGATAAAAATAAGGAAGAGAAATAAATCACTCACAAAAAACTAAGAAATGAAGCTTCCAGCAAAAAAATATCTCCAACACCTCCACACATAAGACTGAGAGAAAATGTTGGGGCTGTTTAGAGGCTTGCCTTAGTCAAACCCCCACTTTGGTGTTTCCACCTCCATGGATAGAAAAATAGATAGATAGATTGAAAGAAAGATAAATAGAAAAAATGATAAATTCATAGAAAGGGAATGCGATAAATTTAAATATGCTCAAAGGCAAAAGAAAAAATAGATATTACCTACAAGGATTCAAGAAGCCAAAGAGAGAGAGAGAGAGAGAGAGAGAGAGAGAGAGAGAGAGAGAGAGAGAGAGAGAGAGAGAGAGAGAGAGAGAGAGAGAGAGAGAGAGAGAGAGAGAGAGAGAGAGAGAGAGAGAGAGAGAGTCGTGAGAGTCGAGAGAGGTGTAGAAACTATTGTGAGAGCTCTAGACTATTGTAGCAAGTCGTAGAGAGGTTTCCAAGATTTTCTAAAAGATATAAAGAAAGACAAAAGAGAGTGAGAGAGAATATCCAAGATATGAATACCAAGAGAGATCAAATGAAGTGAAAAGATAAAGTTTAAAAAGAGAAAAGGGAAAAAGAGATTCTTGAGCCATTACAAACCATCTCGAGCTATTTCCACCAACCAAGGTAGGTGACAAGTGATAAAATTTTCAAGAATGACCTTTTTAATGTTAATATGTTGTAGGATGCTAGTGCGAAGTAAAAACATCTACATGGAATTCTAGTGTCCATATGAATCATGCTAAAAAATGGGGGGAGACTGGAAAACAACAGGTTCATGCAAAATTGATGCACAAAGGTAGTTGCTAAAAAGGGGTCTTGAGAATCTTGAGAGGAAAAAAGGTTGATGCAAGGGATAAAGTTAGCATTCACAAATAATAAGGGAGTGGAAACTAAAATGGATACAATAATATAGGTGAAATTGCAAGGGTATGCATTTTTTGAAACCACATTTTTCCCCCACTTTAGCAAGCTTATGAATCTACATGAATATGCATACTAAACTAGATCTACTAAAAATAAATGAAATCATGATACCAAAAGGAAAATTTTGAGAAAGCAGATAACTCTTCAAACAAAGGAAGTGTACCCCAAGAGTGAATACCTACAACACAAAAATATTATATTAGATGGACCTATGGAAGACAACAAGCTTAGAAAATAAAAATATACAAGATCATGGATAGCACATACACAAATATACATAAGAAAATAAAGAGATTTTGAGTTAGAAAATTAAAAGAGACCTTGATGCAGGAGGTTATCTCAGTACTATGCATCATTCCAAAAATAACAAGAAATAAGATAGAATAACTCATAAATAGAGAGAAGGAAGTGAGGATTGGTTTATTAAAGGGAGCAATACATCCAAAAGATAGCGAAGCACGTAATTTCAAAGAGAAAAAGAGAGAGAAAGAGGTTGAATAGAATATACTCAAAATGAAGATGACATAGGTCTTCGATTCGATATATACAATTGTAAAGTTGAGTCAAGACACAAAGATGACATGGGTATTTGATCCTATAAAGTTGACTATAAATTCACCATAAACATGTTAGCAATAGACAAACACATTGGGTGAAAAATAAAAAATAAACATGATAAAATCTAATTCAACAAAAAGACATCACTGATAAGTATGGCTAGAAATTTATGTTATGTTAGAAACCATACAGGAAGTGAATAAAGATGACATTGGTAAGTATGGCTAGCAAGTTGTTTTATGCTAGAAACCATATGGAAAGTAAATTGGCCCATGGCTACTGCAAACTGCATTGTAGGATAATAAATGAAAATATAGGTCTAGTCAAGTTGCCCCCAAGCTAGATGACAAGATCATAAGACATCCAAGTTTTTAAGACGTATTTCTAGAAAAGGAATAATAAGATGATATTAATGCCCCCTTTAAAACATTATCATATTTACTATGTGTAATGATGGAAAAGGTCACCTTAACTTGGCCTTGATTTAGTGTTGTAATATGCCTAACATATTCATATTAGGTCTTGGTCCCTTGTGAACTAATGGATTTAAATGGTACCTTGCTAAAGTGTTATAAAGTTTTATTAATTAATCAAACCTAATAAACCTCTTTTTAATTAAAATCAACCTTAATCTTGCCTTATTTGGAGTGTTGTAACACACTTTCACACTTCTCTAGTCTTGTCATTAATAATTGGAATTATTTATGCTTTAATTGGCTATATTTTGTATCCACAAGCCCCATTTAATGCATCCTTTTGAGGATAATACTGACACCAATCATTAACCAATCATAATTTAGGTGTTTTTGTCTTGTGTGGCCCAAATTTAGTGATCTAGGACTCATTCACCACCTTGGGTGAATGGGTCCCACCTCGATCTTTTGGCCCCAAACCGATTTTCACACATTTCTAAGCACTTTTTGTTTTTGGTCCCATACATTATGCCTGATGGGACTCATTCACCAGCTTGGGCAAATGAGTCCTATGTGGCCCAAAATAATTTTTAATTAAAATATTTGGTGGGATTTTATTCTCCTAGATTTGATGTCAGCTTGTAGTGCTGTAATTTCAGAAATTCTTGCATAATTGAGTATAAATACAAGGTTATTTCACTCATATTTTCACCTAGCAATCTAACAAGCCATCAAGAGTTCACAAGAGCATTCAAGGGTATATTATCAAGAATTTTATATAATTATTCAAGCATCAATGATCATGTCAAAGACTTCATCCATTATGTTTGTTATTGTACTAACAATTGTGATGTAGGGTTTATGATTCAAGCATGTGTTTCATGCAAGATCAACATCATTCAAGCTAGAGTTAAGAACTATATCCATTGTAGCCATCTCAAGCATATTTGCAGCATATTATTGCTAGGGTTTGGTGAGTTGCAACATTGTCATTTGTTCATCCATCATTCTCCATTACTATTTGCTTTCAATTCAAGGTTTAATTACCAACAAGGGGTTTGAACAAGGAAAACCCCTATCCACTAACCCAACAACACTTTCCCCTCTCCTTTATGTGTGATTTTCAGGTTTAGGTTGCATATTTCCTAAGGAGAAAGATTGGAGAAAAGTTGCAAATCATTCAAAGTTTTCAAAGTTGTCATCAAGCCTTGGAGAACATTGGACAAGACCTACAAGTTTCCAATCGGAGATTAGGATCCAAAAACCAATAAAGAAGGATAGAGTAGACAAAGAAGAGAATGATCAGCTTTTGAAGTTGCAAAAAATCCTAAATATATTGGTTCACCACTTCTGGTGGATGAGTCCCAGTTCCAGTCAGTTTTCAGGATTTTGTAGATTCAGAAACCCTTTTGTTCAAAACCTATTCCTGCATAGTTTTCTAGAAACTAGATTTATTCACCCATCTTGGTGAATGAATCCTAGTCAATATTAAAAGCATATTTTTGTGTGTTCCAGACATCCATCCTGTCTTCTTTGAATTTCTAGGTGCACACATTCTGTTTTACAGTTTTCTGTGTTGTTTCATTCACTTTTCTAGGTCATTTAGTGTTAGTTTGCATTCAATTAGGATTTTTCATTTCATCTTGCATTTCATTGTCTTTCCCAAGTTAAGATTGGTGGTTAACCCCTCATTAGATCATATAAAGCCCCCAGAAAAATCCTATTACAAGTTTTCTTTCTCTTTTACAGTGAGATCTTTAGGGTTACCCTTGAATGAAATTGGAAGTGTGGGTGTGCTCCATGTCCTAAACCATATGATAGCATCCATCCCATATTTTTTTCATTTAATTTTTGTGAACCTACATTTAGAACATTGAAATTTTGATTTGGAGTGCATAATCATCCTAGATTTGCATTGCATTAACATTGCATTAGGACTTGCATTCTAGGGTTTAAAATTTTACATTAGTGAAAGCTCACATAGCTTTCATTTTTACATCTCATTTCATTTAAAATCATTGAAAATCTAAATTTGCATCTCATACCTAAATCATACAACATAAAATCAACTAAAAGGGTATGTGCAGGATCATCATGGAAAAAACAGGCCCTTAAGTGGCAATGAAAATTCAAAAAATCAGAGTTAGGCAACTTGATGTAAAAAATGAATAAGTTATCTATATTATTTCAATAATATGTAAGAATAGAATACGTAGAAAATTGAATGTAGTTTCTAAACTACTAGGTTTATTTATTGTTTTTAAAAATCTATTTGGTGAAAATTTGAAATTTCAATGTAGTAGTACTTAAATTTCAGGAAAAAAATCAGAAGTAGGTGTCTGTCTGACCACCCTAACCACAATAAAATGATAATATTTTTTTATAATATTTTAGATATAAGTAGAGGACTCATTCCTCGATGTGATGCATATTTTTTTATAATTTTTTTCAAGTAAATAATCAATTATGAATTTTTTATAACAAATTTTAAAAAATATAAAAACTTGTACATCTGACCACCTTAACTTGGTCAAAACTTCATTAAATTCAATTTTATTTTTTCTAATCCTATAGTATGCAGAGTATAGAATGTGACGCATGTTTTGGATTCAAAAAATGTGATACTGTTTGAAAGCTATAGATGTTTTCAATCAACCTATCAATCAGGACTTTAGTCGTAATTCAAATAGAAAATGAATAATGATTATTTATTAAATTCAAAGTAAGGCATAATTTATATGGGTGGGAAGATGAGAATCTCCTTTAAAAACCCTTTTTGTTTCATCAATTTTGGGCAAAAAAAAGTCATTAGCCACATGGGCCATCATATCGCTTACATATCGCCACTTTTTGGCCCATCATGATCCTGCACATACCCAAAAAATTCATTTAAAAAAAAAAAAAATCATTATGAGACTCATTTTCCACCTTGGGTGAATCAGTCCCTTTGCATATTCTACATTGCATTCTCTAGCATTTAAAGTTCAATTTCTTATCTTCTACGTTTTGATTATTTCCTTTTTGATTTAGTTTCCAGAATTTATGTTATAAGCATTTCATTGTTCTTAGGTTACATCACATTTGTATTCACCTTGCATTTAGTAGCCCTTGCATGAGTATTTGGTGTCCTATTTCTAATACTGTAGTGATAAAAAGTTCAAGACCCATGTCATCCCACAATAGAATGATCTTTTTGGATCTTGGGTTGTCTAGCTCTTTCACTCCTAGTATTGACACTAGTACAATAGATATGGACAATACCCTTAACAACTCTTTACATTCAAGTAGTATACAAGTTGAAACAAGGAATGATATTTTACCACAAGTAAACATAATTCACATCGATGAGGACCTAGCAAACTTACAACATCAAGTGTAAAATTACAACATTTCAACTACTGCCATTCCCACTATAAATAAAATTCACTGCATGCTTGCAAGTGAAGATGGGATTGACCTTGTGAAAAACATAGTTCAAATCTTTTGAAAACACCTCCCAACAACCACTAGTTGTCCTTTACCAACAAGTAATGTTACAAGCTAAGGAGGAACTCGAATTCCTCCTCCCACAACAATTGCCTTAATACCTACCTATACCAACCCTGAAGTCACAACAATAATGCAACAAGTTAGTTATGTGTTTCCTTCCTTGGGTATTCCCGCTAGTATCCCTAGTTCCTATGTGGTATCACACGTTATATCTCCTACCACTTTACCACCTATAATAATTCCATTCACATGCCCTACGAACACGTACAACCCTTCACCTTTGTCACTTCCATCTCATAACACAAGCAATGACCCTCTCATTAATCAACTGTTCCAAACCATTTCATCCCTCCAAAAGAAAGTTTCTACCACTAGTAAAAATTGAAAAATGGTCCACCTACATATTATGTCAAAATAATTCCACTATTCTTGGAGATATTGTGAACACTGATGCAACAAGGTGTAGAGGTGCCTAGATTTGAGAAATATGGAGGGAAGGGAGATCCTTCTAACCATGTTAATGCATATACTGCCTTATGTAGTGACTTTGTCGTTGATGATAAACTATTGGCTAAGGTTTTTCCTAGATCATTGAAAGACACCTCCTTGGAATGGTTCTCCTCTTTACCGAACAACTCAATTAGTTTATTCAATGAACTTGTTGAGGCATTTGTAAACCATTTCCAAGTGCATATGAATCCTAAGATAACATTGGCCGATTTGATGAGATGTAAGCAAAAAGAAGAAGAAAAGATAACTGACTTTATCTCACGCTATTAATCACTTTATTCAAAAATTGATGTCAAGGTCTCTGACCCTCACCTTTAAAAGATGTTCATAGAAAATTTGCAAAGAAAGATCCAAGACAATCTTACCATGATGAAATTCCTATCCTTTATGCACTTGTGTACTACCCTCCTTGATTACCGAAATTTGGTTAGTAGTCGTGATACAAGGTCCACTTCGAGCTGAATCGATAAATTCGAGCCTGCAAACCAAAACAATTCCCAACCTTATAGAAAATAGAATAAAGGGTTCCTTTAATTCAATCCTCCTCAACAAACAAATAAAAATTCCAATAACCAAGTAGCTGTTATTAAAGCTATGATACCCTTTAGCTATGGGGACTCGAGAAGACAATTCACTCCCTTATCGGATACCCTTCACAATACAATTTCCCAACTTTTAGAACAACAAATGATTACCTTGCTTCCTGTGAAAACACCTGATCTTAATAAGCCTTTACCCTATAGCTTTAGATCAAATGCTTATTTTCACTATCATCTAAAAAATGGACATGACATGGAACATTGCAAGTGTCTTAAACATCTTGTGCAAAACCTCATTGACTTTGGTCGTCTTTCTGTTGGAGGTGTTAGTGATCAAGGAAATAAGTTTGTTGCCCCTCCTAACTAAAACTTGCATATCTTCACCAAATCCATGACAAAACATAATATTTCATATGTCAAAGCCAATGAAACTACAAAGAATGATGTGATGAATGTTGACATAGATGATAACAATGATTCTATTCAACACAATCCTATAGATAATCACCTTCTGGATGACATGGCAAGAGTGATAGACGCCATTCCTCGTAAGGGGTGATACTTAAACATGCACTTGATGGTCCTCTTTACATAGCTGCTTGAATCTATGACAAGCCCACTAATGGGATAATAATAGATCTTGCATGTGGAGAGAATGTGATCACCAAGAAATTTATAATTTTACATGAACTCTATCAAGATATATATGATAAATTGAAAGCATGGATCAAGAAACACAATGTTTTTTCTTTCCCTACAATGGTATCGATCACTCTTCCCTTGTAAATAGGACTAAAATTATTAGATTTCTCATTCTTCATCATCCCATAGTCAGACCAATTTCATTTGATCTAATCCATCCTTAGCTTCATTCCATGAAAGTTGTCCCTTCAGTTGTGCATAAATGCTTAAGGTTTCCCTTTGAAAATGAAGTATTCATCATCCACCATAGTGGCTTTAACCCTTTGTCTTCCCACAAAAAAATTTCCCTTGATTTATTTTGGCCTAAGCCCATGGAACCTATCAAACCATGAGAATAATTCTTTTTCTTGTCCTATCAAAAGCTCAAGGAAAAGAAGATAGAAAAAATATCCCTATGAAACATGTCCCCACCCACCACCAAGCCTACCATCCTAGACAAAACCATGCTTGAACCTAAACAAGTCCCAAATAACCAAAACCAATCTAAGATAGAACCTTCACCTACCTCCTACAAAATACCAAGAGACAATGTAAACAAGCCCGTCACACCTCCTAGAATAAAATAGGTTTACAAGGTCAAATAGAAAGTGGTCGAACAACCTCCCATGGTTCCTTTCATTCCTCCCCTAGGGAAGAAAATAAACCTATGGTTGATCAACCTGCTCCTACAAAAACACAACTTGAGAACAAAACTAAAATAAATAGAGGTGTTTGGGAGCATAGACGTAGACATCATGCCCTTTCTTGCAAGTTACATGAAGAATTAAACAAATAAAATCTAAATCTAAACTTGACTGAAGCAGTGGATAATGACTTCACCCCTTCCCCTTCCCCAAAACAAAATAATCTAATAGAAAAACCATAACAAGAATTGAACTCTTCCATGGACATTATCATTCGACCTTGTAAATTGTGATTAACTTGGATGATGATGATAAAATTGCTAAAATTGATGAAGAGGTGCATAATGAATTGAATACATTGTTTTCCTCTTCCATGAGCTTAAACGACAATTCTTCCAAGAAGAGTTTTGAACTTGGTGCTTTTCCTAGTTTGACACTTGCTCTTGTCCCTTTGGCTAGTTTCCCACCTTTGGTATACAATGAACATGATTGGGAGGTAGATGACCTAGTTTAGGTTGAAGCACTTGTGCCTTGTCTTTTTCATTATTTCTTTCTCATTTTTCTTTTTTGTGATTGCATATACGTGATGTGATCTCCCTTTATGTTCTATTTGATGTTCTCTCTCTCTTTGTGACATTCCTCTATTTGTACCTTTATTCTTCTCTATGTCTTACATCTTTTCTTTTTTGTCTATTTTCTTGTGTTTTCCTTTTGGGGATGATGCAAGGCGTCGAGACATTCATGTCTCTTCCATGTTGACTCAAAATATTTTCCTTTATCTTTTTCATTTGTATTGTATTTTACTTTTAGGGATGACACAAGGCGTCGATACATTCATGTATCTTCCATGTTGACCCAAAATCTTTTCCTTTCTCTTTTCTATTTGTGCTGTGTAATCCTTTTGGGGATGACACAAGGCATTGAGACACTCATGTCTCTTCCATGTTGACCCAAATGTTTTTCTTTTTTTTTCACTCTCTTCATGTCATTCTTCCAATTGTGTGTATTTGGGGAATGATGACAGTTGCGATCTCTCTAAAAATATTGTAGCAAGAACATACTGACCCAAAATCCATAGATCCCTTATGTGCTTGGTGTTTTCATTTTGGGGGCAACCCATTTCTTTTCTTTTTCTCTTACATGATGTAGCTTCATTTGAAAACATATGACTTGGCATAGGGATTTTTATGTTTTCTCTCATGTCTTCTTCTTTGTTTTCACTTATCATTTGCTACTTTAATGTAATTTATCACAGTATGGTGCTTAGCAATTCCTTTAAAGTGGGGGCATACATTGGCATTATTCTTTTTCATGGTTCATGGTGCAGTTTTCTTATTTCATATGATGCGTTTGTTTCTTTGTGGATGACATTGGGTGTGATGTCCTTTAGGAGTGTGATCTCTCTTAGAATATTACATTCCTCTTAGTGGCTTGATGCGACACAATACATCCCCTAAGTTGTGAATTTTCTATTCTTTGATTGGTCCTCTCTTGGAGACATTAGGCACAATGTTCCCTAAGTTAAAGACCTCGCATGAACTAAGCAAGACTCCTTTGAAAGCTCCTTATTTTTCATTTTAAATTTGTAATTTTATGGCCACCTTGCATAACATAACTTGCATGTCTGTAGAGCCATCTTGTTTGTTCATGAGCTCTAAGCATACAAATTTTTTCTTGCCTCATGAAGCTCAAAAATAATTTTTGCATGACGCCTTATTAAAGTTATCAGGAGGTATAACTTTGGTATGGTTTAATCGGGAAGCCCGACTGAGGCATGACTTTCCCCATAGCGACTCACATGTGTGTGTGAGTATATACCTAGCATGAGTGTATGTATCACCTTTTAGGACTTCTCTCCCTATGAACAACCAAGATTTCCATTGCCTTAGAGTGAGTATGCATTTTTTGAAACAAACAACCTAGATTTGATCCACAACGTGATGGAAAAATGGTCAAATCTTGATCTGACTCTTTTATTTTACATTTTCTCTCTTTTATCTTTGAAAATGCATGCTTGTGCTTTGTTGCTACTCTTTACGACTTTCATGTGTGTTCTTTTGTGATTATGTTGGTCGTCCATCGGACCTTGGTCCTAGGGGCTTGTGCAACCCCCTTGGTCATGGTTGTCCTATCTCATGAACATTGGTACATTTGAACCCCCTTGGTCGTTGCATTTGTTCTACTTTAGTGTGAGTTTGAAGCAAGTTCCTCCTCTCACTAAAGTGGGGGCTAGATGTAATGATGGAAAAAGGCCCCCTTAACTTGACCTAGATTTAGTGTTGTAATATACCTAACATATTCACATTAGGTTTTGGGACCTTGTGAACTAATGGATTTAAATGGTACCTTGCTAAAGTGTTCTAAAGTTTTATTAATTAACTGAACATAATAAACCTCTTTTTAATCAAAATCAACCTTAATTTTTCCTTATTTGGAGTGTTGTAAAGTGTTGTAACACACTTTCACACTTCTCTAGGCTTTTCATTAATAATTGGGATTCTTTATGCTTTAATTGGCCCTATTTTGCATCCATAAGCCCCATTTAATGCATATTTTCAAGGATAATCTTGACACCAATCATTAACCAATCATAATTCAGGTGTTTCTAGCATGTGTGGCCCAGATTTAGTGAATTGGGACTCATTTGCCACCTTCGGTGAATGGGTCCCACCTAGATCTTTTGGCCCCAAACCAATTTTCACACATTTTTAAGAAATTTTGGTTTTTGTTCCCATACATAATGCCTGATGGAAATCATTCACCACCTTGGGTGAATGAGTCTCATGTGACCCAAAATTAAATTTAATTGAAATTTTTGGTGGTATTTTATTCTCCTAGATCTGATGTCAGATTGTAGTGTTGTAATTTTGGGAATTCTTGCATAATTGAGTATAAATACAAGATTCTTTCACTCATATTTTTACCTAGCAATCTAACAAGCCATCAAGAGTTCACAAGAGAATTCAAGCATTGACAAGAGAATTCAAGATAATTCAAGGGAAGATTATCAATCATTTTAGAGCATTATTCAAGCACCAATCATCATGTCAAAGATTTCATCCATAATGTTTGTTATTGTGCTAACAATTATGATTTAGGGTTTATGATTCAAGCAATTTTTTCATGCAAGATCAACATAATTCAAGCTAGAGTTAAGATCCACATCTCAAGCATATTTGTAGTGCCTTATTTCTAGGGTTTGGTGAGTTGCAATGTTTTCATTTGTTAATTCATCATTCTCCATTCCTATTTCCTTTCATTTCAAGGTTTAATTACCAACAAGGGGTTTGACCAAGGAAAACCCCTATCCACTAACCCAAAAACATTTTCCCCTCTCCTTTTTGTGTGATTTGTAGGTTTAGGTTACATATTTCCTAAGGAGAAAGATTGGAGAAAAGTTTCAAATCATTCAAAGTTTTTAAAGTTGTCATCAAGCCTTGGAGAACATTCGATAAGACCTACAGGTTGCAAATCATAGATATAGATCCAAAAACCAATCAAGAAGGATAGAGAAGACAAAGAAGAGAAGGATCCACTTTTGAAGTTGCAAAAAATCCTAACTGGACAGATTCACCACTTCTGGCGAATGAGTCCCAGTTCTAGTTAGTTTTAAGGATTTTGCATATTCATATATCCTTTTGTCTAAAACCTATTCCTGCATAGTTTTCTAGAAACTAGATAGATTCGCCTAGCTTCACGAATGAATCCCAATCAATAGTAAAATTAGATTTTATAGTGTTCTAGACCTTCATCCTATCATCTCCAGATTTCCTGGTGTACACATTTTATTTTACAATTTTTTGTGTTGTTTGATTCACTTTTCTAGGTCATTTAGTATTAGTTTGCATTTAATTAGGGTTTTTTCATTTCATTTTCTTTTCCAATTTTAAAATTGGTGGTGAAACCCTCATTAGATCATATTTAGCCCCCATCACAACCCTATTACAAGATTTATTTATCTTTTTCATTGAGATCTTTAGGGTTACCCTTGAATGAAATATGTGTGGGTGTGCTCTACGTTCTAAACCATATGATATCATCCATCCCACCTTTTCATCATTTCACTATGATGATGGCTTAAGGAAAAGAGAAGGGGGATAAATAAGAGAGCAGGTCCTCAAGAATGATGCACACCTTCATAAAAAGTTACTTGTGCCCCCAGTATACAAGTGAGGATAACTGTGCTAGATACTATTTTTTTGCTATCATGGAGAAAGTATGGTTACACATAATAGTTTACCACCATGAATGATAATGAGCAAGCAATGCTACAAATTCCACTTAGTGAGGAACGACGTAGTAGAAGAAGATTTATAATTTACAATTAATAGGATAGAGGTAAAATTTAATATCACTTGTCAAGTCAAGAAGAGATAGGTGCATCAATAAATGAAAAATTGATGAAATTAGAGTCAAGAAGTATTTTTTCCTTCAAGGGTCGACATTGACTAGTGGAATGGCCGAGCATTTGATGATACACATAGAAATAAAGTTTATTTTACCATGTTTATTAAATTTCTTATGTTTAGGAGGAGGAAGAGTAATCAAGTGGGTTTTATGAAGCCTCAACAAGATATGCTCTTTATCAAATAAGGATGAGTAGGAAGAAACCATTTCTCTTGTGAAGAGAATTTTTACTGCTCACAAGAAGAAGACATAAGGAAAATAGAAAATAGAGGAGGGGATGGAGACAAATGAGAAGGATTGTACCCTAAACCCCTTGCAAAGGAGTGGGTGTTGGTTCTAAAGGGACCTTAAATTGTTTCATGCACCCAATATTATTTCCTTTGTATCCATGCTTAGAAAGAATATTGAATCCAAAACCATAATGTGATTGCAACTCCTCAAAAGTGGGAGGATCAATGTTAAGGACATTACAATTGTTGTTCACATTATCTTGTGATATAGAAGAATAATTATCTTCAATAGTGTGTGCACAATTTTTTTTTGGGATGTTTAAGTGAATCGGATCTAATTTATACTCACCAAAATAAGATTTGGTGAAGTTCAAAAATCCCCAAACTAAGACATGTATTTAGTTTATGAGAATAAGTAGAAGGAGTAGACTCAAGATTTCCTACGTCGAGAGGATCTTATTTAGGGACATCTACCTCAAGAGTATCCTTTGTAATAGGTACTACTGGAGTAGATGTCAACACATTAGAAGATAATGAAGGGTTAACATTTTTAAGGGTAGGTGCAACCAAAGGTTGACCAACAACTGCCATCTCACATAAGTGTACAACATCAAGGTTAGCCTTGATTGTGACTACTTGATTATTATGAATGAATTTGATGGATTTAGGTAAGGTAGACAATAAAACACCCATAGCACAAATTCATAGTCTACCGAAAAGAATATTATATGGTAATGGTCCCGACATAAAATATACCAAGGTAGGTACAATAACGGATCCCAACCTTAAAGGAAATATTATCATGCCTAAGGCTTGCCAATTGACATTATCAAATCACACATATATAAAGAAGAAGCAACAAGAGAGGTTGAATAAATTTTAATTTTAGGCTATAAATCAATGCTACATACATTGAGTATCAAAGTGTTATCAATGAGAGCACATCTAATATCAATATTATTAATAAAAACTATTATCAAAAAAGGATATGCTTGCTTCTACACTTCTGAATGTGAGAGTTCATGTTGATAGAACATAATACTCAGTGAATCTATATGAATATGATCTATCAACACATTTACATTTGTTGACCTAATGGAAGAGGGGAGGAGAATATTTTACAAGGATTCTCGAAGCATACCTTGGTAAACCACAATAATCTAAAGAAAATACCAAAGTGAGATCTTGGTAGAGTAACATAAAGTTGCTTAATAAGATCATACTCACTCGAATACTTAGGTATAGGTCTAGTTTCTTTAGGAAGTATTGGTTGAGAGGGTGGTAAAGAAGTAGGTTGATTGAAATTCTATCGATTCCTTCTATTATTATAAGTATGGGATACTGCTCTAGAAGAGGGAGACTCTGATTGCATAAATTTAATGTAAAGATCCAATGTATCACTCTCAATAGGAACCCCAAAAATAGAAAAAAACCTTTTAGGATAAGGAGTAGCCAAATTCACATAAATGATCTATCTCTTGAGGAGTGGAAATCACTACCTTTACATTTACTAGTTCACCAAAATGTAGAAGAGTAAATTGTCAACAATCGAGATGGCAAGGTATCAAGGAGAAAATGGCCCTCAACTGCCTCAGGGATTAGTGCTATGGTGACAAGATAAAATGGTGAGATTTCTAGAAGTAGAAAGAGTAGGTCATAGAGGTTTTCTGGATAGTTTTATAAGCACTCCAAAAAGGATGATAGTGAGGCACACAGACATCCCCACGACACACTAGCATCTCATAAGGAAAAAACTGATAATTTCATAGAAAACAAGATGACTACTACAATTCCAATGAATAGAAACTATTGAAATATAAGAAAATAATAGAGAATATTAGGAGCTAAAGTAATATAAACTAAATAAAATGAAGTGATAAAACAAGAGAATAGGAAGAATAAAGTGCTAACAATAAAACATGAAATGTAGCCTCCAGGAAAGGGACATCTCCAAAACTTGCACACATAAAACCAAGAGAAAATGTTGGGGCTATTTAGAGGCTTGCCTCAGTCAAACACTCATTTTAGTGTTTCCATATCTAGAGACACCCAAATAGACAAATAGATAAAAAGATAAATAGTGAAAGATAGAGAATGCATAGAAAATGGATGTGATAAATCCAAAGATGACCAAAGAAGTAATACAAATAGATATTACCTACAAGGCTTTAGGAAGGAAAAGAGAGAGAAATAAAGATAAAACCATTAGAGCTAAGAGAGTTGTAAAGACTATTATGAGAGTTTGAGACTATTATAGCAAGATATAGAGAGTTGTGCAAGATTGAGAGAAAGATATTGAGAAAGAGAAAATAGAGTGAGAGAGAATACCCAAAGAGATGACTCCAACAAGTTTGAAACATATTCTTAAATGATCTCCAAGCCTTCCAAGTACCTAGATATACAATCACATAAAGAAAGAGAGAGAAAATATTGATTGTTAGGGAATGGGGGTTTGCTATGGTCAAACCCTATTTAGGTAGTTAAACCAAATGACGGAATAATGAAATGAAGGAATGAAACATGAAAAAAGAACATGAATCATGGAAAATAATACCTTGAATGATGTCTTGTAGGTGATGTCTTGTAAATCTGTAACTTAACATGAAATGTCCATGAAGGATGTAGATCTTGAGCTTTGACAATAAGAATAGAACAATGCTTGGTTTTGGATCTTAATGCTACATCACGACACTAGCTCACTAACATTCTTGATGCTTGATATGGTTGACATGATGATGGATCTTGAATTTCTACAACAAGTGATGAAGAATCTTGCCCTTGAATTCCTTAGAAATGATCTTGAATGCTTGACCCTTGCTTGCTTTATTTGATGAACATGTATGATGTTGCTTGGATTTATTAGGATGCTTAGGATTGCTTAGATGAAATTATTTTTTGTAAGATTTTTATATAGGCAAGCCACTCACATGACCATTAATTTGATCCCCAAGGCCAACATTGAAGAAATTTGAACTTAAAACTTATTTTTTCCCACTCAAACCTCAAAAATAGCCCAAATGGGACTCATTCACTATCTTGGGTGAATGAGTCCCACCTGGATGGGACTCATTCTCCCAAAGTGGCGAATGGGTCCCATAAGGGCTATTTCAGGGGCTAAATTGTTGGGGAATGCATAAATTAAGTTTATATATTGATTTTGTCAAGATTTTGATCAAAATAAGCCTTGAGATACACAAAATGGGGTCATAGGGGCCTATTAATGATGATATAAAAGTCATAAATTCAATAGGGCACAAAATCCAATGTGAAAGTGCAAATAAATACACTTTACAATACTAAATTAAGGAAAGATTGAGTTTATTTAGCTTAGAAGAGTCCTAAATCCCATGTGAATGTGTAAAAAACATTACAACACTAGATTAGGTCCACTTGATTTAAAAGCCTCCCAAATTTAATGTGAAGATGTAAGTAAATATATTTTACAACATTAAATTAGGGAAGAGTTAAGTTTACTTATCTTAAAATGGCCGAAGACCTAATGTGGATGTGTAAAACACTTCAAAACACCAGATCAAAGTAACATTAAGTCCAAAATCCACAAGGAGGAGCTAAAGAAGTGAGAAAAAAGCTAAGGACCCCTTTTTCAATGTTACAAAAATAACACTTGAAATATGAATGACGCAAAGCATGATTTTATGTAAATAGAGAAAAAGACACATGGTAGAGGCCAAAATGGGCATAATCCAATGTATTTCTTCCTTCTATTATGTTAATTAGAAAAAATAATACAAAATACTAAGGTTGGATATTAAGGTTGGACATTATCTTAAAAACTGATTAAAAATGAGTATAGAACCAAATACATATAATTTTGTAATTAGTTTACTACCTCAGGGAGAGGCTTGGAAATTCCCTTTTACAAAGCAAGGGAAGTGAACAATAATAGAGCTCTCTCCGCTACCAAAAAAACATGACAAAAACTAAATGGTGGCATTAGATCCAACACCCTAAAATATCTTGTTTAAATAAAATTCATGTCAAACGAATCAACTAAGTAATAAATTTTGAGATACTTAAAAACTAGTTGAAACATAATTCAAACCACCAAAGTCAGTTCCTTTCATTAAAAATATGAAAACTGCTGAGATGGAGCTTGTCTTGTTGCCAAAAATTTTCCTTCTCATAAAAAATGTGGCATCAGAAAACCTTGTCTAACATAAATTTTATCACTTGATAGTAGTGGGTGATTGCTAATTAGAAGGATATTCCATTCACAACCCTTTGGGGAATGTCTAGTGCCTTTTAAATGCTCACCTAGTGATATTATTTGGAGACATTCCTTCTTCGACACTCCATGCTCCTCCTAAAAAAACCATCGAGACACTTTGAAAATGGGCGGGCGTTTCCCAAACCTCTTCTAGAGCTACTTGCCAAAATCCTCGCTATCTAGCGACATGTTGCTCTCCATATCCGAAAGCTTAAAAAATGTGTAAAGATCATGCAAACACCATGTAGTGCCATTGTGCGCCTTTAAGAAAATAGAGAGCCAAACCTTCATAAATGTGTGCCCATGTGACATGTGGATGAGCTCGATGGAATTGACAAAAGGGGGAAAAGGGAAAGAGAACAAGAAATGTAAACAAAATAAATGTAGAGAAAAAACCTCTATAGTCATTGTGACTCTTAGGAGGCCTTAACTTGTGAAGGCATGAACACAAAAAACCTTTGAACCAAAGAAAAATCAAAAGAAGAGATAGGCCCAAGGCCTCATAGCTTGATAAAAGTTGAGTGTAGAAATTACCAGTCCACATCTGAAGGAAACTAGTGTGCAATTCTTTAGGGGCCTGATATAGACCAAAATTATCTTTAAACAAGATATCAGTGCCAATTTTTTTTTGTGTGGCCCTGATGTGAAAATAGAGATAATCCATAGGATGTAGGATGCCTTCAATTTCCTTGGCACTTGGGGATGGGCTTAAACCCTAGAAGGCTGACTAGTCACATTGCTTGGATTCTAAAGACTACTTGATTAACTCTTTTGTCAATACTATTCCATTGGGAAAAAAAGGGGAAGGCTACCCTAGTTGGATGAGTCCTTTGAAATCCTCCTTCATCTTGTGAACCTTATGCTTTAAGGTGTTCTCACAACCTTTTTCCCTTTGGGTTTCCCTATTGTAGTTTATGAATTCATTGGATTTCTTAGCAACCACTCTCATATGTGGAATCCTTGCATTTTACAAGGTATCCTCTACAATGTTATAAAGCTTAATGATTAATTTTTTTGATTCAATCATCCTAGGAGTAATTGATTGTAAAATCTATTCAATGATTATGTTAACCTTTGCACTTAGATCTTGCATGTTTTTCATAAACCTTAAAGCTGGCTAAAAGGATGCTACTACATTCTTTATATTTTCCTAGTAAGAGGTATATAGCTACAATAACATAAGGGGAACTTAATTTTTTGTTCTTGTGCTTCCAACACACTCTATTCCTTTTGAACCTAGGACTCCTTTGTTCTGAATTTCTCTTTCAATTAACATACTGTTTTTGAAGTGCCTTAAAGTTCAAGGTGTGGTTGTTGTATATCCTTACTCTAGGCTTGTAGATTAGATTCAAAGGTTTACATTTTCTTCTTCTTAGTGTCAAAAACTACCTGGGATCAATTGATTTCTTCTCAGAATTGATTTTCCTTTTGATGAAAATTTTGTTGCCTTTGCACCTACACGCTAGACACAACAGATAATTCATGATGCACTTTCCATAGCTCCTCCATATTTTCATCAAGTTGTCTCTCCATCAATTCCATGGTTCTCTAAATTAATTCACATCCTGGGTCTAGGAAATAGCCAAATAATTCTCTAATTCATTCTTTTCCTTCTCAAATATTTTATATAGTTGGCTTTGTTGATTTGAAAACTTAGAAAATTTGGCTCTCATCTACTATAATTGTTGTTTAATTAGTTTACATTCATGATTTTTCTAGCCTGACATGTCAGATAGATCTTTTGACATTCGTTTCAAGTATCGTCTCATCTCCTATACCTTAGGTATTAATCCTTTTCTCTCCTTTTATTTGGATTTGACCTTGAGCAACATACTTTTAGTTTAGTTTGAAGCCAATCTTTGTCTACTTACACTATCTGAAGTGCCTCTAAAATCTTGTCTCCCTACTCCTACCTCAAGCAGGTGATATCCATGTATTGCACTTTGATTATAGCTTGATATCTTATGACTGTGTCTTTTACCACTTCCAAATCCTCTTCCCTTTTTTTTAGATTCTTCTTGATCTTTAGGTAGTTGAAAGATGCTATCTAATACGTATCTTTCATTAGGCCTACTTTGTTGCAAGAGAGGGTATCACCGAGATTGAGGCCAATCACTTAAATATTATAGTCTTCATATTACATTTCTCCCTTGGTCTTGGAGGTTAGAGGTGTCATGGATGTGATCATTAGAGCATCCCTCTTCTTATTGTAGCATGTCTCTATCTTAGGGGTAGCTTGAGCTAGCACATCTTTCATCCTCTATTTTTTATTTCTCTCCTCCCAAGCTTGTTTAAAAATATTCATGAGTTCAAAAATCTTGAGGGGACTCAATAGTCTATGGAGCCATAGGGACACTAGGGGAAGAGAAAAATGAATGAAAAAAGGGAATTTGGCTCATTAGATGTGGAAGCCATCAAAAAGTTCAAAACCATTGGTGAAAAAGGTGAAATGCCTTTCCAATATTGTAAAGGGCATAAGGTACTGATAAGAGTTAAAGGGGAAACAATGGAAACAAGGGTCATTGGCCTGGTTGTAGGTAAGGGTGAAGAAACTTTTAAAATATTTTTGTTAGAGACTAGAACCTAGGCTTCTAATAGGGCAATCAAAAGATCAATTGTGGAGGTAGTGGAAGATGTGTGTTCCGAGTGAGGGAGTTCCAAAGCAACATAAGTAACCATAGTAGTAGTGATGGGGGGTGTAGAGAGTATGGGTTGTGTGATAGTAATCATAGTGGAAATCTAGGAAAGAGTTAGGGAAATTGATTACACCAGAGATGTAAAAGAAGAAATAATGGTAGGCGAGAAACTTACCTACACTACAAAAACCATGGGAGTTTGCAAAATGAAGGTAAATTCATCATCATCCTTTCCTTAGAATTCTTAACATATGATGTTCAAATTCTCCTTCTCTTTATTGGTGGCTCATCTATTGCCATAGATCCTTTCACTGTCAATCCCAATGGACCTTGAGTTCCTTGAGTAGTCATAGTAATCCTTTTAGACCTACGAGTTGTATTGATCTTGTTGATACACTAGTAGATGATGATGGTTGTTTCTCTCTAGGTTGCAATGGATCCTTCTCTTTACACTTTCTGACCACTTCTCATAGAGGTGTTGAGTTCCAAACCCTTCACCAAAAGTTGATCCTACCTTTGTCTCATATATTTTGTCAAAAATTTCATCCATAGGGATGGTCTCATGTATGGTGCTCAGTTTTTTGATCTCCTATCGATACTTCTAGAACTCGACCATCTTCCTCTTTGACCACTTTTTCTTCTTCAGATGGAAGCTAAAGGTCTTATCAATGGGGGTCTTCAGATCAAATTCCTTCTATATTTGATAAAATGAAATCCATGGGGGTCATGTAGATGGTAAAAGGGATAGGTTGGTATGTCGATCCTTTGTTTCCTCCTATGGGTTTCACTTTTCTTCCCAATACAAATGTGCTTCATCCTTTAAAGGTGTGCGAAGATGGTATAGCTTACTAGCCAATACAGCCTGTGCATCCCTCTTTGCAAGAACTACCATACACTTACCCAGTGTGATAGGGGATTTATAAATAAATAACTTCTTTCTTCCCACCCCAGAGGTGTAATAGGCAATTGACAATAGTCAAATTTTTTTTACAGAAAGAGTCTTGTTCATCACACAAGTACTTAGACTAAAAGGTTCCTTTGTGAATCCATGCCTCCTTATGAAATTATAATCTAACCCATAAAAATAGTTAAATGGAGGCCAATGCTCACTCATCTATGTAAAATTCTCATAAGAAAACCTAACATGATAGTCTAAATGACACAAATATCGAAGGATAGGTGACAAGAAACTATTGGAAAATGTATAATAATATTATGTACATGGAAGCATGTGCATCCATACAAAAATTAGGTTCACTAGCTCTGAAGTATCAATAATATCTAAAGCCATAACCTTTTTGAAAAACCTAGGGTTTTGATGAAAAATCAGATGTGCAAGAAAAGAAGAATATCTAAACTTAGAAGTAGTGTTGTATTCCCTTAGTTGCTTGAGAAACTTCTTTATGATAATCTCTATGAAGTCATACCAGAAAAACCCTTTTTACTTCCTAAGCTTGAAAACCATATCCATTTAGCCTTATATTTGTGAATTTATGGCTTCATTTTTTTATAAATTGTACTTAGCCTTAATACAAAAAAAAACTTATGATTTTAGCAAGCCATCTATTATGTAGATTTAGGCGACATGGGCACCCCTATTAGGCTACTTAGCAACAAGCCTCAAATATAATTTTTAGGCAATATTTTTGATGAGAGGATCAAGTGATTACTAAAAACCAAGAATCAATTGATCATAATTTCCTTCAAATGGGTTCTAGGAGCTGACTTCATTTTAGACATGAACCATTATCAGGTGAAAATAGATATTGTGTTTTGGTTTGTGGCTTTGATTCTTGAATTGAATGTACCCAAAGGCTATGTGTGGCAGAGATTTCCAAGACTATGTTATATAAGGAATACTTGGTGGGACTTGAGGATATTGTTGATGTGGCAATTATAGGGAAAAAAATTCATCTCAAAAAAGAATCCCAGATTAGTATTGCCTTCGATAACTTTAATTTCAATTAGATTGCCACAAAAAACTACAAATATGTCACAAAGCGGAATCAGACATAGTTCATTTCCCACATTAATCCTTCTAAGAGAATCTCATGCAAATATAGTTTCAACAATTTTCATAAACATATTCTAACCAAGAAACATGAAACATGAAAGATGAAACAAAAAAATGAACACAAAGATTTACATGGGGAAAACCCTTTCGGGTAAAAACCCCACACTCCAAAAGCCCTGATCGCCATTATACTATTAATGCAATAGAACAGTTACAAATACAACTCAAGCACTAATCCTTTAAGTAGATTACATCTTGTTTCACTTTGGAGACAAACTGGCAACAATGCTGTTCTATTTCCCTCTCTCCTTTTTACGTTTCCCTGATCAAGCTCTCAGTCCATTACAAACTTCACATTGTTATAATACTCTCACACAGTATACAGTGTAGATTAACAATGAAAGATCAATCCATACATTCTATCAGGAGAGATTTTGGTAGCATAACCTTTCTTAGATCTTCCTCTCAATTCTTATTGTAGAACATTCAATGTTTATACCATTCATTCTCAACTAACAGGAAACAATTCAACTTCCTTTGTAGATCAGTTTGTTTTCCTTCTATTAGACTAATCATCAACATGACCAAGTCACCGAATATACTTCTACAACTCATTTGTGATCCTCCAATGAACATCAAACACATCGATAGTCAACCAAGTTAGTGTCCTTCCAACCATGGTCTTCTTTCATGTTTATCGGCCTAATGAAAGACCATCGACCACAACCTAGAAAGTGACACCGAACACCAAGGTCTCTTTGTTATTCATTCAACATGCTAAAGTCTCAACTAGGCCTATCAACAAGATAATTTCCACCAAAAATAGATCATAATGTCACATTGAATACTCAAGTCACTCGATGTCATTAAGCTCAAACACCTTTCAAACCATCTTGTCAGCCTAAGTCACAACAATGAACAACATGAACAGGTCTATCGGCATGACCAACACTACTGGTAAACATCTAAGATGTCACCTTAATAGCTGAGGTCTCTCTGATGTCCCAAAACAACATCAAGACCACACGTCACCAAGCTTCACACCAAAGTTCAATATAACAAATCCATTGGCTAGAACAACACCATTAGACAAGGATCAGAAAGTCTCATCGAAGTTTTATTTCACCCTAATGACCTTAAGCCTAGCTATAGTTTGAAACACCTTATCAACAAGAGTCACACCGAACATAGCCTGTTGGCCAGACCAACACTATCGGTTCAACAACCACAAGTCCCACCAAAGACTAGAGTCACCTCGATATAGATCATTGGAAAGACTCACCTCGACAGTTCTACCATCGATCAGATTCCTATTGTCGATTCAACATTCTCAAGTCTAACTGAAGATAATTGTTACCCTGATGATCTATTCATCGATAATATTTTCCATGCATTATACTAATCTCATCCAGATACACTCTACCATTAAGACTCTTTCTGAACCTCCATGTAAGCCCAACAAAGTATCATCAACCAGACTTACACTGATATAACTTTTTAGCTGAACTTCTATCATCGACGAGAGTTAGAAAACTCGCGCCAATTGTTCAGGTCACATTGACAACCTTCATCGTCAAGACACACCAAAGGTCTCACTGATATGTTAAAAAAAAAGGGAACTTCACAAGGAGAACTCAAATTGGGCTAAGACACACCGATCTCATAGACAGTTCATGATCACTATGCAGATTGGCCAGACATCTTAGTGGTCACACCAAAATTGCTCTCTCAAAGGTTTAGGCCAATGGGATTGAGGAACACAATTCGAACAATCTCCCACTTGATGAAGATGACACTGGCACCTCCAGAGCACTCAAGAACTATTGAGATCACACTAGCACCACCAATTTAGACCCTGCTTTGTTCAATAGCATTTAGGACACCCAATCAACAAGTTTCCATAGATAACAGTCTACCAGACAATCTGCAACAAAATCAAGTATCCAACTACAACTAACTATCTAACATTGCAACCGATCACAACCTTCCATGAAACCACATAGATCTAAAAAATGCTCTCATGCTCCATCAAGACTTCTGCAACAACATCTAAGATGTCCACTATTCAAGAAATAGTCCTTGTCATCCTCCAACATGCCACCTATGGAAGAAAGCTACAAGCCAAGGTGAATATGCCCTAGTCCAACAAACACAAGAAAAATATCCCAGTGATATCAATAAAAAAATAATGCCATCACTCTAGAAAACAAGATAAAACATCAACTAGCACAACAATCAGCTTGACTGCTACTTTCCAACTGATAAACCCACGCGACTAAAAATAGCACCCATAGCAAGTGTTAGTTAATCCAATCATCCATACCTCAAAGGTATCATACATTAGTAAAATTATGCCCCAATCATAACCAACCCATGTACTTACAACTGCAAGCTCCATGTGTAAGAAAGTCAATGAAGAACAAACACTTTCAATAACTCACACTGCATGAGTCATGCCAAAAACTGAAACAATATCAAAGGGCACAACAATTCTTCCAATTCGCAACACATAGAAAGTGTAACCATTTAGTACCAAGGACCCAAATCCACACTGATATTATATGCAAAACCTACAAACAAGCTGCTGCAAGAAAAACATCTCTTCTAACTAGTCTGCACAAATATTCCATGTACTCCACATCCAACAAAGAAAACAATATTATGTGAAACCACACATTCAAGAATATCAGTAAGACCAAAGAGAATCTGCAAATCATAACATGTAGCATGCCCTTCTACAAAACACCTCCAAGTATCAGTTGTGCCAAGTAGTATCTTCTTTACATCCCCAACATAAAATCCTTCACAACATCCAACCAATTAAACCATGTGAATGTAAGCTTCTCAAAGAAGATCAAACTACTCTATTTCCTATTTCAGGAAATCAGCCCACTACCATCCCCTATGACATCATAAATGAAAAATTTATACTAAGGAGATAACCAAGTTATCCATCTCTCACAGTGAATCCTCCAGAACCATAGCTGAAGATCCACCAATGAAAGAAATACATAACACACCTAAGAGAAACAATGGGCACTACCTCTCAAGTTATAAACTACCGAGAAGAACAAGAGTGGGAATGCAATAGTTCCTCCAGGATATCCAAGTCAGTATGTCTCATCCAAAAAAAAACTATCTCCTCATAGGTATCTATTGAACTCATGTTCAATCAAGGTGTAGGCTCCCCAGAATTTCTTATTCTCCATGTATCCATGAGAACCTACAAACAATCACCTCGTGCCAAACTCCAAATGCAACATAGCAATATCATGAAGTATCAAGAAAATGATCAAAGCACCCAATACATAAAGAATTTACCAAGATGAATGTAAAAGCTCCAACTGCAATATCAAGAACTTAACATGAAATCATGATCTTTCCATCCCCTCTTAGGAGATACAAAGATCAAATTGAAGAAACCAATGTCTCAAGAGAAATGCACAATGTGAAAACTCCAATGCATAAGAAAGAGTATACCATGAAATAAAACAAACAAGCTTTGAACCAAAATCACCTATCAAGCCCCAATAGCACCTCAACCCAAAGAACACACAAGTCCTCCATGGTTTCAAAATTCTAACCATCTTCAGATAGTGGCCCTGCTAATACGAAAGAACCATTTTGCAACAACATGATCAAATATTTCCTCCTAGAAACATTTGCAAACTAAAGAAGACAAATTACTAACGGTCTTTGCTAAAGCTCCCACTGAACAATGATATTTCCTCCTAGAAACATTTGCAAACTAAAGAAGACAAATTACTAACGGTCTTTGCTAAAGCTCCCACTGAACAATGATATCGAGCTTTCCAAGCATCATGACCAACCATCTCCAAAACTGAAAAGAAAATATTCCAGGCCTAAAAACATCTAACAGTACTTCTAATTAAACAAAGATCTCAAAAGTAAGGAGATTCACCATGCTACAAGAATCCATAATTGAATTTTCATAAATTCACTAATTATCCATCCTCTTACCTCAAAACAGCTACACCAATGCACAAGTGACCACAGAAAAGGCCAACTTACAAGTCTGCATAAACAATTAATCAAATCACGTGGATATAGACAGTCCACTTCTAGGTTGTCCCACTTCAAACATATGGGTAAAGACAACCCACAACATTGCACAACCCAAAGATCCAATTAATGAAACATGAAGACTCACAATCACATCAATGTCATGCAAATATGAGGTCACACAAGAGAATAAATGTGTAGACACCCTGACTCAAACACCAAAACAAGTACATATCTGATTTTCCAATTATGTGCACACCAAGTACCTTAGTCTAGGAATCCATCAAGCATTACCATAGAAACAATGAGTGACTAATGAAATACCATAAATTTCTATGGAGAGAAAGAATCAACACCTTCTCTCACCATGCACATGCATTTGACAGAGATGGGCTATTTCAGAAGCTTTCAAAAAATCTAAAGATTAACTTCATAGCCTTTATGTATTTGAGGTTAATAGGAAACAATGCCTTCCAACACCAAGAAAGACCACCCAACATAAGAACTCTCTTCCATGACTAAACAAAAATGCACACCTTTCCATATCATCAGGGAGCCTCTTACACAAACAACCAATACAAGAGCATTATTACTACATAGCCATAAAGAAGAAAATTTCACCTCATACATCAAGGTTAAACAACTGCCAACTAGGATACACAGATCACAACAATTCAACATGACCAACTCCTTTTTCTCCATCTTCACCACCCTTCATGTTGCGTGTTGTCTCTGAGTACCACAAGACTTCCACTCACCAAAGGATCAATATGCCAGATGATTCCTCCAAATTTCTTCAAGCCTAGCAAACTAAGAAATCTTCACTGAAGAAATACCCGGAACCAACAACTAGATGAAGGCTCTAATACCACTTGTAGAGAAATTTTGGTCATCTCATAAAAGCATAGAAGATCAGTAGTGTCTTTGATAACTTTAATTTCAATTAGATTTCCTTAAAAACACATACAACTATGTCACAAAATGGAATCAAACACAGTTCATTTCCCACATTAATCCTTCTGAGAGAAGCTCATGCAAATCCATTTTCAACAATTTGCATAAATAAATTATAACCAAGAAACATGAAACATGAAAGATGAAAAAAAAATGAACACACAGATTTATGTTACAGGGAAAACCCTTTCGGGTAAAAAACCGCACACTCCAAAAAGCCCAAATCACCATTGTATTATTCATGCAATAAAACAGTTACAAATACAACTCAAGCACTAATTCTTTACAGAGATTACATCTTGTTTCAATTTGGAGACAAACTACCAACAATCCTATTCTATTTCCCTCTCTCCATTTTATATTTCCTTGATCAACCTCTCAGTCCATTACAAACTTCACATTGTTACAATACTCTCACATAGTATACAATGCATGTTAACAATGAAAGATCAATCCAAAAATTCTATCAGGAGAGATTTCGGTAGCATAACCTTTCTTAGATCTTCCTCTCAATTCTTTTTGCAGAACATTCAATGTTTATACCATTCATTCTCAACTTATAGGAAACAGTTCAACTTCCTCTATAGATCAGTTCATTTTCCTTCTATTAGACCAACTGTCAACATGACTAGGTCATCAAACAAAATTATCCAGCTCATTCGTGATCCTCCAATGAGCATCAAACACATCGACGGTCAACCAAGTAAGTTTCCTTCCAACCATGGTCTTCTTTCATGTTCATTAGCTTGACAAAATATCATCAGCCACAACCTGGAAAGTGACATTGAACACCAATGTCTCCCCATTGTTTGTTAAACATGTTGAAATCTTGACTAGGACTATCAACAAGATAATGCCCACCGACAATAGATCATAATGTCACATCGAAGCCTTAGGTCACCTTGATGTCATTAAGCTCAAACACCTTTTGAACCATCTTGTCGACCTAAGTCACACCGATGAACAACATGAACAGGTCTATCAACATGATCAACACTATCAGTGAACATATAAGATATCACCTCGATAGCCGAAGTCTCTTCGATGTCCCAAAAGAACATAGATACCACGCATTGCCAAGAGTCACACCGAAGTTTAATAGAATAGACCCATCGACTAGAACAACACCATCGAACTAGGATCAAAAAGTCTCATCAAAGTCTGATGTCACCCCAATGACCTTAAGCCCAGCTATATTTCAGAACACCTCATCGACAAGAGTCACATTGAACATAGCTCGTCAGCTAGACCAACACTATCAGTTCAACAACCACAAGTCTCATCGAAGACCATAGTCACCTTGATATAGATCATTGGCCAGAGTCGCCTTGAAGCTATTACCATTGGTCAGATTCCTACTATCGGTTCAACATTCTCAGGTCTAACCAAAGACCAATGTTACCTCGACAATCTGTTCATCAACAAGAGTTTGAGTTTCCATGCATTATACCAATCTCGGCCAGATACACTCTATCGTTAAGACTCTTTTCCAACCTCCATGTCATCCCGACAAAGTATCATCAGCCAGACTTACACCGATATAACTTTTTGCTTGGACTTCTATCATGGATGAGAGTTAGAAAACTTGTGTCGATCATTCAGGTCACGTCGATGACCTTCATCACCAGGAGACACCAAAGGTCTCACCGATATGTTAAAAAGAAGGGAACTTCACAAGGAGAACTTAGATCAGGCTGAGACACACTGATCTCACAGATAGTTCAGGATCACTATGTAGATTGGCTAGACATCTCAGCGGTCACACCAAAGTTTCTCTCTCAGAGGTTTAGGCCAGTGTGATTGAGGCACACAATTCCAACAACAATCCCAGACTTTGGTATCCCATCAGCTATGAACCTTCAAAATCATATCAATAATGGTAAGCTAGTGCCTTGGCTTCCTTTTCTTTTAGACTTTCGAAGATCACTGGAAAGGCACCACTAGAAGGTGAGGCATTCCAATTCATTTCTACTTTGGGTGATGAACATGGAGCCTATTTATGGTGTGGAGTGGTACTTATATTGACTTGGTCTATCTTCCTTAGGTAGGGGTTGTCAAGGATGCCAGTGAATAGTGACTCATTGTCAGATTCTTTAGAGCTGCCCCTTTTTTGCTTTGATTAGAGCTTTGCATTTTTTATTTCATATTTTGAGGCCGCTATCATATTGTGTCTTTTTTGTAACCTATGTGTTGTGACTTACATTTTTTGGTTGATTTGTTCAACAACTTTTGGTTTTTTTTGCAAGAAAATACCCCTTTTCAACATCTCTTTTGTAAGTAGAGCATTCAAAGCTCTCTTAAAAAAAAGGCCTAAACACCTTGATGCTATATGTAAATGATGTTCATGTAAATAAAATAGTCTTTTCTTTTTAGCTTTTGTGTGATCATTACAAAAATATCACAATTTATAAATTTTTACATATGGTACATAATGTATAAAATTTACAAGAATATGGACCGCACAAATTTGACTAAACAGTTTTAGGTGGATACCATTCACCAAGATTCCAATGGGGTTTCTCTCCATGTCTTCCAACTCAAAATAATTTCTTTCTTTGCATTTTATGATATGAAAGGGACCTTTTCATGGGGAATCAAATTTTTTATGTTGGCCTAGCTTGGTGGCACACCCAACATACTTTAGAACTAGGCGAGCCCTTCTTTGAAACCCAGGTCAGACACATCTTTGTCAAACCATTATTTAACCACCTACAAGTGGTTGGTAATGGCATCAAAATCTTTTTCACAGGATTCATGGATTCTTAGTAGTTTAGCTAATCTCACCTCCATGCTAGCATTCTCCTTATTTTCTAGAGACTTGAGAAGTTTCAAGGTCGGTATCTCCATGGAGATAGGAAAAACCACCTCTTTTCTATATACTATTTCATATGGGGAAGCCTTGAAGATTTTATTTGGAGTAATATTGTGTGCCCATAATGCCACTTGTAAGTGTTTATGTCAGTGTCTTTGATGTTTTGAACTAATTTTCTTTATCAACCAGATCAAGTTTTTATGTGTGGACACAGTGAGCCAATTTCCTTGCAGGTATTAGCTGGATGAAGTCTTGAGATAAAATCAATGCCTTAAGGAAAAATCTAACATTCTAGTCCCCACAAAATCCCATTCTTTATAAAAAAGCAAGGTCTTCAAGGAGTTGAATCTTGCTACCAACTTTTCAAGTAAATTGACTATTTTGGCCTTAGTAGTGTTCTTTAATGGGGTCGCCTTCGTCTACCTAGTGAAATAGTTCATCACCATTAATATGTATTTGTTCCCTAAGCTGGAGATAAGATTAATCATACCTATTAAATCAAGGTCCCATTGAGAAAAGGGTTCATCTAACACAATTGGTTGTAAAGGAATAATCGAATTACTCTGCTTTCCAACAAAAAAATGGCACTATGAGCACATTTTTACTAGGTTATGGCATTATGAGAACATGGTAGGCTAGTATTAACCTAACCATATTATCTTAAGAGTGGTAGTTTTAGCAAAAAAATCCCCACCCACCAGACTGTTATGGAATTCACTTAAAACCCTTTCAGCCTACTCCTGATCTACGTAATGAAGGAGGATGCCATCAAAATTTATTAAAAAAAGGATACCTTTGATTAGGATGTATCTGACACCCTGCAACCTATAGAATCTTCTCTTATGCAAGGGAATGATGACTGGGTACCTTCTTGTCCACATAAAATTTATCCTGTCGAGTGCCCAAGACTCTTTTGATTCAAATTGGTTGACCGAAACTTCATCTGTAGGTGCTTCTTTCATTTGGGGTTGAAGTTCCCCTATAAGATATTCACACAACACTCTCCCTCTAACTAGTTTAGTGGGCTGGACTTCTATGTCATACTCTAGGATCTTAGTGATCCAATTTTCCCTTTTATCAATGATTTTTCCTTCCATAATATACTCCCCCATGTTGGGGTGGGCTACCAGGACCATGATTTTCTTGTCAATATTAGGTGTCTAAACTTTTTAAGGCCTTTTATGATGGAAAATACCTATTTCTCAAAAAAAATATACTTTGTCTCATACCCTTTGAGGGTTCTTGAGTGGAAAGAAAATGAAATGTTCTCCCTTTTCTTCCTTTTCCTTTTGCGTGAGCACGGTGACAATGTTGTGCTCACTTTCATAGATGTACATGGTAAAGCTCTTTGAAAAATCTTGATTTTCTAACATCGAAGCTATGGAAATTGATTCTTTTTTTTAAAGGAATTTCTACCCTCTAGGATCCATTTCAAAGTCAGATCCTTCTTCAACATGAGTGTAATAGGCCCTACAAGCCCAACGAAGTAAAAAATGAATCTTTCTTAAGAAAGATTTTATTCTTTCGGGATCGATAGAGATTCCCTTTTTAGAGACCACATAGCTAATTTTATTGTCTTGTGGAGCTCGAAACACATATTTCTTGGGATTTAAGAAAATCCTAAACTCTTGACACTTTTGAAATAATTTTTCTAAATGATCAAAATGATCATTCTTAAATTTAGAGAAAATGGTCAAGTCATCTAGGTAGATAAGGATGATACTATTGATCAGATCCTTGAAAGTGACATCCATTACATGCTAGAAGGTAGCCCATGCACAAAATAGGCCAAAAGGCATATTTTCATATATGATTGTTCCCCACTTAATGGTGAACATCTTATGTTGGTCTCCATCCTTGACATTGGGTTGGTTATAGATTGAAAAATCATCTAGTAGGGAGAACATCTTTGATCTAGCCACAAACTGTAGTATTTGTTACATTGACAACAAAGGATAATGGTCCTTTAGGGACGATTTATTTAAATCCATGAAATCTACATAGAGCCAAATATTATAGTTCTTCTTTTGGACTAACACTAGATTGGATACCCAAGTGGAATGCTTGATTGGGTGATGATTCTTGACTCGATCAACCTCTTCAATTCTTGTGCCATCAAGGACTCTACTTTTGGATTGACAGGCCCTTTTTTTTGTTGGATTGTCTTTGCTCCTTCAACTAGGTTGATGGTATGATAGATGAAACTAGGGTTCCAACCCTTTTAATCATCATAAATCTAGGCTATCACTCCATCATATATTGTGTAGAAAGATAACAACCTTCCCTTGTCTTCTTGTTGGACATTATTCCCTACTTTAATTTTTTGACCTCTTCCAACATCTAAATTGGAGTAGTCTCCTTCATTGGCCACAAACCTTTGCTTGCCATTTTTTGCATCATCACAATTGAATAGATTTTTTAGGGTGACTAACCACTATGTAAGCTTTTTTCTCTTCATTTGGATGATCTGGCCCTCGTAGGCCTCTTCAATTTTTGGTTGTAGTTGATCTGCAAACTCTCCCAATTGTTGTATAAAGGTGGCAATTTGAGCATCATTTTTGAAGACTAGCCAATTATAATTGTTACTGGAGATCATTAGTTGGACCATGACTCATACTACATGCTAGTTTTCTATCAGGTTAGACACTGGCTCAAATTGGGATCCGATCAAATCCATCCTATCTGTTGCAACATTTTGTGACCTTAGAACCACCTAGGTATTGAAAGCATTGAAGTCCTTGATCAGGTTCCATACTTTGTGCCGATAAGACCACATTCACACATTCTTTGTGGTTGGATTCCCTCTTATCTAGTTCACCACTAGTTTTGAATCCTCAAACACTTATAGATTTGTAATGCCTATGTGCTTTGCTAGATGTAAATTGTGGATTAGGCCTTCGTATTGGGTCAATGTAGGATCATGGGGGTCCAAACTAGGCCCCTAAGTGGCAATAAAAATTTAGAAAATTAGTATTAAGCAACTTGAAATAAAATAATTTCATATTTTATTAACACAAGTTTAAAAATATTGAAGAACAAAAATTGTAGCAAATGGAATGCAGTTTCTAAGATACTAGTCCTTTTTGGGAGAAAAAGTATATCTATTTTGTGAAAATTTGAAATTTCAATGCAGTAGCACTAAATTTTTAGGAAAAAATAGAAAGCAAGTGTATGTTTTCCCAACCTAAGTAGAATAAAAAAAATTATTTTTCTTTGAAAGTTTCAATATAAGTAGAGTGACACATACCTAAATGTGCCATAATTTTTTTGCAATTTTTTTTCTAGTAAATAATTATTTTGAATTATTTATTAGAAATTTTTAAAAATATTAAAACTTGTTTGTCCTACCACCATAACCTGGTCAAAAATTAATGAATTTATTTTTAAAAAAAATCATCCTATAAGACGAGAAGCATAGAATGTGTTGCATCTTTCAGATTTGAAAAACATGAAATCATTTCAGAATTATAGATGTTTTTCAAGTAGCCTATCAATTAGGAATTTAGTCATAATACAAGTAGAAAATAAATGATAATTATCTATTCAATTTAAAATAATGGATATCATATATTGGTGGAAAGCTGAATTTTTTTTCAATAAACACTTTTTATTTCATCAAATTCAAATAAAAAGAGTTCATCAACCATGTTTTTGTTATATCACCACTTTTTGGACCCCCATGATCCCACACACACCTTAATATGCATGAAATCTGAAAATGAAAATCTCTAAGAGTTTCTACTCTGATACGGGATAATAGTTAGATTTTTTTTTCTCTTGAGTTGACTCTACATCTTGCACCATCAAAGTGCAATGTCCATAAGCCATTTTCATGGTTTGAATCCTCCCTTTAAACCTCTTTATCTTTTTCTACTTTCATAATGACCTGGTCTTTGTCATAGATTGCATACATTCCTAGACCAATAGCATGAAAGTTTCTAAAACGATCAGACTCTATGGATTTATTTAGCAAGACCTCTTCCTCCAGACATCAATCACCCATGGCCTCCTCATCTTCTAGCTTCTCAAGATAATACATCTCATTTTTAGAGATAGATGCATGTAGAATCTCAAAGCTCATTACCAGATCTTCTGCAAAATGCTTTGTATGCAAAGGTTCTGATAATTTCTTCTTTCTTGTGCCATGCTTAGTTCTTAATATTAAATGAGACCAATCAAGAGCTAAGTACCCCCTGATATTGGTAGTAAAATCTCTTGATAGAAACATTCTAAAAATGAGAGGAATGTCAATTATGACCAACTATTGGGTAGCTGTTAGGCTAGGACATGAATATGCAATTAAGGGGAGGCCTTTGATTAGGCCTATGGCTGGAACCTTTTCCCCATCTAACTACATAATTCCCTTGTTTGGGGGATCATATTTCAAACTCAAGGTATCGACCACCAATTTCAACATCACTATAGTACTAGTGCATAAATCTATCATGTTATTATGCAATAATTTATACCATAATGAGGGTTAAGAAAAAGGGGGTGGGATTTGGTTTATATACCTCATGTCCGACTAGTTTTTCTTTGATATTTATTAATATCGCTTCCTTTGAAGACTGAGGTTCTTGGTCTTGCACCTAGATTGAGCATGGTTGCGAGGATTGATCTTCTTTACTTAAAGTGTCTTATAATAAAGTCTTTTTCTCTGGAATAACTAGAATGCACCATAAGGACACATTGGCAGGAGCTTTATTTAATTCTTCCACTACATTGAACAATCTGATTAGGGGTACCTTTGGTTTAAGTAGAGCTGCCTCCCTCATTCTTAAAAAGGGTTAATTTATTATAGGCGAGTTAAGTGTTCTATTCACGAATTTCTACTATGGTTGTTTTTGTTGTGCTTGCAGATGTGGTTGTTGTGCTTGCAACACATACTCCCTAGTGAATCTTCATTTTGAGTTGGTGTTGTAATCTGACTAAACCCATGTGGCTCCTGATATCAGAATTTCATTTGTGAATATGACGTCTTCTCCCTCCATCCAAGAGAAAAGCACCTAGTCGGGGGAAAGTTTTGTCTCTTGTTCTAAATAAATTCCCTACATCTAAGTGCTAAGTCTAGTGCTTTCTATTCTAAGGGATTGATAGGTTTCAATTGGAGAGATTCCATGGCTCCTATGTTCTACTACTTTTTTTTGGATATTACCTCTTGGAAAATTATGAGGCGTGTGGGGATCATTGCAAGGGAAGCACCAAGCATTCATATATTTTTCCATGTTATTTTGGTTGAGGAATAGGTCTTTTCTCATGCTAGACATCACAATCTCAAGTGGAGCTGGTATTGGAGCTATCTGACCCAACGAATGTGACTGATTATTTCCTCTCAAGGGTCCTTGGTATGAATTATGTTGCAAAGGTGGTCATCCTCCTTAGTAATTTTGAGGAGGCTTTGGAGGTGTCACTTGTTAACACTTTATACTAAAAAGATCATTTGAAACAATCTTCAACAAATTATTTATATCATTCATCTCTATAGCTAATGAAGAAGATCCTGAAGTGCTTTCTTGTGTATTAGGATACATGCACATTGATGGAAGAGGTGTAGTGAATATGCTAGGAGCTACCTCTTCTTGTGTTCAAGAATATATCTCTAGAAACATTGGCATCAATAGTTGAGGTAGGAGCTTCTTGACATCTATCAATCTATTTTTCACTCTGACTACTAGATCATATACATTAGGAAGAACATTACCTCCAAGTGACTATACCATGACAATATTATCCAAACTAAAATCCTTCAAGTAAAATATAAATTCCATGGCTAGTGGGGGCTTGGTTTTTATGGGAATCCTTTGCCAGGTTTTGTGAAACCTAGTGTTAAATCCATCTTGGCCTCTTGAGGTTTCCTCTTGATCATTATCAACTACTATAGTAGGGATGAGCGGTCTCCCTTTTTGGAAAATTTCTCAAAGAGTTTATCTTTGAGGTGATCCCAAGTAAAAATGGTATTGGAAGTCAAAGACCTATATTAGTCCTGAGCCTCGCCTTTAAAGGATATAACAAAAAATATTAGGGATACATTTTGTTTTGTAATATTATGAACCGTGCAAACATTAGAAAAATCTTGGAGATTTTTTGTTGGTGTCTACAAATCTTCTCCGGTGAACTTTTAAATTGCTTTTAGAGAATTAGTGGGGATAGGGGTCCATACATTTAGAGGGGTAGGAGGAACAAGAAAACTATCATTATTCCATGACATAAAGTTTATTGGGGCTTGAAGGGACATGAGGAACATACTTTTATGAATATGAAAAACAAGTATTGTAATCTAGAAAGGTTTATCGACTGAAAAAGTAGATAGACCTCTAGATTCAATGCTTGTACTTCTAAAACTATTTCTCCTAACATGTGATATAGAACTTGTAGTGCTTCTTCTTCAAGGAGAAAAATATGGTAATTTAGAGTATCGAAATTTACCTTTAGAAGATGCCCTTGTTTGGACCCTGGGCATAAATGCATAGTTTTAGTCTATAATGGTCTCTACCAATCTGATTCAAGTTCCTCTTCAAGGTGAAACATCAAATGCTATGAAAGATCTTCAGGTCCCATCAGGCATATCAAAAAAAGAATTGTTGATCATAAAATCTTACACCTCTCTGAATAACCTTATGGGAAATTTAGTAGATGGAGGACTTATTGCACTCCACTAAATGACCTCCAAGATTTTAGAAGTTGACTCTTCATTCTTATTTTGGGAAAAGGGAAGAAGAAATGTAGAAAATAAAACTAACTAAGGGGATGCGTCAAAAGGTTTTACAACATTTCAAATCCCCTACTAGGATATCAACTCTGATAAAATGAATGCATAGCGCCACAAAACTTTCATTATTGAGGGGAGAATGAACTACTAAGTTTTATGCAAACACAAAAAGCATTTGAATCCTCTAGTAGGAATCACCCACTAAGTTTCGGTCTAGAAAGTTGGTAAACCAAAGAACAATTGTTTTTGTTTCAAACCCTTATAGAAAATGCTTAGCTCAATCACATATTATGGAATTTAGTGCATGTTAAGTATGAAATGAAAGAGTATAAGGAAATGATCCAATGTTCTACAAAATTTGAATTAGATACCACAAAACTTGAATAACTAAAGATCAACCAATTACCCAGATAACACCTGGAATATGAATGAAACAAAGCACAATTTTATGTAAATAGAGAAAAAGACACATGATAGAGGCCAAAATGGGCACAATTTGATGTATGTCTTCCCTCTATTATGTTAATCAAAGAAAACAATACAAAATAATAAGGTCAGATATTCAGGTTGGTATTATCTTAAAAATTGATCAAAAAAAGATTATAGAGAAAAATATAGACAATTCCTGTAATGAGTTTTCCACTCGAGGGAGAGGCTCAAAAATTCCATTTTATAGAGAAAAGGAAGGAAACAAGAATAGAGCTCTCTCCACTGCCACAAAAACACATAAGAAAAAAACTAAATGGTCGCATTAAATCCACCACCCCAAAATATTCAATTTAGACCAGATTCTTGTCAGAAAAATCCATTGATTAATAAAGTGTGAGCTTCTTAAACATCGATTGAAATAAAACTCAAACCACCCAAGCCAGTTCTTTTCATTAAAAAATGTGAAAACTGCTGAGCTAGATCCTGGCTTGCCACAAAATATCTTCCTTGTAAGAAACAAATGTGGCATCATAAAACCTCATTTGACACAAATTTAATCACTTGAAAGCATTGGGTGATCACTAGTTGGAAGGAGATGGCATTCACGACCCTTTGGGGAATGTTAGGTGCCTTGTAAGTGTTCACCTGCTAATAAAGAAAGAAGTGTGCATTGGGTGAGAACTATGAAGTTGATAGAAGAAAAAAAACAAAGAGAACAAGGAAAGCAAACAAACACATGTAGAGAAAAAACCTCTATAGTATGAACTTGCAAGGGTGCAAGCTTTGTACCATTATCTTATACTTACACACCAACTACCCCAAAATTTAGTGTTGGTCCACTACAACTAGTAGCTATTTAAAAATGAAATAAAATTTCCCAAACAAAGAAAACTTAAAGATAGCCTACAATTAATGTGGGAAAATCCTAAATTTTAATGTAATTTGAAACAAGGATGACAAGCACAAGAGAATAACATGAATATAATAATATAAACTAAGAAAAATAAAAAACCTAGTAAAATGGCCTTTCCTCCACCATAATTTTGAATGAACAAACACTTTATTAAGGAATATTTTGTTTTTAATAGTATATTATAAGTTAAATATAATAGTTAACCGATATATATATATATATATATATATATATATATATATATATTGAAATTTTAAACAAAAATAATTCTCCTACCTAGAAACAACTATTGGGTTGAACTGTCAAACTATAAAATAATTTGCTAGTTTTTAGGCATTGTTTTTTCTATTCACCTAGAGTTTTCCTATATCTTGCAACTTTGAATCATATGAAATTTTCTCATCAATTTGAAATAAATTGCATATATTATATTTATTTTATTTTAAAAATGTCTATATCCATTAATGTGAAAGTAGTGGCATATATGATATAATTTTATTCTTAATATATCTATGTCAAATTCTATAAATTATTGTGTTCCAATGCTTTATTTATCAGTGGTGCATAAGGTAATTGTTTTCCAATGTTTTATTTCCTTGGGATTTACTATGATTGTTTTGTTTGTAGTGACCCTCTTGATAACACTTTTATTTTTAGTTGTTTTGTGATACTGTTAGCAGTTAGACATTAGACATTATGTTGTTTTGATGTTTTATGTCATGGTTTACATGACCAATTGTGGAACTCAATTGATGATACACTTTACCATATGATGTGATGTTTATTTTCATGAGATGACACTATTATGGTGATTATCTATGTAGTTATGTTGTATACATGATGATATTATGTTAGTTATATGTTTACATCAGTTGGTGAAGGAAATAGTTTAGCAGTACTCATTTGTGAGTGCCCTGCTACATCGTGATTCTTCTTCACGGTGTGTTTTCATATTTATACATGTTGTTCGATTAATCATGTAGTGTTATGCAGCTTTCAGGTACAGTCATCAACTCCATCTACTTGTCAGGTCTGAGTGTGCCATGACCCAATGGAATCATCGATGGGAGATAAACTTGTCCTTTGTCCTTAACCATCGTTCAGAAAAGAACAAGTATCAGTTGTCACCCTCATGTCATGTCACCTGTTTGTCATGTAATTGTATTCATTTGTAATGTTGTGTTTATGATGCATTCATAATGTTAATTCAGATTATTTTAATGTTTTAATTAAAATGGTAATGTTGCATTATTGATTTAATAAAATATTTAAATTAGAAAAGCTATTCTTGGTTTATGAAGTGATTAAAGAGAAATATTAAAATATCTTGTTTCAAATTTTTTAATTAATTGTAAATTGATTTGATTATGCATTTTGACGTTTTCGAAAAATAGAACAGATAGTTGTGATCTAAAGTTGTAAATATCTCGTTTTGATCATATAGTTGTTTAAAATTTTAACTGATGCATGCTTTGCATGCTAAATAGGGAGTTAAAGTTTTTGTTGGATTTGGAAATTGGAAAAGAATATAACTTAGAAAAGATCATTCTTTTTACGCATGGTTTTTTATTTTTGAAAAGTAGGAAGGGAAATTATTGCTTTTTCAAAAAAATATTAATTTGGTATTTGATTGGAAAAGCTGGAAATTTGATTGTCTGAGACGATGTACGCACGTTGAAAGTTGCATGAGCTGAATTTAGCGGCTTCCACTTCATCGTTTCCCAGTCTCGAAGAACGTATCAGGTTTTTCTCATTTAAAATTCTTTGTGTAATGATTGAAAGTCTGTCAGTTTTCTTCTTGAAAAACTCTGTCTAAATTCTATGGAAATTTCTCTCTCTGAACCCTGCATGCACAATAAGAAATGGATACATTAATAATCAATAATATTTGAATTAATCTAAAAATAGTGTTCAGGATGATGTAGAAGAAATCGGTTTTTGGTTATCTCTGCTCTTGGAACCTTGTCTTTGTATTGGCCGGTCGATCTTACTTCTGTGGTTTGTTTGGTGAATATATATATATTGCCTTACGATTTACATGCATTACCTTATTGAATCGGTGATGAAATTAAAGAATAGGGTTTGGCTGCTTTAATTTTCTCACTGTTATTATTGTATCTTCTTGTGAAGGCTTATGCGAATGCTTAAGTCTTATCTTTTTCGCGTGGGATTGTGGGTGTTATGTTTGAGGATATTTTTATTTGCTTGACAAGATGACTTGCCAATAGCTTCCTTGTTCGTACATTTAGTCTTCTTGCATATCACCTGTGTCATGTTAACTTTCATACCTGTGGCCAGAGGACAGTAGGTTCGGGCTTGATTTTGTTTACGTGATCTATCATGCCATTGTCTTCCACATCTTAATCGCTTGTCCAATGAGTAGTTGTTCTTATCTTGTTTAGTCGGTTGTGGATACCATTTGGTATCACACCATCTACCTTCCTTTACCGCACAACCAGAATTGATTTAACATATGGTGATAATCGGCCATTTATTTGACTGAGAATTTGTTCGTTTTCCATTGTGGTTGTCATCACTATTCTGTTTCACTATGTTGGTTAATGTAATTCATCTAACCTTACCTTCCCTGCAGATAGATGAATGCACCAGTCGTGATTTCCAAGACCTTTTGCGTATCTTGAGATATGCTTTTCACTTTTTCTATTAGCTCGTAGTATTTTGTCATGCATTCAGTTTGCAGACTTGGCCTTAGTACATTTGGAACTAGGTAGATATTTTTTGATAAGCGTGGATGCATGATAGACCTCTGTATCATCCTTTTGGCGAAATGCATGTTGTTTATTCTCCACTTTGCATTGTCGGTTAATTCCTTGTGAGGTCGTTGCTGTGAGTTTCTTTGTATTTATTTATTTCATTTATTTTCTTTGACATTTGTAGCAAGCATAAGAAATATTACTTTGGTCAATTTTACATTTCAGTCCATCGTTGATACCAAGGTGATCCCACAATAGTGGTTTACAATTTTTGGTCAAACTGGACACTGAAATTATTATTTTTAACTAAATTTTCACATTCGGGCACCTATAGCGGTTAAACCGTGAGGAATTTGAAGATGATGCAAACTAGAGTCTTATCACATTTTGTCTTTAGATTCTAAATTTTTTTTTTTCAAAATTTTTGGAATCAGATTGCACTTCTTTTTCCATCTCCCACGAAAATTGGTTTTTTTCAGAAAACAACATTTTTAAAAAGTGGCGCTCATCGTATACAACATAAATTTTTTTGTATGAAGGATAAAATTCTATTTTTTTTGAATTTAGATTTGTAACTAGGATATCTAGCACTTTCATTTGGTCTCATAGTTTTTTATTAAATATGTTTTCCTTAATCAAGTTATGAAGTCAAATCAATTGCAATTCAGACATAGGCAAACTGTATACAACATAAATTTTTATGTATGTATCAAAATTCAATTTTTCTTTTTAATGGATCTAGGACATCAATACCCAGCATGAACATATTTTAAAAAAAATTATTTTGATAATTTGCTATTTTTCCACATGTACAAAACATAGACCTTCATTTTCGATGAAAAACCTATCTTTAATAAAACTAAAAAAATAAATACATAATAAAACCAAAACATATTAAAATTATATTCATTGGATAGCTCGTTCCGAGGACTACCATAATCATTTCAAATAAATTTTAAATGAATTCATTTGATCCCCCAAAAGGTAAATCAAAAGTGATTTTTTATCAACATTTTGATAGGTGTAAAGGAGACTCATTTATAGGTATGGTTTAAAACTAGCAAGGTTCTATCCAAGGGGTTTTGATCTAAGTGGTTTGATAAAACCCTCTTCAATTGGAATCCTTAAAATGGAAATTTTTAAGGCTTAAATCATTATATTTTCTAAAAATATGTGATTTCAACAAAAATCAGTTCCTCTCAGAAATTGTAAACTAGCTTTGTGGGATCACCCACCATTCAATGGTATAAGCCAGAGGTTTTATCCTATTTGTCCTTGGATCGACTAGAATGGGAGTTGTATACGTTCTTGGTCAATTAATAGTGGGTCGGTTGCATATTACTGGTGGAGCCAAGTTCTTCCCGTTTTATCTTCGATATATCCTTCTTACCTTGCATGCTAATATTTTATACTGTTGCACCGATTGGAGTTCGAGTTTATGTTTCAGTCTGCATGTACCATGTATGCTTGTGTGCTTTAGTCATTGAATCTTACTCTTAGTTCAGTGGTTGATAAGTTAGAGGCTGAGTTGTTCTTTGCTTGGCATGTTAGTTTTACTTGGTGTTTGACCTTTTATTTGCTTAGGTCTTTCGAAAGTAAATGATTAGGTTTACAATAAAACCTTCTTATGTTTATAGTTCTATGGGAAATTGATTAACATAAACCATGTATATTTGCAAGTAAATTTTAATTAGAATATGAAGTGTAAATAAGTATATTTATATTCTTTGACTAAATTATAATGTGTATACAAGTACATTTGTATACTTAGAATTAGAATATAATCCTATTAATATTAATTGTTCATATAAGTCTCTCTTGTAGTAGAGATTAGTTTAATCAAAAGCAATAATCATAATATATGTTAATTTTATATGGATGATGTAATTGTAGAATGTGATAGTTATCAAAAATAAAACGGTGATGTTTAATTGAGATGTTGATTTTTTTATTTAATTGTAATTGGTGTATGTGAATTTTGCTATTAAAGTCTATAGATGCTTGATTTTAACAATTATTTACTATTGAGATTAAGGGTTAATATGTTAGGTACTTTCTTGATGAAATGAATTATTGTTAAATTGTAATTGTAGTAAATAAGAATGGGGTTACAAGTTAATTAATGTTAGAACCTTGTGTTTCCTCATTTGACGACAATGAGTAGATATTGTATTTGACTATTAAGTGTTGTAATCTTTGGGTTGACCTTTTATAAGATAGTGTGATAAAAGTATTGTGATTGTAAGGAGGTAATTGCAGCCTTATTACTCTTTTAGTTTTATTATATGGGATGGTAATATACCATGGATATCCTTAAATAAGAATAGTGGATTTTGTTTATGGAGGTGTTCTTGCTTGGTGTTATCCCTGCTTTGTTTTGAAGTTGGTGTTAGTTTATTGTGTCCCAGAGGCTTGGAGATAGTTGTTATTGTGATGGAATATGTCTGTTATTGCGATGGTAAAGACCATGTATGTTGTGATCCACATTGTGATATTTGACATTATTGTTAGCTCTAAGGTCATTTGAGTCTTTATGTAATGGGGTTTTCTTTCTCCTTGCATGTTTTGTCAGTATGGTTATTTATTCGATCAGTTGACTTTAAATCCTTGTGTAAAAGTTCATGTTGCATGCATGTTGTCTTATTGTTTAAATATTTTTGAGGAGTTGTACCTTAGGAGGAGTGGCTTCCAATAGGGGCTGGACCCGGAAGTGGTTGCAGGGGTAACCTCTCAGAAGTGTGTTAACCAAGTGATAATTAATATAAGCTTTTAGGGGTTTCGGGTAGCATCTCATATTAATTCAGATAAGTTAGCCTCATTCATGACTCGAGTGCTCGTTTGGGCTTGGGATGAGTGGGAAGGCCTGGAATGGCGAAGATCAACTATCTCTTCCCTTCGAAAGGTATGTTGATCCCGCATGAGTGAGAGTGAGGGCTAGGGATTGATTGAGGTTACCAGGGTTTAACCAAGTGAGGGGGCCAATAACCTATGAAGATCCCATTGGGTAACCCATGTCGAGCTTGTGTGATGACACTCTTGTCCTTGTACACTTGTTAGTTCTCTTGTGTTGAGTTACTTGTGATTGTGAGTCGCCTCTAGGAGTATGTCAGTTATCTTGTCATTGTGATGTCATGTATGTCGACCATGTATTGTGTGATGTTCTTCTTGTTGTCTGTTTGACTTGAGGACTTGTTCTATCTCCTAGCACGGGGGGTGGGATTTTGAGCTCCACACGGTTGGGAGGAACGTGCCACATTCTCCATTAGGTCCCCTGCAGGTGTGTTGTTCGTGACATGATATTCTTGGCAAGATCTGGAATGCACAGTGTTCGTGGAGCATAGTTCGTTGGACGAGTTTGTCGAAGTGGTTGTCATCTTTTCTAGATCTTATTCTTTATTGTATTGCACTCATGATGTACATGAGATGCTTTGTAAGGATACTTGTATTATTCTGAGATTTGTCACAATCTCAAGTATTGTATGTAACTCATATTGTATATGTATTTCTGGACATGAGTATTTTCATGAGCTTATTTATATATGGTTATGTAGCATTACAATGTTATTACTTAATAACGTAGTTGTGGAACCCTAAAATGATTATGTTTATTGTTGTCACATGTTATTTTAAAAAAAAATAAAAAATTATTCAGTTGTTTTGTGTGAATGACATAATATTTTTTCGGGTTCCACGGCGGGGCGTTACATTGTTGGCTTCAAAACATTTCCTTTGATGCAACCATATATATAATCCACCTTGTCCAAAGTTATCAAAGGTCATATCTCTAGACGAGTAAACAAAAAACTTTAGCCATGGCTAACTCTATATTCTTTTAGCTAGAATCTTTTAGGGTTTTGAAAACTTAAGAATTTTAGTTAATTATTTTTTTTTGTCTATTTGTATAGGTTTGAAGGTTGCAATTAGAGAGCACTTTTTTTTATTTTCTATCAAGGTTCGAAATAGAAAAAGGATTTGATGTCAATGCACAATATTAATCTCTCTCAATGCTTATGAATTATTTTAAAGCATTATATTTTTATGATTGAATGGGAATTTATTTCTACATTGTAGTACTTTCAAAACTCAACTACTTCATATAATTTACTTGTATCTTGATCTATTTATTTAATTAATTATCTTGGGTAAATTCTAAAAGAACTATTTTATTTCTTTTCACTTTTATAAGGTCGTATGTTAGGCAAAAATCAAAACATGTACCTAGGAATAATCATGTTGGACTTTGTATCTTTGAAATTTAGCAGCATCTCAATGTGAGGAGAATATTTTCCTTTTCTTTTAATATAGATGATGCCTAGTGGTTTACTTCTTGCCCACTACTAGGTAAAAATAAAAATCTATGCCACACTTTTATAAAGGAATCAACCAACACAATTTTTTTTTCTCAACTTTGACTACATAAAAGCGATCTCTATATTTTGAATTTTAAAATAATGTAAACTAATGAAATCTAGAACTCTTGATGAAGTTTATTCTTGTCATTTTACAAAAAAAAACAATTGTTTTTTATATTTTATTTTTATAAATTTAAGAGTAGATTTTGAATTGCTAAAATTTTTAGGAAAAAGTGATATTGATTTGGCATGTCCAGAAAAAAATATAAAGCAGTTTTATTTTCTCCTAATTTTTTTCCCCTAATAGATAAATTCAATATGTATTGCATGGAAAAATAATTAAAATTTTCAATGTATATTTTCCTCATAATAGCATGTTAAAGTCAAACATACCATAATTTGATAGTTTTCAATTGACCTCAACTATTGTCTAATTATTTTATCATTTAAAAAATAAATAAAACATTTTGGAGAGCATTCTCTCTTCTAGTGCACCACATATGTTTTAGTATTTTTTTCTTAATTTCTAATTAGTCTCATTTTTTTTTATAACAACCTACTTGAATTATTTAGAAAACATATTAATACTAATCAAAATATATATTTTTTAAATATTTTTGGATTCTTGACTGTGAGCTCTACAAAATGGTATTTTAAGTTTTTTGAAACAAAACATTTTACTGAATAAATATCATGTTCAATTGGATACTTTTAGAAACTTTTGAAAAAATAAGGGGTGGCTACCAACAAGGATGCCATATAGACAATTTTGGGTGAAAGCGTTTCGACTAAAATATCTTCAATTAAAACCCTTTCAGTAAAAAACATGCTTGCAAATTGAATCACATTTTAAATTGACAAAGGGAAAAATTTTGTTCTATTATTTTTGGAATAAGTGTCTCACTCAAAACTTTATTTGATACATATAAGCCACGTATTTTTAGGTGAAACTATTTCACCAAAAAATAATTAGGGTGAAATAGTTTTGATCAGTTCAACTATTTAGTTGGTTGAAAGTGTGACAGAGGTTTGTGCTTTTACCCTACTATAGTTTATATCAACTAACTTTATTCTTACAACTTTTCCAATCCATGTTTCTCAAATATCTTTTCTCATAATTTTTATTCAACAACAAAAAAAGAGGATTGTTATCACATCGTGAATTTATGTGAAAAAATGTCTTATTTCATCCATTAGGCATGGTAGTTTTGGATTTTCATATTTCATGGTTTATAAATAAGCTCATTCAAAACTATTTCAAATGTTCAAGTGACATGCAAAAAATAAAATTAATTTTCAATGCCCAACAAACAACAACGAAAATAATAAAGAAATATATCACGAGCATCTACAAGATCATTTGGTATGTCGAACATGGATGTTTTTTTGTGTTTTGAAAATAATTAGAATATGTATTTCAAAGGTACAACCTCTGCTACTAAGGAAATTGTTGATTTTAGAGACATACAAATCACATAGTTATCCAAATTTATAAAGTAGAATAATATTCAAAACCGTTTTAAGCAAGCACCTAGCTAAACCAATGATGAGTCAAATTTTTCCTACAATTTTAGAATGAATAAAATCCATATTTACATCACATACAATATTTTCATGGGTATGATCATAATTAGAGAGGATAGGTTGAAGTTCAAGTAGGAAACAACCACCTTTCATGGAGTGTAAGTGGAAAAATAAGCAAGGAAAGTGAAATACAAAATTTGATGATGACTATGAAATTCTAGTGAAGAGGAGTAGCAAACATGATGATACACACCATGGAAATGAAGTAAAATACTATTATAGAAATACACATGTTATGAAAAATTATGACACTATGAGGTTAGAAAGGAACTCTTTTGTTAGTGAAAAGATTATATACTTAGGGACTTAAACATCCCATCACTCTCACCCAAGAAGACTGAAATGGTGTACTTAAGAAATCTTGTTTCTCTATTTTTTTATGAATCAAACTGCATAGACTCTATGAATGATGAAGATTGTGATACATAATAATTTATCCCTTAGAGTAGGTGTAACCCTCAGTTAGTATTAAGGCCATCAAGTTAAGGTTCAACAAGGCTTCCTCCAAAAGTTAAATTCTCTACTATTAAAAAATCTCAATCATCACTCTATGTGGGATTGGACTCAAGGACCTCCCATGTTCATCTAATTCTTTAACACTATGATGCCTTATCTTCCTACCTTGAGTCCTTAAAGTACCAAATGAAATAAATAATGACACAATGTTGATGAAGATAATTAAATAAATCAGAAGAAGGTTTTTGACTAAGGTGCACAAGATACAAGATATTAAAATCTTGGTTTACAAAGAGGAAGTCACCAAGTACCAAAAATGTCATATTTTTTAGAAATTTGTAGTAGTTATTAAGACATTCTTTTAAGTTTGTTTAGATGAAAATATCTTCCTTATGTTCTTCCCTAGCTTAGAGCAATGTTATCAGGTCTCAACACTGATGCTAAATTGGAAGCCAATATTCAAACATAATAATTACTTGTAATTTATAATTTGATGTTTTAAGTCTTAATAAATCACATGAATGATGAAATCTATAAACTTAATTTTTTACATATTTAAATGATGCATGTACAATCTTGATCTTTATGTTATCAATACATTAAACTTTATTTTCGAGTAAGTTCTTTTTAGTTCATATTACATTTTGCTACTCACTTATGGGCACACCTAAAATTTATAGGAAGGTACCTCAAACTCGTACCGAAATGGGGAATGTGTTTGCACCTTGAAATATTGTAACTCTATTACAAACCAACGTTTAGAATTCAATATTTTAGTAAACAAATAGGGATATGTACCAATAAGACTTAAATATTTCATTTTTCTTGACCAAACCAAATTATTGAACTTATTCTAGAAGAAATATTTTGCAATGGTAAATTTATCCATAACATGTTCTATATACTTATAAGTTTCCACATGCTTGGTGAGTTGTCAACTTTGGTAAATTTCAAGTTAAAAATAAGAATAACTAAAAAAACACAAGTAACTTACCTCAAGATTTTGCACAAACCAAAACCAATTTCCATACAACTACTGCTCTAGTCTATTTGTAATAAACACAAATATTGGTTGCCAAATATTTTTTTTCTCAAGCATCAAGCGTGAAATGTTTCTATGCCTGAAATTTGTTTTCTAAAATGAGGTGAACCAAAACCACTCCCTAAACCTATGAAATTATATTGAAAATCCAATTATATCTATTTTTTAGCTTAAAAAATCCCTTTAAACCCAAGCTTACATGTCATTGGATAGATATGGACAATAGTGATAGTTGGTTGTACACAAATTGGGAATGCAATGGTGTTGGAATGGATGATGTTTCCTTTTTCAATTCCCATGAAGGACATGTGGATGTCAACTTTATAAAGTTGTTATCAAATTTCATAATGTGGGAGAATAGTTAACATGTATGCCTTTGGTTATCTACCAAAAAAAATTACACTGATTAGATGATGTGTTCCACATAGATTATGCCATATTTGTGTCCTAACCACTTAGTATTTAGGCGTAAATAATAAGCACTATGAGTTCTTATTAGTAATAGGAGAAAAGTCTTGGTCTTGATGGGCACACCGACCCCATAATTATAGGAGAGGTAAATTAAAAAATAAAGCATTTTAGAGTTTAGTGCTTTCATTGGTTGTCTTAATAGTGCATGCATTAGCAGTAGTAAGGAAGATGAATCTAGAGAGATATATTGACTTGACAATTGAGTTCAATATGGACATTGGAGGGGAGAGACATGCATGGGGTCTACTTGGAGGGTCAACCTCCTAAGATTAATACATTTCGGAGCACAAAATAGTTGGCATCCTTGATCACCATACTCTAGGACAAATATTGAATGTGAATGACACCAAAATCTATGCATTCTTTTAGAATTTTTGTAATAACTGGTTGGTATGTGGGGATAAAATAATTGAATTTTATTTTTTTATTATCAAAATGTCTTCTAATAGTCAAGTAGAATTTAGTTTTAATTTTTTGTGAACAAATGATATGAGAATTTTTTTTTTAAGAAAAATTATTTATACTATGTCTAGGCAAGCTTTTACATATACACACCATTTTTATTTGTTTCACATATGGGTTTGCCTAAATGTTCATTTAGAGTTTTAATTTCCATTGTATTAGTGAGTTCAATTGTCACCTTTTTTCACTTTGTAAATGGAAGTTTAATTAGGGAAAATCCAAATGTACACATTTGAAATGTAAGTTCAAATAGAAACAAGAATGTTTTAAAAGTTGTCCCACACTTAGTTTTATATGAGAAATAGTGTTTCTTATCTTTGCAGTTTTAAGTTAGGGTTTTAGTAAATGAATGGAATCTTTCTTTAATTGCATGAAATTATAGTTAATATTTAGTGCAATTGATTTTATTGAAGAGCATATCAACTATACATTATATTATTAATATTGTACATTATATTGTTCAAGTATAATACTATTAATATATAATTACATACAAATATTAATACTATATAAAATTATATATAGTAGTATTAATATTATATTTTAGCCTAATAATACCATACTGCAATTCTATTTAATAGATTTAAATATGTCTTAATAGAGTAGTATCATAATTGATAAATATAATCTTTTCGAATAAATTAGAGAATATGTTGATATGTATTTTCAAATATGAACATTGGATCTATTCGTTGGTCAACATATAGAAAAATAAATATTTTAGAGAACTTCTGAAAAATATTTCTTTGGTTTTTGTTCATTTGTGAAAATTTTGAGAAATTCTATTGTTTAGAGACTTTTTGGTTATATTTTATGAAATATGTTCAGATTTTTATTCTTTTTAAATATTTGAAGAAAAAAATGTATTAAGATATTTTGATAATGAGATTTTATTGATTTAAGGAGATTTGGGGAAAATAATCTTAAAATTAGTATTTCTTTGTAAGAAAAGAAACTCTTTTTATTTTTCATTGGCAAAATGGGGGGAAAATATACTTAAATATATACTTGGACTTGGAAATCATTTTCATTTGTAAATTTACTTTTCATTTTAGACTGGTAAACATTTTTAATATTGAATCATTTTTAATAAAGTACTTATAAACTCAACTATAAACCTTTTATTAAATTGGTAAGACATTCTATATAAATTAGAATAGACACACCTCCTTTTCAATGCAAATGCTAGTATAATCAAGATGGGTATCAATTTTCCTTTGACGTAATGCATTATCATTTTAATTTGTATCTTAACCAAACCTCTTATACATACTGCAAGCCCTTAAATAAAAATTTAAAAAATTATTGCATGCACGGATAAATTGAAAAACAAATAAATATTGAACTGAATCAATTGTGTGGCAACACCTCATAATATGACAGTCGTTATTTATTTACTCACAGCTCCCTGCACAGCTCACTGGCAGGCTGCAATCAATTATTTTCTGATTGATAGATAAGACGTCAATTGTCGTTTTTGGAAGTTACTATTAAACCCAACACAGTTAATGATTGTTATGGAGGTGGCTTTGGCGTGGCATCCCAAGTAGCTAAATCAGGGAAAAGTTCAGAGTGGTCGTAGGGTTGCGGCATGACTTGCAAATCTGGCTGAAGCGGAGGCATCTGAACGCTCTCCTCAAGTGGTATATGTTCTGGAGATTGTAACAGATATTTTGTATCGTCTTCTTCTTCCTCTTCTTCTGCCACTGAAAGTGCTTTTATCTTTTTCTGCGTCTCTGGATTGAATCGAAGCTTCGGTCGATGCTGCTTCTTCGACGCTCGTACCCGCTCCTGTCGTAGGCCCGGCTTCCTCATCATCACCTGGAGAAACGACGTCGCAGGCGGAGCCAACCGCGATGGCAGCTGCTCGAATAGCATTCGGTGATGGATTTCTCTCTGCACGTGCCACCTCCAATGCAGTTGAGTTGAACTTGGAGTCTGGGAGATTGAAAGACGTTGCGTCAGGTCCTCGCAGGCACAAGAGCGCAGCGTCATAAGCTCGAGCTGCAGCGTTAGCAGTGGTGTATGAGCCCAGCGATATGCGCGATCTCTTTCCTGCCCGAATTTCGGCCACATGTTTTCCCCATTTTCTCTTTCTCACGCCTCGGTATCTCATTTCTTCTCCACTATTCGGCATATTGCAAAACGTTTAGTGTTGATGCTATATTCTGCCTGATTCTGAGGTATATTTTTATACTTTGAAGGATCCAGAGTACAGATAAGGAAAGAAATTCATCCTTTTAACATCCCATATTGATAGATACGTGGTCGGCGAGGCCTAAACATCGACAGCTGTACCGAAATTGTAATGTTTATTAATTTGGAAGTGAAAAAGGAATTTGATCTTGAACTTAAGAAACAATTGACCAGCTATTTGAACTCTTCTGTCGACACGCCGGTCGGTACTTTTACTTTGGAGGTAGCACAATTGTCTTTAACAAACAATGATTCTCTACTTTTAGATGGGTCAACATTCTATTTTTATGAAAATTCATTAGATGGGGACCTAAAAACGGCGTATTTTAGCATTATTTATTTAACAGGTTATGTTTATAAAAATGTATGCTATATTTTTCTATTTCCATGAAAATTCGTTGGATGGGGACATTAAAAAAATCATTAGATAAAGTCAACTTTCTATTTCTATGAAAATTTATTAGTTGATAGGCTATTCTGGGTGGGAAACACCACCGGAATTGTCAGACGCCGTGAGTTTTAAGGAAATCCCACCGGATTCGTCTGCTGTCTAACGCCGGTTTGTAGGTTTTCCGATTTGGACGGACGTCCTCCCTGCGCATTCCAATAAGCAACGTATCAATCAATCAATCTGTACCGATAGACTTCTTGGGCATTGATGAGAGGCAACAAAGTAAAGGCGTTGGTCGCATCCAACGATAATGACGGCGATTATCTCGAGCTCAAACAAATTGAATAGCTATGAAGACCTGATTTACTTGCCAGTACTTTCAGATTGTGGTGCGTGTTTCAAACACCTTTCCATTGCAGCTGCAACCTTTGTGATATTGTGTGTGAGAGTTCCAACTGGGCATGAGGTCATTTGTTGTTGTTGGGTGTACAAGGGGTTTGGATAGATTATTCTTTTGCTTATTCACTGTCTACAACTATGGCCTGCTATCACCTGTAGCTGGGTTGTCCTGTGCAAGTCGTGAATGCTCATGGTGGCAGCTACACTCAAACTCTGCCAATTTTTGCTGTGGTAGGGTTTCGTAATTTTTCTTGCAAATTCTGCCTATTTCGGCTGTGGTAGGGTTTTGTATTTTTGCCTTGAAAACTCTGTCCTTTTTTTCTCATCGGCATCGTAGATAGCACAACACAATTTGTGCAAAATCTTGAGGTAAGTCACTTGCCATGGTACCACGAGTTTTATGTTTCACTACTCGTATCCTAACCCAACGTAAAAACTCTTACGAGTGTCCTTGCGACTTACCTCATGAAATTATCCGTGGGTTTCAATTTGATGAATTTGTAGAAAGTGCTATTGTCGATATGTATGCAAAATGTGGGGATATAGAGATGGCTCGCGTATTGTTTGACAAAATGCGTGGAAGGAATGCAATGTTGTGGACTGTGATGATAGTAGGATATGCAATGCATGGCCAGGGGAAGGAGGTTGTGAGGCTGATTGAGAGAATGTGAAAGTTTGGGGTGATTCCAAACGATATCACCTTTGTTGGTGTTTTGTCTGCATGTTGTCACGTTGGCTTAGTTGATGAGGGCTGCCGAATCTTTGACTCTATGAGTGAGTACTTGATTTGACTGCATAAAAGGTCAAAAAGCACCCGTAATCAATCTCCTCACCACTGGAATTGTCAGACGCCGTGAGTTTTAAGGAAATCCCACCGGATTCGTTTGCTGTCTGACACCAGTTTGTAGGTTTTTCGATTTGGATGGACGTCCTCCCTGCGCATTCCAATAAGCAATGTATCAATCAATCAATCTGTACCGATAGACTTCTTGGGCATTGATGAGAGGCGGCAAAGTAGAGGCATTGGTCGCATCTAGCAATAATGACGGCGATTATCTCGAGCTCAAACAAATTGAATAGCTATGAAGACCTGATTTATTTGCCAGTACTTTCAGATTGTGGTGCGTGTTTCAGATGCCTTTCCATTGCAGCTGCAACCTTTGTGATATTGTGTGTGAGAGTTCCAAGTGGGCATGAGGTTATTTGTTGTTGTTGGGTATACAAGGGGTTTGGATAGATTATTCTTTTGCTTATTCACTGTCTACAGCTATGGCCTACTATCACTTGTAGCTGGGTTGTCCTGTGCAATTCGTGTGCAAGTCGTGAATGCTCATGGTGGTTGCTACACTCAAACTCTGCCAATTTTTGCTGTGGTTGGGTTTCGTAATTTTTCCTGCAAATTCTGCCCATTTCGGCTGTGGTAGGGTTTTGTATTTTTTCCTTGAAAACTCTGCCCTTTTTTTTTCATCGGCATCGTAGACAACACAACACAATTTGTGCAAAATCTTGAGGTAAGTCACTTGCCATGATACCACGAGTTTTATGTTTCACTACTCGTATCCTAACCCAACGTAAAAACTCTTATGAGTGTCCTTGCGACTTACCTCATGAAATTATCCGTGGGTTTCAATTTGATGAATTTGTAGAAAGTGCTATTGTCGATATGTATGCAAAATGTGGGGATATAGAGATGGCTCGCGTACTGTTTGACAAAATGCATGGAAGGAATGCATTGTTGTGGATTGCGATGATAGTAGGATATGCAATGTGTCACGGGGCCAAGGTTTGACGACCCGCGCGGCACCGTGTTTAGCCTACGTGAGCTGCTCTTTGCAACACAACTTTCTTGCCAATCCGGATTACGCTTGTTTGAAAGGTCATCGAGTATGCAGAGTTCTTTCTTTGTATGCAGCGGAATTGTATTCACGACTCCAACGCTAGGGTCAGCACTGAAACCAGATGGTAATCACGAATCCTTGACCAGCACAGCCAATGATCCAAATGTTAGGGCAATAACAAGTATTCTTTATTGATAATAAAAGGACCCGATCCTCGGTTACAATGAAAGATGGCGCTTGGGCCGACTTGATATAAACAATGAGTAGGACTCGCTGGAACAACTACCCCTGATAACACGGTCACTCTTCAGAGCCAAGATGGCCCCTTCACGCACCCTCTATTACCTGAGTCACTGGAGGACTCTTGCTGTTCGGTGTGCTGTGTCGATGCTGATGATCTTCACGGAGATGCACTACGTTCTCTGGGAGCTACGCAATGACTTACACTTTCCTCAACCCCAGTCTCAAGAAGTAGAGACGAGATTGACCTCAAAGCTGTGCTTGCTGGAACACTTTGTGGAACTCTCTGCAGAGGGAGCGCCCTGCAGTATGAACCTTCGCTTTGAGGGCTTTTGAATGCGATGGAAGTGGGTGTAGTGCTTTCAACTACTTCGTGGATGGTTGCTCCACTGTATAAGTTATTCGGCCAAATCCTTGACCTCTGTAGGATGACGCTAGAGAACGAGTGAGGCCCCTGATTTCCTCCTTTCTGTCGATGCCCACATGGAGAGCTTGTCCTGGTGACAACCCTTTGCACTTGGTGCTTCCAGCCTTAGAGCTCACTGAGTTTGCAACCTCACTGAGTTCGAGTTGGACTGCATCCACCTTCGGGGTGTCCGGCTTGAGACGGCTAGTGGGGCTAACCGACATCCATGCTGATGGTGTCCGACTTGGTGCGCATGTTGTTCTGACTTGGTGCAACTTGGGGACTCGGGTCCCTGCTTTGGTGCTGATGATTCAAGTCATGGGTTCGCTTGCCAGCATGTCCTCCTTATGGGACAAGGGTGCGAGCTCCTGGCTGGAACTACACATGGACGCGGACGAGACTCGGGCTCGTGCATCCCTGGGGAGAACACGCATTCCCCTTACATTCTCCCCCACTTGAAGATGGGCGACGTCCCCGACGCCTGCAGCCTCATCCACTTGTTGGATGGGTGCGAAGAATGCGCCCGACTCCTTCGGGGCTTAACTGATTGGTGCTTGGGAGTCCTTCTCCAAGAACTCCAAGACTTTGTCTTCGAACTTCCACAGACTCTTTACTTTTTCCCATGAAGCTTTCTCCCTGGGCTGGCCTTGCCAGTGCACAAGATATTCTTTCCATCTTTAGTTCGCGACTTGTCGCTCTCTTACCGCTAACACTTCTTCCAACTGGACTTCAGGCTTGTCTCTGCATTTGCTGGCCCTCTACTGGGAAGATTTCTGTCTGGGTCCATACCATTCGGGTGATATGGGCGGAGCTGACTGACATGGAATACGTTGTGTACTCGCATGTGGTGAGGAAGCTTAACTCGGTAGGCGACTTTTCCTACGCGGCCAATGATCTCGAAGGGTCCATCGTAGCGACGGATGAGAGCATGGCTCAAACCTTTCGGAGGTCTAAAGTGAAGCAAATCCATTTTGAGAACTCGGTCCCCGATCTGAAATTCTACGGCGCGTCGGTTCGCATCGGCATACTGTTTCATTCTCTCTGCAGCCCTGACTAGGTGATGGCGAGCCAAATCGACTCTGTCCTGCCAATCTCCGAGGTGATCTACTGCACTGGGACACTGACCAAGGTATCCACTGAGAATCGTATGCAGGGTCAACGACTGTTGTCTAGTTGCCAAGTGAAACGGCGAGTACTGGCTTGACCTTGACTTCTGTAAGTTGTAACAGAACTGCGCAGAGTCCAATAGCTTGGGCCAATTGGATTGGTCGGACCATACAAAGTGTCTCAGATAATCTTCCAGTATCGCATTGACGCGCTCGGTTTGACCATCGGTTTGCGGATGGTTACTGGTTGACATGAGAAGCTTTGTCCCCATGAGCTTGAACAATTCTGCCCAGAAGTTTGAAGTGAATCTGGGGTCCCGATCACTGATGATACTTAGGGGAACTCCCAAGTGTTTGACCACGTTCCGGTAGAAGTAATCGGTAGCGTCCTCCACACTGCAAGGTGTTTTGGATGGCACAAAGATGCCGTACTTAGAGAACCTGTCGACGACCACCATAATGCTTGTGTAGTCTTCGACGCAGGGTAGACCGGTAATGAAATCCATTGATACACTGGCCCACGGTCGAACTGGAACTGGTAGGGGTTGGAGCAGGCCTCCGGGAGCTTGCGTCACAACCTTGTCCTGCTAGCATATGAGACAACTACGGACGTAACTGTCTACATCTTTTCTCATCTGCGGCCAGTAGAACCCTCTTTCGAGGAGAGCAAGAGTCCTCTTCTATCCTGGATGACCCGCCCATGGGGTATCATGACATTTGTGTATGAGGTCTCGTCTGAGGCTCTTGACTTTGGGAATGTAGACTCTATTCTGTGTGAAGACCATGAGTCCTCCTTTTTCACTGAATTTGTGGGTCTTTCCCTCTCTGCATTGTTTCCACAGTTCTGCAGCTTGTGGGTCATCCACTAAGCCTTGCTTAATGTTCTCAACCATTTCCAGGGAGAGAGTTACTTGACTGGCACGGGGTGCGCTTCCATCAGATTCTGATGCTACTACCATCAACTGTGCTTTTCTGCTTAACGCATCAGCTACAACATTCTGTTTGCCTGGGTTGTAGATGATCTCATAATCAAACTCTGCAAGGAATTCTTGCCATATTGCTTGCTTAGGGGTGAGCTTAGCCTAAGTCTTGAAGTATGTTGAACTGATGTTATTGGTCTTGACAACAAACGGAACGCCCAAAAGATAATGCCTCTAGGTGCGAAGACAATGTATGATGCCTATCATCTCTTTCTCATGAGCGGGATATATTCTCTCTCTATCCTTCAACTTTCTCGATTCATAAGCCACTGGGTGCCCATCTTGCATGAGCACACCCCCGACTGCAAAGTCTGATGCGTCGCTTTGAACTTCGAATGGCCAGCTGAAATCGGGAAGTGCGAGCACGGGCTCTGTGGTGAGTTTCTCCTTGAGTGTCTCAAATGCTCCTTTGCACTTATCCGACCAGTTCCACTTCCAGTCCTTCTTGAGGAGGTCTGTCAACAGGGCGGCCCACTTGCTGTAGCCTGCCACAAACTTCTTGTAGTAATTTGCCAAACCCAAGAACTGACGAACTTCATGAACGTTCTGGAGGGGCTCCCAATCTTGGATTGCGTTGAGCTTCTCTGGGTCTGGACAGATTTTTCCTTTGCCCACTATATGGCCGAGGAAGTGGACTTCCTCTTGGGTGAATACACATTTTTCTTTCTTGATGAAGAGTTGGTTCTCTCGGAGCAACTCGAACACCTCCGCCAGATGGACCTTGTGTTCCTCCATATTTTTGCTGTATATGAGGATATCGTCGAGATAAACCACTACGGACTTGTCCAGTAGAGGTCGGAACACATCGTTCATGAGTGTGCAGAATGTTGCTGGAGCGTTGCATAGCCCAAAGGGCATTACCATGAACTCGTATGACCCATAGCGAGTCACACAGGTCATCTTTTCTTCATCCCCTGCTGCTATCCTTATCTGATAGTATCCCTGCTTGAGATCCAACTTGGTGAATACTTTCGCCCCTACTAGGCGATCGAAGTAGTCCGCTATGAGCGGGAGAGGATATTTGTTTTTGATGGTGAGCTTGTTGAGTGCCCTGAGGTCTAAGCACATCCTCAGTGTTCCTTCTTTTTTCCTTTGGAACAAGACTGGTGCTCCATATGGCGAACGGGAGGGACGGATGAATCCCGCTTCCAACAGTTCTTCTAGCTGTTTCTTCAACTCAACCATCTCAGGGCCAGACAGCCGATATGGTGCCTGGGCAGGAGGCCGGGCTCCTGGCTGCAATTCGATTCTGTGATCTATCCCACGATGGGGAGGGAGTTCTGAGGGTAGCTTTACAGGCACGCAGTCCTCGAATTCGAGGATGATTTCATCGATCTCATGTGGAATGGGCGCTTCTGCGACACCTTCAATCTCATCCCAACCTCCAAGTAATGCAACCAAGAACATAGGTTCACTGTTGTGCTTCCTGGTCGACTTTTTCATGCTCAAAGCTGAAACCACCTGACTATTCCCACTATGTCTGCGCTCTGTCGTCTTCACCATGCTTGTCTGCAGAGGGTCCATGAACATTAGAGACTCCAGATGAGGAATCACTGCTACTTTACCGAGTCTCAAGAACTCCTAGCCTAGGATTAAATCAAAGTCATCCATGTCGATGGCCATTAGATCTAGTTTGTTATGCCAAGTTCCGACTGTAGTGGGTACATCGCGGATGACGCCACAAATCTTCTTCGCGGGGGAACTCACTGCTTTGAATGTGGAACCGGTGCTGGGTGGCACTCTAAATCCCATGGCTTGGGCTTTCATAGCCGATATGTAGTTGTGGGTGGCCCCTGAATCCACCAATGCTGAGATGCCACGTCTGTTCAGACGAACATCTACAAAACACAACCTGCTGTTATCCATTGGTTTGGCCGGCTTGGCCTGCGATGAACTGGGTGCGTTGAGTGCACCGAGCCGAAGGGCTCCCATGCTACCGGCGGTTGCCTCGTCTCTTTCTGCGGAAGCATCTGTAGTACTAAGTCTGACTCGCTCTGGACAATTTCGGGCCCAATGGAGTCCATTGTTACAGACGGGACATGGAGAAGGCGGTGGCTTTCCAGTGCCCTTGGTTTTACTTCCGGCTCCACGCTTGGTAGAGTCTTTGCCAGATCCCTTCTTGCTGTTAGAACTGACCTTGGTTGAAGCACTCGATCCCGACTTTGCTGGGTCTTTGCCATCCTTTGACGCAGACTGAGTCTTCTTCTTTGTCTTATCCTTACCACTGGACTCTCTGTTTGACTCCCTGCTGTAGTCATGTAGCCGATCAGCTGCGTGATTGCGGTGGTGAGAGTCTGCACGTTGCAGCGCCTTAGCTCCGTATGAGCCCACGATGGTAAGCCTCTCATGAATTGGAATAGTTGGTCCGGTTTGGACATGTCCTTGATCTCGAACATCAATGTGGAGAATGACTTGATGTATTCCCGCATCTTGCCTATGTATTTCAAATCCATGAGTCGCATTCTTGCAGTCCAAGCTGAGTTCTCGGGTTTAAACTGCAGTTTCAATGCCTCTTGAAGCTTGGCCCAGGTGTCTACCACTGACACCAACTTCCCTACTCGTAGGTCCTCAACCCTGGTTCGCCACCATAGCTTTGTAGAACCTATTAGATATGTAGCAGCTGTGCGGACCTTGGCCGCTTCCGAGATGTTTGAAATGGTGTCAAGATACTGCTCCATATCCCAAAAATAATTCTCTAGGATTTTGTCATCCCTTTGCCCGTCATATTGATCTGGGGCTTTAGCCTTGTGGCCTACACTGATGCCACCTTGTGACATCAAGTTGATGAGGGCCTTGAGGAGCTTGACATCCTCTTCTACCCTTTCTAGTCTTTCTTGCGCCCTTCTGCCGAGAGATGCTTGGATCTCCAGTTGCTCAAGTCTTTGGGCAATGTCCATGTCTTCGAAGGCATCCAAGCGATTGTCTTGGTCATGCAACCTGTCCCAGGTCCTCATAGCAGCACGTTGGAGATTCAGGTTGAGTCTCTGTGTGCGAGGAGAAATTCCTTCCTGCGGGTTGACTTCTTGCTCGGAGTCACTGGTGCGGCCTTCTGATGCTGTCTCTAGTGCAGCGTCCATGGTATCGGATCTTGGATGCAATTTACTCTGAACCTCACTGAAGGTTTGTACTACTGCTGAGTACTACTCGATGTATCGAGAGACTGGGCTCTGATACCAACTATCATGGGGCCAAGGTTTGACGACCCGCGCGGCACCATGTTTAGCCTACGTGAGCTGCTCTTTGCGACACAACTTTCTTGCCAATCCGGATTACGCCTGTTTGAAAGGTCACCGAGTATGCAGAGTTCTTTCTTTGTATGCAGCAAAATTGTATTCACGACTCCAACGCTAGGGTCAGCGCTGAAACCAGATGGTAATCACGAATCCTTGACCAGCACAGCCAATGATCCGAATGTTAGGGCAATAACAAGTATTCTTTATTGATAATAAAAGGACCCGGTCCTCAGTTATAATGAAAGATGGCGCTTGGGCCGAATTGATATAAACAACGAGTAGGACTCGCTGGAACAACTACCCCTGATAACACGGTCACTATTCAGAGCCAGGATGGCCCCTTCACGTACCCTCTGTTACCTGAGTCACTGGAGGACTCTTGCTGTTCGGTGTGCTGTGTCGATGCTGATGATCTTCATGGAGATGCACTACGTTCTCTGGGAGCTACACAATGACTTACACTTTCCTCAACCCTAGTCTCAAGAAGTAGAGACGAGATTGACCTCAACGCTGTGCTTGCTGGAACACTTTGTGGAACTCTCTGCAGAGGGAGCGCCCTGCAGTATGAACCTTCGCTTTGAAGGCTTTTGAATGCGATGGAAGTGGGTGTAGTGCTTTCAACTACTTCATGGATGGTTGCTCCACTATATAAGTTATTCGGCCAAATCCCTGACCTCTGTAGGATGATGCCGGAGAACGGGCGAGGCCCCTGATTTCCTCCTTTCTGTCGATGCCCACATGGAGAGCTTGTCCTGGTGACAACCCTTTGCACTTGGTGCTTCTAACCTTAGAGCTCACTGAGTTTGCAACCTCACTAAGTCCGAGTTGGACTGCGTCCACCTTTGGGGTGTCCGGCTTGAGACGGCTAGCAGGGCTAACCAGCATCCACGCTGATGGTGTCCGACTTGGTGCGCACGTTGTTCTGACTTGGTGCGACTTGGGGACTCGGGTCCCTGCTTTGGTGCTGATGATTCAGGTCATGGGTTCACTTGCCAGCATGTCCTCCTTATGGGACAAGGGTGCAAGCTCCTGGCTGGAACTGCACACGGACGCGGACGAGACTTGGGCTCGTGCATCCCTGGGGCGAACACGCATTCCCCTTACACAATGCATGGCCAGGGGAAGGAGGTTGTGAGGCTGATTGAGAGAATGTGAAAGTTTGGGGTGATTCCAGACAATATCACCTTTGTTGGTGTTTTGTCTGCATGTTGTCACGTTGGCTTAGTTGATGAGGGCTACTGAATCTTTGACTCTATGAGTGAGTACTTGATTCGGCTGCATAAAAGGTCAAAAAGCACCCGTAATCAATCTCCTCAAGACTCCAATTCAAACCCGACTTTCTAGAAGTTTGCAGTTTTTAATCTCATCCCAAACACTACCTTGACAAAAATCGATGGTTCCTGTGACTGTAACGTGCCGCTTCTATACCCTTTCACGTTTTACTAATGTAGAAAAACTCTTACTGTTCTTCTATATAAACCAATAAACCACTGCAGTAGATCTCATAACTTCCACGCTATAGCTCAATGTAACACTAATCCATGTAAAGGGTATTCTTTCCCGAAAAATTCAGAAATTCCCAATAAGAAGATATATCCATCTAAAGGGTGTTGTTTCCTGATCAATTTGGGAATAACCAGTAAAGAAAATTATCCATTCCCATTTGGGTACTCTCAATTTTCCTCTAATCCCAATTTTCTACCATGGGTGGCAGTTCATCAGAAGGGCAAGCCAATGTCCATGATTTTATAGTCAAGGTACATTCTGATTCCATCTTATAGTGTTTAATTAAAACTTGTTATCATGTTTTTTGTTTTCCATGAGGTTGAAATTGCATGTGAAAGTCACAGCCTAAAGTCGGTAATGTTTAATTACAGGACATCAGGGGTAATGACGTTGATCTCAGTATTTACAAGGGCAAAGCTCTACTTATTGTCAATGTTGCTTCTGAATGGTATTTTTCTCTTAGTTTCGTGAATGGGGAATTTTTATTTATTTTTAATGGTCGTGACTGGAATATGAAACATTTGTGGGTGGTTTGGGAGATGGTTCTGTGGGTGGCTGCCACAGCTCCATTGATATTTTATATACTTGTCCCATTTTCAAATTATTGATGATCGATGGATTTTAATTTTTGTTTTTGGCAGTGGATTGACTACCTCTAACTACAAGGAGATGAATGAATTGTATGCAAAGTACAAGGATCAAGGTAATTCTTCTTGAATATACTAACTTCCCCTGTTTTATAAGATTTTTGTTCGCTCTTCAATGGATAATAATCTTCAGAGGCCATTATATGTCTTAAAATTGGATTGGTTTATGTAAGATGCTATAATGGAATTCTCACTCCATGGGGTCTATAACTTGAGCTTTCTAGGCATGTTGTTCCTTCTTAATTCATACATTATGAATTTGTATGAATTGTCACCTAGAGACGTGAGATATACATATGGGGATGCCATTTTGAAATAGATAACAGGATCATATGAATAAACGTATGCTATATAACCATTTAAATATAGTTACTGATGTATGGGGATTGGATGCCTGTCCCTGGGCAGAATTTCATGGTCACTGTAATGTGGTGAGGGAAGCCTGTCCTTGGGCAGAATGTTGTATTTTATAAGTGATGTTTGATGATGCAGTGTTTTTCATAAACCAATCAAGCACAGAAAAACAACTCAGCTCTTTCTTTTCCAAAGATTCTGTTGAATGTGCATAGATTATCAGTAATCTAGCCCTTTGAAATGTGTTGAGAAAATAATCCCCCAAAATTACATGAAGAAAGGTTGTTAATGCCAAAGCCATCAACTTACCCCAGAAATTTTCAGAGCCTGGGTTGGCCATACCAGGGATCATATAGGCTACAACTACACACAACATAATTCTACTGGTGTGGATCATCCAAAACTCATTCAGACAAATCTTCTTTTTGAGAGTAGGGTTTGCTTGCTCATCCTGAGAATTAAGCAAATTCAGCAATTGGATTGAGAAAGCGCCCAGAACAAGAAAATCACTAGGAATCCAATGTGCTTTCCTTCTCCAAGCCTTCACTACATCCTTTAAAATGAGATAAACAAATAAAATCACTGCCGCCACTAGTAAGGCTACACTCACAATTTGACCAGGCGACTCCTTATGCTTCACGAGCCTACATTCGTCATTCCCTGCCATTGATTGAACACACTCACACTCACGCTGATTGATGCTCTTTGCCCCTCCTCTTGCTAAGCTCAAAAACAAATAAATAGGAAAGTCGCAGGTGACTAAGATTGAAAAAATGCATCACTCTACCTTCTTTATTCTTTACTCTATCCAGAGAATTTCTCACAAATTTTGAATCCTGTTTTTCGACCAATAGCTAAGATTCAGAAAGGAAGCATCCCATAATCCCAATATTCCATAGAAAACCTCCAGAGTAAGTGTGCCCCACTTATTTTGAAGAGCTGGGCTGAATTCAAATGGCGTATGGTAGTATTCGAGCTTTTCTCACTTGAACAATCCGAAAAATAACTATGATGTTTTAACGTACATATGTCCATATACATCTCCGCATATATATCCAGTCATACAGCTATGAAATTTAACTTCAGAGACTCGACACTTCATTGAAAAGCTTTTCTGGATTCCAAAGCAATCATGTCCTTATCTGGGGTAATTTAGAGGGCTGGGATTTGAACTTTAAATTATTCTTCATTTATCTTTATATGACCATCCAATTACTTACTCAAACTTTCGATATTCCATGGAAAAGAAAAAAAAAATTCCAAAGCAAGCATCCCCCACCTATTTGGAGTAGTTACTGTAGGGTGAATTTGATTCCCGTTTGACCGTAATTTAACATTTTAATCATAAAATATTCTTCTTCTTTTTTAAGGCTGTAATAATAAGATTTTGGAAGGACCATCAACTTTATTTTATAAGTTGGCATTTTACAGAATAGCACATACTCTATATATAAAAACAAAATACAATTGTGTGTTTAAGGTGTGATTAAGGATAACAATAAATGTTTTTGGTGATTAAGATGTAAAACCAAATCATTTGGAAAATTCAAAGAGGTCTTATATATATTTGTGGGGACTTTTGTTGGTTATAGTTAAATGGATTAGATTGCTGTTTTAAGGACTGGTAGGGGCTAAATGAATGATTGTGTGTTGTGGAAATGGTAGGAGAGGCACATGGAGGAGGGACCTGATGCTTTTTTTGGTCTTTTACGGCATGGCTGAACTCGCACCCATACCTGATTACGTCAACTTGCCACTAAAATATGCGATCCATGTAGGGGACAAGGGCCAATAGTCATTTGGGCTAACTTTGTCAGCATGTAGCAATTGATTGGAATATCGTAGGACCTTCTTTTTTTTTTGAAATGTAGACTAGCCTCTTATCTATCTATAACTAAGGTTTGGAGGTGTGACTCATCATGCAACTTGCCACATCAGCGCATCTACTGAGAAAAAAATGGATTTGCTTTGTATTGAGAATATAATCAAGAACTTAATGGAATCATTAATTTCTCTTAAATTAGATTTCAAGCCTTTATTTCTCATCATTATATTTTTTAACAGTATACAGTTTGTTGGCTAACTTTTTGCAGGACTAGAAATACTAGCCTTCCCATGCAACAAGTTTGTTGGGCAGGAACCAGGTGACAATGAGCAGATTGCAGAAGTGGCATGTACTCATTTTAAAGCAGAATTTCCAATATTTGACAAGGTCAACATATCACTCCTATTTTGTTATTTTCATGTTTAGTTTGTTTTCTTGGTATCATCCATCATAAAAGAAACAATCTTGTAATAACTAGCCCATTATTGGATTTTTCAGTATTTAAATTGTAGTTTTGTGATGCAGGTTGAGGTCAATGGTGGTAATGCAACTCCTATCTATAAGTTCTTGAAATCCAGCAAAGGTGGTCTTTTGGGTGACAATATTAAGTGGAACTTCACCAAGTTTCTGATGGACAAAGATGGAAATGTAGTTGAGCGATATGCTCCAACTACCTCTCCACTGAATATTGAAGTACTTGACAATCCCTATTTTGTAGTTTCATATCTTATACATACTTTGTTATGATGATTGACTATTTGGGCTTCTGTTGCATGCCAATCATAATAATAGCAAGAATCTATTTTTGAATAGGGAAGTGTTTTATGTGGTAATAAGATACATGCCTTAAAACAGACACTAATGTTTGCATTTTATGTTTGCAGAAGGATATCAAGAAGATCCTAGGAACTTATTTTAAATGTATTGTTTAACTAGTGAACGCAAAAGATGAAAAGATGATATGTACAGGAAAGGCAAGTGAATTGTTTGACAAAATGCCTTGAAGGAATATGGTCTCATGCTATCGTGATTGCAAGATAGGTACAAAATAGATTTATAAAAAGGGCATTGGGAAATGCAAAAAAATGCAATTGGTAGATTGAAGGCCAGATTTAGTAACCTTTTCCAACTCAGGGATACCCAGAAAATGGATCTTTTGAAAAACTAAAATTCCAAAACCTTTGTCAAGTAGAAGAAAGTGCATAAGATGTTTGATAGAATGCCAGAAAGAAATGTTGTTTTATGAACAACACTGAGCAGCAATATGCATGCCATGGATTTGTAAAAGGGGGCATTGGAAAGTTTTGCGAGATATAAGACAAAATCCCATACCTGTGTGAAGAATCGAGGCAGTGGAAGATGGCGTTGACATCCATTGCAAACCATAAAGTGGGAATTTTGTTAATTGCTGTAGTTATAATTTCCTAGCTGAGTTAGATGTGTGGATTGCATAATTTAATTGGAATTTACACTAAAAGAACCAGAGTCAGTTTGTTGTTGGTTGTAAATTTCCATTTTTGTAAGCCTTGCACATGGCATAAATCATACTTTTGTAGTTGATTCAAGTCAGTGTTCCAGTTACGTTTTCTTGCGATTTTTTCCCCTACCCTTCAATATATTATCGGAGAATATCCTGCTATTGGCGTAACCATTGCACCTCGTTGAGGTGCAAGCGCTAGTTATATGTGAACTTAAAAATATGCATTCCAACTACATTTATTTTACACCTCATCTTTATAAAAAATATATTTTGTACTTTCTATTTCCATGAAAATTCATTAGATGGAGACCTTAAAAAAGGTACATTGCAAAACATTCATTTTACACCTAAAATATACTTTATGCTTTCTATTTTTATAAAAAATCAAGTAGACACTAAAAAATAATCCAATTAAATTCATTTTACACCTCATCTTTACCAAAAATATATTTTGTACATAAAAATTCAGTAGATGGGAACTTAAAATTGATTAGGATTGTTGTAACTTCCAATAACCAAGTGAAAGCAATAGACAAAGAACAATCAAATTAGGCTATCAGATCAAATGTTCCCTATCATTTTTTTTCTTTTATTTCTACTAAAGCACATTTTGAATTATAAGCATACCAAAATTTACCATTTATCCTTTAGTTAAAACCTTTATAAAATTTAGATCTCTTCTTTAGCATCACAATAAGATCAAGTTTTATGGAGATGTTGCTCATTCTATTTGAAGAGAAAAAGTTAAGGTCCATACTAGATGTACCATTTAACATATTTTAAATCTATTATTTTATGATTAAAATGAATGTTCTATATTAGACTTATAATTTATTATGACTTAATATTGGTAGTGTTTAATAATTATATGGAAGGTTGTCTTGTACACATCATGCAAAATCTACTACTTATTAACATGTCTAGTCAGTTGATTAGTGTCTCATCACTAGTATTATCATGTATACCCATGTTACCATCTTTTAATGCTTCGAAATATGTAAAGATAATTGGAGGAAACAACATTGTGAGGTCTACATTCATCCTTCACCATTTTTTAAGGTCTACATGCACCATTTGATAACTATTGTTAGGTTTGCACTCATATTTTTACCATCATTATTAAGCTCAATATGTGTTGCATAGATGGTGCTTCTCAAATACTATTTATAGACCTATATGCGTTTAATGAGCTTCAACATTAAAAAATAAAACTAAGAAAATAATCTTTGATTTTGGTAAGCTTAAAAACCATTAATTATCATGTTATTTTATTGTTAGGGTGTAATCCTCTTGATTCATTTCCTACATTTTGAAGAAAACACATTGTGAGTTACACATTTTTCCTTCACCATCTAATGAGGTGTGTATTTGTTATTTGATTTTCATTATTGAGATCATTACATGATGCATAGGTAATGTTTCTCATAAACCATTTAAATTTATGGGTTTAGTGAGATTCTAAATAGGAGAAATAAAATGAGGGTTTAATTTTAATTTTAATGAGCTTTAAAAATAGTGTTGAGATCACTATATGGTAGAGGTAGGGTTGAATTTTTTAACTAGTATACCATCATGTTACATACAATTACATCTAAAATGAATGTTGTGTATGCTTTCCACATGCCATCACTTGTTTTCCACTAAAATTTATAGCAAATGACATTACTTGCTAATGTAAAGGAGTTGTTTTCTTTAAGATTTACATGTAAAAAATTTAGGGAAGGATGATTTGGAAGGGGGATTTAGAAGAAACCCTACTCAAGTGCATTATATTGTGATTCCTATATGATAATGATAAGATTCGATTAGGGAGAATTCCAAAAACCCTATGAAAATATGAAAATATAATGATACATTGCTTTAGGTTGAAAATAGAATAAAACTTGAAGATGAGAATAATAGGAAACAAGTCATCAAGTAGAGAAAAGTGGCCAAATGCACCTCTGCATCCTAGAATCCATCATGCTCTTCCATAAAATTCAACCTTCAATCATGTGATAAATCTTGATCAAGTTTGCAAATGGGCTTGAAGACCTGTAATCACAAATAATGCTCCTCAAGACTCTAAAATTTTCTTGCTTGTTTGAATACTATCTCTTTTCTAGTTTTGAAATAGTGAAAAGACAAGGTATTTATAGGAATTTGTCTAATTTCTCGACTATTAGATCCTGATAGCCAACATTTACAATTTAAATTTTGAATGTTAAAATGCTACCAACAATCTATTAAAATTTGGGTCCCAGCTAAGAAGGTGGACCTAGTCGTCCATGGGTGAATGGGTCTTGGCCCAAATTTCCAAGACACACTTTATTAGGGTAAATTTAATGATTGGATACATTTGTTCAATGCTTGTTTTAGTGTTGGAAAATGATAAAATATAGGCCTTAGAATACATAATAAAGGGAATTAGGGCCTATTTAGAAGGGGTAGAAAATGCATAAATGTTAGGGTCACTAAAATAGGTTCAAACTAAGTGTGAAATTGTACATGTGTATACAATTTTCTATGCTACAATGATTAATTGACTATTAATTGATCTAATTTAATAACACAAAGATGTACCATACCTGACATATAGGTAGAAAAAAAAATTAGAATAGAAGAGTGCAAACACAAAGGAACCTAACATATATTTAATTTGAGCTTGAAATTGTTGGAGAGGGGCACTGACACCCTACAACTAGAAAGGTAGATACTAAGAATAATATTTTAGTCTCCTATTGGTATCTATCTATAAGATCTCGTACTCTAGACTCTGTGTCAAAACTTTATCTGTTGCTGATAAAATCCATTTTCCCTATTTTTTTGACTTGTAGGACTTGAATTTTTGAATGGACAATTAGGTATTCAATACTCTCCAAATTTACTTATGACCTGCAACTTGCACACATGAAATAGGGGAAGGGGTTGCATCATAGAGGGGATGGCCTAAGTTAAACCTTGTTTCGTATTTCTACCTCCACAATGACTATGATGACATAAGAAAAAGCTTATCGTCAGTTGAGCAGAGGCTAAATGGTAAACAAGTGATAAATTCAAAATTATTGCAACTTACCACTTAGATCTTATATAGAGAAAGGACTGAAACGAAACTCACCTGACAGTTTCTATTGGTGTAATTAAATATGTTGTACTTTGTCTGAGGTCATGATTACACCTTAGTTAAGTTTACTTAGAGACCACATAGGAGGTAGTTGGAGCTTTTCCACCTTTGGTGGACTTATCATGTTATTACTTTATCACTTCCACCTTTTGTGGACATATCATGTGATTACCTCTCCACCTTTTGTGGGTGATCAACCATTTGTGATGATTATCACATTATCACTTTTCCACTTTAGGTGGAGTGATAGATTTTCATAGTTGTTTCATGCCATAAGATTACGAAACTTTTCATAATCTTATGCCCTCCTATGTTCTCACCTTGGCTATATAACCAAGGGGTCTCTCATTGTAAATCAAGAAATCATCTCATATCATTATCATATTGATAAGAATACAGTTTATTCTTGTCACATTATTCTCTCTTCTTTGTGCTTTCCATTTGGTACATAGATCTTGGTAGCCATAGCCAATTCTAACATAATATCAGAGCGGGTTGGGTGCCATTGGAGAGTCTTTTTTTGAAGAGAGATACCAGATTTGAGGAGGTTCTATTTTTGATTTTTTTTATTGCAGGTTCATATCAGAGGTTGCTGGTGCAAATCTAAGCTCACCATTGTGTCCGAGATGTTCAAAAAAGTCAAATTTTCCTTTCGTTTCGTCCAAATTGGACATACGAGGCCAAATCTATGAGGGTTTGAAGCTGAGGAGTGGTTGCCAGATCCAAAATGTAGTTACATTTTTGGAACATTTTGGGTCAAATCCGACCTTGCCATTGTGTCCAGAAAGTCCAATGACCTTAAGATTGACTGTCAATTCGTCCAAATCGGAGCAGTTATCTGGAGAGGCAATTTTTTTTGCCTTGGAGATCCGTACGGCCCCAAATCATTATAATGATGAATGGTATGATTTTCAAAAATTAATATTTTATTTTTTGAAATTTAAAGAAAAATAATAATTTGGGCAATTAAATTGCAAAAGTCTAAAAATAAAAATAAAAATAATAAAAATAAAAGAGTACCAGGGTACTTGCGTACCTTGGACACTCACGGTACAGAGTGTACCGTTCTGCAGAAGTACCCATAGGTACGCAGGGTGCCATGTAGGCGTGGCGGGCCCCTTCTCCCATGTGGGTTCCATTCAGCACCGGTCCCATCCAAATCCAGCTGGCACATTCACTACCGGCGGGTTATTTGCTAACAAAATCCGGCATAAAAAAAAAACTTCAATCGGCATCATTTGCAAATCATCGGCGGTCAAATCAAGCATATATGCAGCATTTATAAAGGCTGCAGCCTCTATTAAGAGGGCTACGTACAACCTTAAAGGGAGTTGGGGTGTGGCCAAGAGGGCCCCCCACTAAATCTTTTTTCTAATTTTTTATTATTCTTTTTTATGATAAGAAAAAATCAAATTGTAATTTTCCAATCCCTTATTTTTAGCAAAATTTGGTAATTCTACTAAAATTGGTGACCTCTTTGCTAAATTTGGCGAAAGAAGAATTTTGAAAATTTTGGCCCCTTCATGGATGAAGTTTTCAATTTTGCAGCCCAACTTCGGAAGGTCATAATTCAATCATACGACCTCTTTTTCTCGAGATTTTTTTTTTTATTTGGGCTAGAATTTCATGTTATTCGTAGTGGTGCAATTTTTTTTAGTTTTGATTCTAGGGTTTTCCATAATTTGTAGATTCTCACAAGTGTTGCTGCTTCGTCCTCATTTTGGGAACTTCAGGAGCTCATATCTTGCTCTTACGGTAACATTTTTGGGTGCATTTTTTTTGAAAGTGCATAATTTTTCGTGTACTTTTGAGTAGTATAATCAAATTGATCTCATTTTGTACCAAAAAATGTACTTGAATTTATGGCCTATTTTGGTATCTGCATGTACCAAGATCAAAATCCACTTTGCTGTTTTTGGCAAGTGGCAATTGTAAACGCACTAAATATAAAGTGTCAAATTAGATATTGCTTGGGGGGTTTCTTGATTGAGTGATTTGGAGGGGAGGGTCTCTTGGTGGACTCTTTTGATCCGTTTGTTTGTGCTCTCTTGTTTGCATGGATCATTCTAAGGTTCCTTTGCTCATATCATATAATTATTCAACATGACATCAAAATTCATGGAGTACTCTAATGACTGAAGGTCACTCTCTATATGTTGAAAATAGGGTACCTAAACCTACAAATGCAGATAAAAAGATAAAATGGATGATTGAACATACCAAAGCTCTTGGATGTCTTCGTAGACTTGTTTCTCAAGATTTTTTATTTAAAATTGAATCATGTAACAATTCTCATGAAGCTCGGTGCTGCCACAATAGTGGTTTACACTTTCTGGGAGATCCTGATTTTTGCTGTAATCACATATTTTTAGAAAATATAATTATTTAAGCTTGAAAAGTTGTATTTAAAGGATTCCAATTGAAGAGGGTTTGATCAAACCACCTTAGACCAAACCCTCTTGGATAAAACCCCTCTAGTTTTAAACCATACCTCTAACGAAGTCTCCTTTACACCTATCAAAATGCTAATAAAAAACCACTTTTGATTTACCTTTTGGGGGATCAAATTGTTGTTGTTTATAGATTAGACATGAAAGCAAATAGAAAAGGAAACACATGAGACAATGAACACAATTAGATACCCTGGGAGAACCCTCCTCCTGAGGGAGAAAAACCCAGCAAATAATTCTCTTATATATTGTAGGAACAAAAGCATAAATCTACTTTACAACACAGGCCCAACAATGGACGAATATGATACAATAACAATCGCTCTCCTAGATGCAAAAGATACAAATGAATATGTTATTCCTTGAAATCGGACTGCTGCTACAAGATGATGCTCTGCTGCTTAAGTGCGAATTGTTGTAGGAATGATGGATAAACTTTTTAATTCTCAATGAACAAATGCGACCTTGTATATATACAAGATGAGGCACCTCCTCAATTAGGTCGGCCATCTTCAAGAATAAATAATTACAAAATAACAATGTAGGTTGGCCCAAATAGGTGAATGATAATAATCTCAATGAACATAAATTAAATAGCCGATTAGGCTATCATTTAATTTATGCCTATTCTCGAATTATGTAAGCTGGAAGAAGAAGCCCGAAGCTGCTAATAACATCACCACTCCCTCTCAGCTAGGGATGATACTTCCAGCTACAGAAGGCATATCACCTCATTGTGATAAACAAATAAGATATCACCTCATCGTGATATCAACCATCATGGCTACCTCCATAGATGGTATGTACAAGTGTTCATCACTCAATGTGATGTTGTCACCTCAATGTGACTTTCACCATGGCTCCCCGAGAGGGTGAAACACAAATACAAGTAAATCATCACAGACTCCCTCACATGATGCTGCCATGGAGTCACACACATGACATCCACCATGGCTCTGCTATAGGGTGGAACAAGGGATTTCAGCTCAAATCTCTCTCAATAGAGAAATGCATTAACAAGGGCTTGCACCTCAAATCTCTCTCAATAGAGAAATGCATTATCAAGGGCTTGCACCTCAAATCTCTCTCAATAAATAAATGCATTAACAAATTTGAAGATTATTGATATTGAGACTCCCTCTCAGCTAGGACTTCATTCTCCACCATATCAAGCTTGTCTCAAAGGTACACAAACATTATCCTGAAGAGATGCTTGATGAGAATGACTGCCATCTACTCATCAGTGTTGATAAACCTCAACTGAATATCTTTTCTCAATACCATATCTCTGATATAGTGGTATGCTTAGTTTTGTCATGAAACACTTAGAAAGACAGAAAGCTTCACACAGCTCTGATTTGCACAAAGGATGACACTTGGCTTCAATGATTGTTCAACCAATCCTGCAAGGAGCTTTTGAAGCCACACTGCTTCTCGAGCTACCACACAAGCTATAATGTACTCGGCCTTTGCTGTACTCAGTGCCACAAAAGACTTCTTCCTTCTATACTAGGATATCATCGCAGACCTCAACTGAAATAGCATCCAGAGCAACACAACCATAATCTTTAGATTCAATAGGCTCCCTCTAAATCTTCAATCACTTGCATCAACTACTTGACCTCATTGTCCAAGATTGCCTGCAATGCTTGCCTTAGAGAAATGGTTTCCAATTCACACCTCTGTAGAGATTCAGGGTTGTCCTCTTTGACCACATCCTAGATCACTCTAATCTAAATAGGTTTATGGAGCTACCAATCCAGGTTTACCTGACTTGAGCAATTCAAAACCCAACTACTGAAGAGGTACTTCAACATTTTAGCATCCGGCCTTTCAACATTGCAACCCTTATTCTCAGTGAGTCATAGAACTCCCTCTTGATCATTTCTTTGGTTTACATGATGCCTCAAGATTTTCATCACTAAGTAATCTCTTATCACCTTCTTGCCCCTAAACCTGTCCAGGAAGCATTTTAGATAGAGATTACTAACAGTCTATAATTATCCAAAGAAATATCAAGGTTAGAATCATACAAGTTATATCATGAATGATATTTTCAAAGGATCTTATGCTAGTGAACACAACACAATTCAAGAGAATCCACCATCTCTCTTAATTACAAGATCCAAAAGAAATAAATGATATAACTCAGCAACCAAAGAATACTTATCTCTTTAAATATTTTGATGAATGTATGATACGCTGCTCATCAATCCACAACCTTCATGGCTTGGACACAGGCTCCTGGCAAGGTTAAATTTGAACATGGTCTTTGACCGTTCAAATTTATGATACACTTTGTTTCCTGCTACAACCCACCAGATTACGAAACAAATGCAACATGCTTACTAGCAACACACGATGAATGAATATGACACCAAATGATCTCAGCCATTGGATCACAATTTAAGAGAAAACATGATCAAACAAACATTATCAGATCTGCACACCGAATTTTACCCTAGACTTCAAAAAATGTAAACATAAGGCAATACTTATCTCTTAGTAGATTTGAATTCCTTGCAGTCCACAAAATTGAACTTTACTGATCTTGCATTTAAGGTCAGGGATAGACTTCATAAACTCCTCATTCTAGAAGTCTCAAGGTTGAGACCCTATATGACCGCACGATAATTGCTCAGGATCACACCAACCTTCCAATGAATCATAGATCAACTAATCACTGCCCTTAGCAGTCACGGGTCAAAGTGAATTTTCCTTAATACCCAAAATGCATCCAGGGACAACAAGTTGACCCAGTGCTAACAAATAATATTTGAGCCCAGAAGTCACGAAACAGATAGAAGGCCAAGAATAATACATGTTCATTTCTTCATTATATCAACATACTCGATACACTCAATATTAAGCGATATATACTCCCAGTGAAGCTTGATAATTCTCTACAAATCGAATACATCAAATGATGACGCTAGTGAGATCTCCTGATGATAGAGTTAAGTAATGACAAGGCCGTTTAAATATTAAAATTCCCTTTCAGTGAATGATAGATCAAACCAAGCTCTGTCACTCCCGTATATGTGCATAGGTAAATTCTCGTCATCGGGATTTAGCTCAAGCCTTTAATGAGGATGCAGATGCTAATTATGTCGTCGCAACACCTGTGGGAGGCACGGTCGATATCCCCAACAGAAGACTATCAGGTGAATGCCAGTGCCATCATAAGGACAAGAAAACATTGTCCATATTAACCCTTAGACACTATCTCATCCAATGGCATCATAAATATAGTGCAATATGCTCAATGGGAATTGGCAGGAGTCAACATTTCAATACCAGTGCTTATGCATGTCTTCTTCATAGAGGAATCCTGTGAATGACTAAGGAGGGACGAGCGATACCTACTACCTTAATCCAATGCTGATAGATCTTTAGGCCACCATACCAAAAATATGATACCCGATACAGAATTAGCCAGGTTCCCGACTATGGCAAATGAGAGTTTTTTGATGACTCGATAGTAATCGTGCCTCCACTGGAGACCCGGTGATTATTTTTTTCCACATCGAATAGCCTTAACATTACCTTGATGCTTTCCATTTCATATGCATGGTTGAATTCACGGGCATTAATAAAGTTACCCAGTATCTAAAGCAGATCTAATCAAATCTCTTCTTGAACCTGCTTTGATACCATGTTGTTGTTTATAGATCAAACATGAAAGAAAACAGAAAATGCAACACATGAGACAATGAACACAATTAGATACCTTGGGAAAAATCTCCTCCTGAGGGAGAAAAACCCAACAAATAATTATCTTATATGTTGTAGGAACAAGAGCAAAAATCTGCTTTACAACACAGGCCCAACAATGGCCGAATATGATACAATAACAGTCGCACCTCTCCTAGATGCAAAAGATACAAATGAATATGTTCTTCCTTGAAATTGGACTACTGCTACAAGATGATGCTCTGCTGGTTAAGTGTGAGCTATTGTAGGAATGATGGATAAACTTTTTAATTCTCAATGAACAAATGCGACCTTGTATATATACAAGATGAGGCACCTCCTCAATTAGGTCGGCTATCTTCAAGAATAAATAATTACAAAATAATAATGTAGGTCGACCCAAATAGGTGAATGATAATAATCTCAATGAACATAAATTAAATAGCTGATTAGGCTATCATTTAATTTATGCCTATTCTCGAATTGTGTAAGTTGGAAGAAGCAGCCCAAAGCTATTAATAACATCAACACAAATGAATTCATTTAAAATTTATTTTTTGTAAGTATGTATTCCTTAATCTTCCAAAAAAGTATAATTTTAATTAAATTAAATTTGATTATTATATTTATTTTTAATTTCTTGTGATTGTAGGGTTTTCACTGAAAATCAAGCTCTTTGTTTTGCACATGTGGAAAAATAGAAGATTATCAATTTAAAAATAAAATAAAATGTTTAGGCTAGGTATTGATGTCCTTGATCCATTAAAAAAAAAATTGAATTTTGATACATACATAAAAGTTATGTTGTATACAATTTGCCTATGTATGAATTGTAATTGGTTTCACTTCGAAGCTTGATTAAGGAAAAAATATTTAATAAAAAACTATGAAACCAAATGAACTGGTTAAATATCGTAGTTACAAATCTAAATAAAAAAAAAATAATAATTTTATCCTTCATACAAAAAAATTTATGTTGTATACGGTGAGCATCACTCCTTAAAAATGTTGTTTATTGATAAAAACTAGTTTTCAAAGGAGATGAAAAAAAAAAGTGCAATTTGATTCCAATTTTTTTGAAAAAAATATATTTAGAGTCTATAAACAAAACTTCACAAATGACTAGTTTGCATCATCTTGAAATTCTTCATGGTTTAGCTGCTATAGGAGCCTGAAAGTGAAGATTTAATTAAAAAAAATCAGTTCAGTGTCCAGTTTGCCCAAAAATTGTAAACCACTATTATGGGATCACCTAGCTTGGGACAAATTAAAAACATTGTATGGTACTACAGATGAAGTAAGAGGCTATCAAATTGATAATGCTTCTTTTGTTTCTAGCTTTCATACTCATAGATTGACTATGGGGCATGTGCAGGATCATCATGGAAAAAATAAGCTGTTAAGTGGCAATAAAATTCAGAAAAATCAGAGTTAGGCAACTTGACATAAAAATTTGAATAAGTTAGCCATATTATTTCAAAAATATGTAAGAATAGAATCTATTGCAAATTGAATGTAGTTTCTAGACTACTAGGTTTATTTTTATTTAAAAAAAATCTATTTGGTAAAAATTTGAAATTTCAATGCAGTAGTACTTAAATTTCAGGGAAAAAATAAGAAGTAGGTGTCTGTCTAACCACCTTAACCACAATAAAATGATAATAAATTTTTATAATATTTTAGATATAAGTAGAAGACTCATGTCCTGATGTCATGCATACTTTTTTATAATTTTTTCCAAGTAAATAATTAATTATGGATTTTTTATTACAACTTTTAAAAAATATAAAAACTCGTACGTCTGACCACCTTAACTTGGTCAAAACTCCATGAAATTCAATTCTTTTTTTTAATCCTATACTAGTTAAAGCATAGAATGTGATGCGTGTTTCAAATTCAAAAAATGTGATACCCTTTGAAAGCTATAGATGTTTTTCAATCAGCTTATCAATCAGGACTTTAGTCGTAATTCAAATAGAAAATAAATAATTATTATTTATTAAATTGAAAGTAAAGCATAATTTATATTGGTGGAAAGCTAAGAATCTCCTTTAAAAACCCTTTTCATTTCATCAATTTTGGTTAAAAATAAAGTCATCAGCCACACGGACCATCATATCACTTACATATCGCCACTTTTTGGCCCAACACGATCTTGCACATACCCTATGGGGTCTGCATATACTACACCTTCATTTGCATCATTTTATGAGATGTTGATACATGAGAAACACAAGCTTATCTCAATGGGTCTCATCAAGACTTCTAAATCTCAGGCATTATTGATGAAAGAATCATAATCAGATAAGAAACAAAAGAAAGCAAAGAATAATCCACATTCAAATCAAACAAAGAAAAAATCCTCTTCTAAAGCGGAATCATCTAAGAAGGAGAGGCCTTTTTGTGCATATTGCAAGAAGGATGGACATGAAGAACACTATTTTTATAAGAAGGATATTGATGAGTTAAAAAAGCTTCTCAAAAGGAATCACATTGATTTACCTTCTAGAATGTCTGAATCACCTTCTTCTCCTTCTTCTTCAAAACAATCTAAAAAGGACAAAGGTCAAGCATCTATATTAGGATATAAAGGTCAAAATCTTTGTAATTTTTTAGGTCCAGGATCACAGAGATGGTTTCTAGATTTAGGAGCATCTCATCATATGGCATCTTCATAGTCTATATTCTCTTCATTTCAGCCTTGTACTATGTCTCCTATCTTGATGGGAAAAAATACATACATGATTGTAATTGGGAAGGGATCTATTATTTCTAGGGACAACACTTTCCAGGATGTCTTGTGTGTTCCTCATTTGACAAACAATCTTCTTTCCATATATCAAATTACACATGGTGGAGATGGGAGAACTATGGAGTTCACACCTGATTCAGTCATCATTCAAGACTTGGAGAGTAGAGAGACCATTGCTACTGGGGTGGTTGATCATTCATCTCGGTTGTATACCTTTGCTGATTTTTTTTCTGATGATGACATTATTCCTTCAGTTGTTGATCATATGAGCCATGATTCAGAGGAGACATTTGGCTTCTTGAACTTGGGAGTTCTCACATTAGATCCAATTCTTGAGCCATGCATTTTATCTCCTCCATCTACTGTTGCAGTTGATGATGCTTGTGATTCCACAGTTTTGGTTCCTTGTGATTCAATGCAATAGCACATACATTGTCTTCCAGATATGGCTACTTTGGATGACTTCTTGACAGGTATAATTTTAGTCTTGTTTGTGGAGTCTCATCTTGCATATTTTGGGGACATCATTGATGACATTCATCTTCTCTTTGATGAAGACGCTCCTTCTTCAGTTGTTGTGAGGGAACACTCTGAACCTCTTGTTCATTCTCTACATGATCATTCTTCACAACTTGACATGAGTGTGGATAATTTTGGACAACATTTGGAGGAGGCTTCTTTGTCTTTAGAGGGGATATCATTGTCTTTGGATTATGCTCTACATTCATCTCTACTAGATGTTGGATTTTCCTCTTCAGCAATGTGGCCTAGAACGCCTATTTGGAGTGTGTTAGCTTTTGACATCGACATGGAGAAAATTGAGCATGCTTCAGAGATATAATACATCATCCATCATCCTGACATCCTACATACATGATACATGGTTTTGTTTCTTCCTAAGGCGAGGAACTTTGTTCGACGCGATTGGATCATCTTCAACAGTCAATGTCGAGCTTCTACCATCATTGTAGGAAACTCAACATTGAGGGGGGTTCCCTTGTCTCTCTTCTACTTCTCTCTTATGGGTGGGGTTTTTTCCTCACATGGGGTTTTTACCTTCTCATTCATCATTGAGAGAATTTCTTTTTGTATTTCATCTCTCTTTTGGGGAGGATTTTTTTCCCACTACATTTTCTCTTTTTCTCTATTTGTGAGAGATTGCATTGTATTTGTACATGGGTACCTAACATGGCCTCATTGTCAGGAGCCATCTTGCATTGTTTTTTTTTGTACATTCTCCCTAAGTTGCACTTAATGGGGGGTTTTGGTGTAATTAAATATGTTGTACCTTGTCCTAGAACATGATTACACCTTAGTTAAGTTTACTTAGGGACCACATATGAGGTAGCTGGAGATTTTCCACCTTTGGTGGACTTATCATGTTATTACTTTATCACTTTCACCTTTCATGGACATGTGATTACCTCTCCACCTTTTGTGGGTGATCCACCATTTGTGGTGATTATCACATTATCAATTTTCCACTTTAGGTGGAGTGATAGCTTTTCATAGTTGTCTCATGTCATAATATTACAACACTTGTCATAATCTTATGCCCTCCTATGTTCTCACCTTGGCTATATAACCAAGGGGTCTCTAATTGTAAATCAAGAAATCATCTCATATCATTATCATATTGATAAGAATACAGTTTATTCTTGTCACATTATTCTCTCTTCTTTGTGCTTTCCATTTGGTCCATAGATCTTGGCAGCCATAGCCAATTCTAACACTTTCCATACAATAATTCATTAGCAAAAATGACTTTGATGCATCCTAGTTCAACTTTAAAACATTGTGAACATGGCCTAATAGGCATTCAACAAGGAGAAAAAAATCATGTGCAAGATTTATTGGACATTTCAGCCATTTCATAACATGTCTAGCTAATTAAATTACACTCAACCATGATCAAACTATGAAAAGATTTGTTCAATCTCCAAGAAACCTAGGGTTTCTTTTCTATTTTCAAGAAAATGAGAGCACACAATTATTCATAACTTGTACCGGACAAAATATAATGAACCAAGTCTTTGGAATCATTTAGGGAATTTCACCACAGATTTTCTAAAAAAAACAGAGTATTTTTCATTGTACCAAATGGAAGATAATAATTTTTTTAGTGTTGTTGGAAACCTTAGTTAGGGTCCAGGGCTGCCATCACCAAAAATGTAATCTTTCACAAAATTTAATGAAACAACTCACAAAATAACCAAACAGTTCTAAATTTCATAGCTTCATCATCCCCATGCCTACCATTGACCGTATCATGTCGTACAATCCGTACAAAAGAGGTTTTTCAAGCAGGAAACAGTAAAAATCTATACATGGCAATCACTATTTTTATCATAACTTTTGCAAAACATGATGAAATTCACTAAAAAAGAAGCATTAGAAAGATAACAATATTCTCCAAATTTTCCAATAACTTATAGGGTCGTACTATATAGTAAAATGCCATACAATCCAATTTATAGTTTGTTTCACCATGGAAAACACAAGAAAACACTTCCAAAATGTTCATCTTTCATTCCATCTCTTCTCTATTTCTCGAGTTTACATGTCATATTTATCAGATTAAAACCTCCCACAACCATCCAAAGTGACATCTAATTCTCATTAACCAATTTTGCAAAATTGCATTTACAACATTGATAATTTTTTGTAACTTTTGACAACTTTTGCATTTTTTGACAACATTTTACCTATTCATCCAAAAATGGTTCTACATGACCCCAAATGGTTTCAAATGACATTATTTGATTAAAAAACATCAAGGCAACTCAAAAATCAAAACTTTTCAAGATGACACAAAATGCATCACAAGATGCCCCTGCATTGGATCTATATTCCTTAATGGATTGAAGTCATTGTACACATCACCTTCAAGGAGAACTGGATTATTGATTTGAATTTCTACAATTGTTAGTACTCATGAAACAAATAAAAATGAAATATATACAAAATCACATGAAAAATTGTTGCATTGCTAACATGATGCTTGAATGAAATAGTGTTATTACAACTCTACTGATTTTGCTCTTGACTCATCTTAGGATTCTTAATTGCTTAATTTATTTCACTGTCTCTTGGTAGGTGTTTGAAATTATGGAAAATACTTGTATTTATATTCAATTCTTTAATTTACTGCAAATTAATTACCGTTAGCTAACAAAGATTTTGAATTTCTAAATTTTAAAATTTCAACATTGACATATTTGAATTAGGTCCAAGATAGGTTGGATAGGGGCACTAGCACCTTATTACAAACCCATTTTGGGGCCTTAAGAACGGTTAAATAGATATTAAATCTTTAATCTCAATTCAAATTTTGAGTTTTTGAAGATTATTGTAAAATGGGAAAATTAAATGCACAATTAGGTTCAAGAACATAAGGTGGAGCTAAGCCTAGTGTGAAATTGTCAAGGGTGACAAATTATGATGTTATAGTATTCTTTTAGATATTTTTTTATAACTTGTTGGTATGTGGGGTGTGAATAGTTAAGTTGTTTTAGTATTTTAGTATTTTGTCAAAATATCTTCTAATATTCAAGCACATTTTAGTTTTGATAATTTGTGAACAAATTATTTGAGAAAGAAAATGTTGAAAAAAAAATATCATACTATTACTAGTAAGCTTCAAAATATACACACTATATTTTCTTTGTTTCACATATGGTTTCCCAAATGGTTCACTTGAATTTTCAATTTTTATTTTATTAATGAATTCAATTGTCACTTTTTTCACTTTGTAAATTAAAGTTTTAGTAGGGAAATTTACATGTACACATTTTAAGTGTAAGTTCATGTAGAAACAAGAATGTTTCAAAATTTGTGTCATAGTTAGTTATATATGAGAAATACGGTTTCTTCTCTTTGTAGTTTTAAGTTAGGGTTTTAGTAAATGCATGAAATATTTATTTTATTACATGAAATTTCAATGAATATTTATATAAGAACTTTGAATTTTTATTTCTAAAATGAATTTAATAATTTTCACTATTCCTTTTATAAATTATAGTTTGTATGGTTTATATTATTTTGTCAAATTTTGATGGTAACAAATTTAATAACACAACCTACATATATTCAGAATAATTAAATTGATAATCTACATAACTAAATATAAAAAAATATAATTATAAAATTAATTAATCATGACATCCAAATTTTTAAAATATTTTTATACTCTCTCTAACCCTCATAACACCTTCATTTTGATATATTAATCAGTTAAAGAAAATATCTACTTAGGTAGATTTGAAGTCACAAATATTTTGAGGTGACACTTGTAGAGTTATAAGTCGATCTCAAGAACATTTAAATCAAACCAATTATAAACTAAGAAATGGTCTCAAGAAAAATAATTAAAAAGAGACAATTGCAATATATTTGAACTAAAACTCTTATGAATTGAAACACCTAGAGGATAATTTACACCTGTAGTGTCAAAAATTGGGTCCTTTGACATTTTCACACTCGTTTGGATCCTCCTTGTGGATTTTGGCTTAATTTTTCTTTGATTTAGTATCGTAATGTGGATAACACATTCATATTAGGTCTTGGGCCCTTGTGAACTAATGGATTTTAATGGTACCTTGCTAAAGTGTTGTAACTCACTTTCATACTTTTCTAGGGTTTTATCACATAATTAAACATAATTTTAATCATAATTAACATTAATCTTGTCTTATTTGGAGTGTTGTAAAGTTTTGTAACACACTTTCACATTCTTCTAGGCTTGCCATTAATAATTGGGCTTTCTTATGCTTTAATTGACCCTATTTTTCATCCAAAAGCCTCATTTAATGCATCTTTTTGAGGATAATCCTGACACCAATCATTGACCAATCATAATTCAAGTGTTTCTGGCTTGTTTGGTCCAGATTTAGTGATATGGGACTCATTCGCCATCTTGGGCGAATGAGTCCCACCTAGATTAATGGGCCCCAAACCTATTTTTACACCTTTCTAAGCACTTTTAATTTTTGGTCCCATACATTATGGTAGATGGGACTCATTTTCCATCTTGGGCGAATGAGTCTCGTGTGGCTCGAAACTAAAATTAATTCAAATTATTGGTTGGATTTGTCCTCCTAGATTTGATGTCATCTTGTAGTGTTGTAATTTTGGGAATTCTTGCATAATTGAGTATAAATACAAGGTTCTTTCACTCATTTTCTCCTAACAAGAAATCAAGTGATCTAAGACTTTGGTGAGAACATTCTTAATAGAAATTTGAGTTCACAAGAGAATTCAAGTGTCTTCAAGATAATTTCCAAGACATTCAAGAGCCTATTCTTCATCAATTATTGTAAAAATTCAAGATCCATCAAACATATCAAGCATCAAGCATTTTAATGAGCTAGTGTTGTGATGTAGCATTGAAGATCCAAGATCAAACAATATTCTATTCGTATTTTCAAAGATCAAGATCTACATCCTTCATGGCAATTTCATGATTAAGTTGTAGATTTATAAACATAATCTACAAGACATGATCATTCAAGGTATCATTGTTCATGTTTCATGTTTCATGTACTTATTTCATTGTCTCATCATTTGGTTTAATTACCTACAAGGGGTTTGACCAAGGCAAACCCCTATTCCCTAACAATCAACACTTTTTCTCTCTTTCTTTGTGTAATTACAGATCTAGGTGCCTTGAAGAATTGAAGATCATTGGAGATTAGGTTACAAGCTTGTTGAAATTTCCTCCCCATTTGAAAGGTCATAATCTTCACTAAAAGGTCATCTACAACCCCGAAATCAGATTTTTGAATCCGAGAACCTAGAGAAGCAGAAAGAGTAGACTGGGAGGTGCAAATTAGAACTTTGAATTTACAGAAAATCCAAACTGGACTCATTGGCAACAAGTGGTGAATGAGTCCCACTATAGGTGTTTTTTGGAAATCTTTATAGATTTGGATGCCCATTTTACTAAAACTTGCTCCCATGCAAAAATCCAAAGTTGGGACTGATTAACCCAGAATGGCAAATGAGTCCCATTAGGCTAGAAAATTAGGTTTTCTAGGATTTTAGAGCTCCATTCCATATCCAACAAGTTTCCCAGTGCACACTTTATGTTTTTCATTTTTCTATTCTACTTTGTTTGCATTTCCAATCCATTTAGTGAAGCATTGCATCAAACTAGGTTTTGCATTTAATCTTACATGTCATCGTCTTTTCGAAGTCCAAAATTGGTGGTGAACCCCTCATTATCTATCATTCAATCCATAGAACAATCCCTTTGCAAGATTTCAATCTCCTTTGCATTGAAATCTCAAGGGTTCAAGTTCTTGAGTGAAACCCTAAAAGAGAAAGAGAGGTACAAAATTCTCTTCTTTTCATTCTAGTAAACTTGCATTCAGAATACCCTCTTTTCTGATTTGGAGTCCATCATCATCCTAGATCTAGCTTGCATTAACTTTGCATTAGGGTTTGCATTATTTAATTGGCATTCTAGGGTTTATAATTTTTGCATTAGTGAAAGTGCATATGGGTTGTATTTTTGCATCTTTTAAATCATTGATAAGGATTTGAAAACTACATTTTCATTTAGGATACACATCATACAACATAAAAAGCATAAAAATCAATTGAAAATTTGTGAAAATTTTGAAAAAAATCCCTATTGAGACTTATTCGCCACCCTAGTGCCCATCTAAACCTACCTTTTACAACACTGTAAACCTTTTTTTTAAGATTTTGTTTCCTTCCATTAACTATCTATACAAGTTGGTTGAATTTTGGTTACATGCATTTAACTAAATTTAGCTTAATTTAGTCCATTTCATGCATTGTTTAATTCCAAATTTGCATTTACAATACTTCATCTTTTAGGTTTTTACAAAGTGTAGTAAGAAAATTACCTTGTTACAAATCTGAAAATTTCATTTAAACTTGAAGTCATTGCATTGCACTTTCTTTACTTTTCCATAATAGCATGTTTTCTTTCAAGAGATGTGGCTTTGATATGGTTAAAAATGGATTGCATAAGTACAACATACCATCTTATGAGTTCAATTTAGATTACAACAATGAGGTCATTAAGAAGAATGTTAGTTATCCTTCTACTATCTTTCATAATTATGAAAACATCCTAGAGCAAGCAGATCAAACCATTGACACAATCCTTTATATTACATTGCCCATTAGTAAGGATGGTAGCATAGACAATCATAACAATCATACTTATTCTTCTCTCGATAACTCTCCTATTAGTGATGAAGGTATCTTGGTGAAAGAACATACAAGCATTGAGAGTCTTGATTGTCCTCATCCCCCTTTGGAAGTGAACTGCAAAATTTGGGTGCTTTTGTGTGGGGGTAAAAGAATGGGTCCTCTACAACTTTCTAGGGTTTCACCTAGAAGGAAGTGGGTTTTCCTTCACCTCCAGTGGGCACCAAATCTTGGGATTCATTCAATGCTAGAGATTGAATATGAAAGTGGGATGTGAAAAAGTGCTGAAATGTAATCTATAAACCTAACTACTTAACCTATACTAATAGAATCTATGATGCTGGAAAACACATGATGTATTATAATAATGCTAAAATGAAAGCAATATGAGCAAATAGTTCAAACAAGTGCACTTGGAAACCGAAGAGGGCTGAATCAAAGATTGTGGAAATCATTGGAAATCTAGAAAATCAGGGTTTTGAGTCACCTGGGACAGTTACGTCAACTAGGACGAACTAGTCCCTTTTCGGGGAAACTGCTCCAAAGGCCATTTCTGTCAACCGGGTCTCCAAATTTTCAACTTTCAATGTCAAAAAGCTTCAATGGGACTAGGTCGCCATTATGGGTGACCTGGTCCCTTTCAAATTTTCTGAGAAATTGAAAGTGGATACGAAGGCCTTTGGTCTGTGTTTTGCTTCTTCACGAGAATCTGGATCTGAATCTACAAAATGACCTACAAAACAAAAGATATTTGGGTTTCTAATGTGGGGTTTGCCTTGGTCAAACCCCTAGTTTGTATTTAAACTTGTAATGGAATATAAAATCTACATAAACCCTATCCCTAAGTGTGTCTAGAACTAGAAAAACCTAAAATAAACTGAAACCCTATTCTATTGTGCTAGAATAAGATGCAAGTAATAGATTTGAAATGGTGCAAGACTTAAACCCTAGAAATCATACAATATTACAAATGAGTATAACAAGGAATGAAAATGAGATGCAAACCTCAAATTTGCAAATGGGTTGAAAGTAGAAGATGGAGGCACTTTGAAATCAGTCTTTAGGAGTGATTTGGTGGCTAGTTGCACCTCCTCAACCTAGATTTCTCCATGGATCTCCATAGGCATCTATCTCCAACCTTTCTCAATGAGTGATCGTGGATGTGAAGTGAGCTTGAATACCTACAAAAAGCCCTATTTTTTTGTCCAAAAGATTCAAATTTTGTTGTGTGAGATGAATCTTCTTGAGGAAGATGTTTTGCACTTGGTTTTTGGAGTTGAATGTGAAAAATGACTAAGAGAGAATGGAAAAATGACCTAAAAACAAGTATATATAAGCAACAAGATCTAATTGTCAAGAATTTTGACCTAAGAAGCTGATACCCATTGGGAATTTATAATAAAATATTCATTTTCCCGCTTGAAAATTCAAAAATCCTCAAAAAGGACTAGGTTGCCAACTTGGGCAACCTAGTCCCACTAAGGGATTTTGAAGTGGGAACAATACTTTTTGAAAGGTTTTGATATTTCTTGTCGGTGTTTGAATGATCCCTTGGGTATAACAGGCCTCCAAGTCAAAATTAACAACCTTAGGGGCCTATAAATGTTGTTTTAGGGTGATAATTGATGAAATGGGACCTAAAGTAGGACCAAAACAAGCACAAAATTGTCCTTTTCTTCAAAGGTATACAATTTTTGGTGACACATTTAGCCCCCAATTTAGCGTGCATATGGATCTGCGTGCATATGTAAGCTAAATGACTCTAAAACAATCAATGCACCTTCATTTTAATAAAAGGATACTCATTTAAACGGCAGGAGAATGAAGCCCCTAGTGTAGTTATTTGCAAAACCACCATTTTAGGAACTGCATCCTGCAACACAAATTCATTAGAAATCCTAGAAATCCTCTTATCTAATCCCTAAAGATCAAATTCAAGGGTAGATGTATGCCCCCCCTTGATTTCGCTTGTTGTACGAAGGTGGAATCAAGGTAGCCATATAACCATGTTGAATGAGGACATGCATATCGAAGGGAATTTCCAAGTACCATGCCTCATAGCGTTAGGTGAGTGGTGATGTGGGGCATGGAAACACGATTCTGACATAACAAACCACATAAAAAATGGAGATCACTAGCACCCAAAATGTTAATTAGAATGAAAAAGCACACTAAAAGGTTAACACGGTGAAAAGGTACAATGTGCACTTGTGTAAAAGTGGGATAGTTAAAAAGAAATGAAAAAGAGTAAACATGCACTTATTTTTTCATTTACCTTTTGTAGCATTGAAGAGTGATGAGGAGAGAGCAAAAGAATGCCAAGCACACACGATTTCACCCCCGCGAGATTGGACGTATCGCATGATCAGGTGGTGAGCAACAACCCGATAGCAGGAGGTTAGTTGATTCTGGAGCCTTTTCTTTGTGATCTTTCAATTATAGGATGAATTTAATGCTTATTTAGAGTATATTAGGACCCTGGATAAATTTTTTGCAAAGTGTCCCTTTTTTTTCACAAAGTGTCCCTTTTGTTCGCAAAGTGTCCCGTTTCTTTGCGAAGTGTTCCAAAAGGGTTATAAAGTTTCTAGGGCTATAGGAGAAGCACACTAGAACAAAATTAACACATTTTCTTGATGAATTAAAGTAAGATTGAAGAAATTAGATGATTTAGATAACAAATTGTGATAATTTGCATAGGTACCCACTCGTTCACAACAACGTTTAGGCAAGAGACAGCTGAGTTTCCTCATAGAATTGGATCCAACCCTGTTAGTAGTGGAGAGGGAGTGGGTATCTATTGTGCATATATTATGCCACCCATGAGATATCATGATGCTATGTTGATGGCATTATGTGAGAGGTGGAATGCGTATACATGCACTTTTCACCTTCCCACATGTGAGATGACCATTACATTAGAGGATGTCCACAACATTCTTTGAGTCCCTATTCGAGGGGAGCTTGTGTGGCTACAGAGGGGATGGTCCTTCCAAGAGCAACGGGAAGACATGCAGCACTGCCTCGAGGGTCTCGTCAATGATGTCAGAGTAACAGGACAGATAGAGTTGGCGATGGTACTCTATTCATGAGCACCAGTGATGATGTGCATCATGATGCATATAGTGGCTTTGGTCCTCTTGCCAGATGGGTAAGAAGGGCATCTGGAGGGTGGAATGGTACATCTAGTACATGGCATGGTAGAGCATCAAACAATATATGCCTGGGGCCGATACATTCTAGCACATTTATACTATGACCTTGGTGAATTCTTTTTCTGGGAGCTGGATAGTATGGTACACTCCACACTCTTATAGGTATGGTGCTTAGAGAATAGATCACATGTACATAACTAGTTGGCTTCCCATATTCAACAGCAGTGGACTATCCATAAGCATTCGGTTATCCATTGCGACGATTATGGCAATACGGTGATCTACACTTTTGGAGAGTGAGATTCGATCTACTAGATGAGGAGGATATCTTATGGAGGCCATTGTAGCTCGTTCTCTAGTGGAAAAATTA